>VNKC01000903.1:133933-461499 GCA_008042775.1 Drosophila pectinifera
AGATATTCCTTATCAAAAAAAATATATACATATTTTTCTATACATTTTTTCAACAGATTTTTGTCTTTTGAAAATTATTAAATAAGTAAGTTATATATATATATATATGTGTGTGCCATATTTTTCTCTGTGCAGAGAAGCAATGCCTGTAAAAAACTGAAGCTGGCTCATAGTTGGATGCCTGTTTTGGCATGTGTCAAGTCAAGGCTTGCAACAAGCCCATGTCCATCAATTCAAGGCGCTCCAGGCGCCGCTTGCATCTTTTGCTTTATTTTTTTTCTTTTCCCATCTCTTCTATACTTCGCCCGATTTTATTGCAATTAATTTCTAATTAAAGACAGCCTCGAAATGGGTCAAGAGGTGCCCCGCCACCAAAGCCAAAAGGAAAAAATACATATATAGAGGCGAAAAAATGGAGAAACACAAACTGTTACATGTGGGGAAGCTTGGCACGATTAGCCGCAGCCTAGATCTCTTGCAGCAACACAGGCACTTCATTAAATATTTAAATGAGCATCCTGTTTTCTCTTTTCTGGGCTTCTTCTCCACTTCTCCACTACGCCGTCTTTTTTTGTATTTTTTTGAGTTTGCAACAAGCAGCACCTACACACAAAGGGAGGACGACTGCCTCTGCATATGCAGATTCATAAGCAGTTAATTAAGGCCGAGCAGCGGCGAAGCGGCAGCCGAAACTGGGTCTGGAGTTTGGGGCAGGGCAGTGTTGCGGCAACCCATCTGCAACTACAATCAACAAGCGAACAGCTACAGCAACAGCCAGCCACAGCCACGGTGCGGCTATGGCTATGTCTACGGCACCACACAAAAAGTGAAAACCATATAAAAATGGCTTTTGGCCCGAACAGGGGCCGTAAGTTTGGGGCAAGGCCTCCTCTTCTTACTGCTGCTCTGCCTCAGCCGGTGGCTGTTGGTTGTTGGCTTTTGCCTGCGGCTCAGACAGTCGTGCCACATATTTTACACATTTCATTTTCACTGCTGCACGAATTTATTTGGCAATAAGAGCAAGACAGACCAACAGACAGATCAGAGCGCACAGTCAAGGAATCGTACGAGGCCCTATGAATGCATTCGCAACACTGGCACTGTGGAAAACGGATCGAAAACTATAAAGAAATCTATTCGAAAAAGTCCTTTAGTAAAGGTTTATCCCAAGACCTTGTCAGAATTCAATTTAAAACTCTGTGCTTGAAATTGTTAATAATATTTAACAGCAAATATGATATTGTTCTATAATTCGTAAGGTCCTTAAAGCACTTTCTTTATAATGAGAATCCTCAGGAATCCTCTAGCACTTTTCGCTCTCTGCATGCTTACAACGTGCTTGGGAGAGCTTGGGTAATTTTCATATGTACAAGTGAAATATTATTTATAAAATTCCTTGCCCTGTTGGGTGGGCGTTACTGCGGCACTGCGCTACGCCGTAAATTATGTCATTTTAGACAAGTGCGCCACGGCGAATTCGCTTTAGCATATGGATATGTATAGGGATCCCTCCCGTTCCGGCCGTCGCCGCCCCAACTCCCCCATTGAGATTTTCGCTTTATGGAATTGGGTTGAGTCCCGTCTCAGTCGGTTTGGGTGCTTTTTGGCCAGAGAGGAAGAGTGTAAAAGGGCTGAAGGGCTAAAAATTATTATGCATTTTGTCTTTGCCGGGAAACGGGGATTGAAGTGACTCGCCTCATGGTGCCAGGGCATGCGAAATTAGTTGGCGCTGAGTGTCGGAGTGTTTGCGAATGTGCGACGCTGTGGGAATGGTTCTGGGATGTGGGATCCGGGATCCGGGAACTGGGAACTGGATTCTAAGTACTGAGAGGGGCAGGGCCTGTATGGAAATTGATATGAATTGGGCCTGAGCAGCTCAGACAGCTGTGAAGTGACAACACGTTTGATAGGCCATGACAGATGGAACGGAATTTACACTCGGATCTGCCTAGACGCCGCAGTAAATGCCTCGTTAATTGCTCTGAAAGAACTTAACTCGGTCCTGGCCCACATTAAGTGTTGGTATTTAGAGTTCTCAGAATTTTTCAAGCATTTAAATAGAAATTAATTGGATTGCCAGTGGTTGTCAAAAGTCACAGAGAACTCTCTTATACGGAGACACTGAGACAACATCTAAATATGTTAAATACAGGGCTTAAAATATGTTATTATATAAATAAATATAAAATCAGGGCTTAAAATAAGTTATTATATACTTAAATAATCCTATTACCTGTCTTTTACAAGCGGTGCAAGTTAAATAAAATATATATAAATATAATTTATATAATATAAAGCCCTTTCTGACTTATATCCCTCAAGCCCTCTAAGGCTCTCTGTTTATTTCCCATATTCTGTTTATCTTCCATTATTCTGATTAATATCTGCATTGTGTGGTAGCACCTTTTGCACGAAACACATTCCCACATATACTGCAGGCCAATTCAATTTTCGTATCTTATCGGCCTGACCATTCGCAGCCTAAGCGATCCGGCTCCATCTCAATTTTCGCTTAAACAATCCGACATATATACCCCATTTAAAGGCAGCTAAGACCCACAACCACATCTCACACCTACCTCGAGGCTGGACCATGACGGTCGGGGATTTAGCCCCAACTCGTTTAGAATTTCAGCTGGAAACTGCAACAACAGTCGTCTGCTTACTAATGTCAACCAATTCATTTCATTGAGTGCAATGCGTTGGCACCCAGGGAACACAAAAACCGAGAGCCGAGAACTGAGAACTGAGAACTGAGAATTGAGAAGTGGGAACCGGAGACTGGAGACTGGAGACTGGAAAGGAAGCATCCGTGTCCGAGTCGTTTTCAGGCATTTAAGGCGCATGTTCTTCATTGGCTTAGCCTCAGGGTCAAGTTCAACGACAACCGAAGTTGCAAATGGAAAAAAGCAGAGGAACTGCACTGGAAAAAATTCTTGGAGAGCCATAGACTAGACTAGATCATCATAGAGAGGTTCGTTCTCTAAAGAATAGTGATTTCTGATGTATTTAAATCTTGTAAGTGCCGTTTTAAACTATTGAGTGTCATTTAGTTATGTAAAGTTTCATATATTGATCTTAGATTTATATATTGATATTAGATTTCCTAGGACTTCTGTAATTTCTCTCAGTGTCTCTGCTGCAACAGCAGTCGTAAAGCGTAGCCAAAGCGTTTGCATATCGCATATCTAAATGAGGTGATGATGCTGCACATATCAGCAGAGATACAACGCAACAACATAAACATTGCCATGGCAATGGACCAGAACCGAGGCCAAAAGACGAAGACTAAGTCGCAGCCGAGGCCGAAGCTCTGGGGCGGCTCAGGATGAGATGAGACGTGCGGAGACCTGGCCGAAAAGGCGGCTCAAATGTCCACTTGAGTGGGAAGTCCGAACATGAAATGTTTGCGCAGCAACAGCCGGCCGGCTCTGGGGCAGTGCCAATTATGAAAACTGATATGCTTGCGAAAACCCGTTGATGAGCGAGCTTCATTCTGAGCTTCAAAGCGAAGCGAATCGAACCGGAGTCCGGGGAGGCAGGCTGTCCCACAGATAAGACTGCTCGGACCTCCTCCGGCTGGCGCTCAAAGTTCGCCTGGTTATTGGACACTCTGCAGATGCCACGCGTGGCACAATCAACTAATATTATTAATTAAGCCAGCAGGGGCAGCAGGCTGCTCCAGCAAATCAGAGAGGGCTGGCAGAGGCTTGGATTTAAGGAGCTGCCTTTGGAGGAGCAAGTGCACTGCTTCTGGCCAGTAATTATGTCATGGGAAATAGGAGCTATGGTTAGTTGGGGAACATAGAACTTGAAACTAAGCAAGGGAGTTATGAAGTCATGTGGGAGTAAATTAATACATTTAGTGTTTTAATTGTGGGTTTGAAATTGACTAAATATTAAGAATCTTGCTTCTTGCTTGGCAAGTAATTAAGCAAAAGTGGAGTGCAAATAAATAAATGGTAACTCATTGGCGCAGCAGTTTCTGTTGCTGCTGCTGCAGTTGCGTCTCCCGGACATAATTCACTTGGAGCAACATGCAGGGAAATGCCAAAATGTCGTCGGTGCCCCGTCCTCGTCCCTTGGTGACTCCCTCGCCCAGTGGAAATTTATGACCCCCAGTCGAAGTCGGTGACTGACCAAAAAGAGAAGTCAAAGAAGCAGGGGGGAAAAAAAAGGGGAGCAGCCACCGCAACAAGGCAACAGCGAGCGGCAAAAGGCAGTGCAACTGTGCGGCGACAGTTGCAGCGGATGCAACTGAATGGTGCAACAATGTCAACCGGAGGCTCTGGGGGGCTGGGAGTGGGTCCCCCGATGGCGGCAATTTATGCGCGCAGAAATATTGTTGAAATTGTTCGAGTTTAACAACTAAATTTCCCCCTTTGTGTGGGTGCTCCAAATTGGTTTTTGCGTACTCGCCGCGAGAGGTGATAAAATGGTGCAGGTGGTCGCCGGCGAAATGGAAATGTATTTAGTGAGGTGTGGCTGTGTTTTAGAGTCCGGGGATTAGCCGCCAACCGATTCGAGGGAATTGCAAATTTATGGCCCCAGCGTGTCATGTGAAAGAAGCTGACGGCTTAACCCATGCCATGGGCGAGGTGGAGGGCCCCAAACCCATTTAGTCTAGCCCCCAAATGATCATTGCCATCATCATCATCATTATGCAAATCCTTGCGAGAGGGGCTACACAAAATGTTCAACATTTATATCAAATGTCAGACGACCCCAAATTGCCAAATGAATCATAAGTAACGAAAGAGAGTGAGATAGAGAGAGTGGACCACCATAAAACAGGAAATATATTTATGAAGTAACCCATGAAATGCTCATGCAGTGAGAGAAATTCATCGGGATGGTTAAAATGAATTTAGTTTAATATAAAGCATAAGAGGAAACAGGAAATAAATTTATATAAGCTTGAAAAAGTTCACAGTTGCATGGTCACACTTTATACAGTAGCATGCTCAAGCTTTACACATTGCCATGGCCACACTTTACACCGTTGCATGGCCACACTTTACACAGTAACATGGTCACACCGAGCGTATTATTTCAAAACGAACCAGAGCAATGAGCGAAATATTTACTATTATTTTTTAAGTTTATTATTGATTAATATTATTTTTTCTACTGCATGGAGCTGGAAGGACGAGATAGGAAGGGAAATGCTACGCCTACGAGCAGGGACAGAGTCAGAGCCAGAGTCAGAGACAGAGGGCAATGTCTGCACATGCAAAAATAAACGTGAAGCACCCACTCCCACACACACTAAAAAAAGACACACACCCCATGTCCACGACTTGGAGCTCAAAGCTCAGCAGAAACTGCAGGCGGCTGACCAACATAAATGGCGCAAAGTTGAAATGTTGACAGGGCCACATTCGTTATGACGTCGCAAAGAGAAAGAGAACGAGACCGAGACAGCGGGAACCGGAGAAAGGGAGAGAGAGCGGGTTAGAGGGAGCGACACGGGGGAGAAAGGCAGACAGAAGTAAGTAAATCAAGTTGTAGGTAAGTGAGATTTATGCTTATGTCGTTTAGTGTAAGCCAAACAACATCTCGCAACGTGAACGTCCGTATCCACATACTCCACCTCCGAGAGTCCCCCGTGCTTCAGCCATCCATCTCGGCATGGAGAGAATTATGACAACATGGGCCAAGGCAAAATCAGAAACCAAAGCGACCCGAAAATCCGAACGGAAAATACAGCAGGAGTAGCTGGCCAGAGGAGAGATTTCTCCACTCCTTTAACCCATAAAGTCCCCATCCTCGTTATTTGCCCCCAGGCTGCATTTGCACCAAATTCTGTGACTATTTGCACAACATTTGCAACCAGGTTTTTCTGTTTTTTTGGGGTATCCTTCTATCTTCCATTTAACTGCAACACTTTTCAATCCACTGAAATTTGCATTTATACCCTGGCAAAGGGTCTTGTCAAATTATCAAGACTCTTGTCGAGATATTAAAAATGTTTCATCTTGAAAAGATATTGTATTTTAAATTTATTTATGAGAGATCCAAGAAAGACTAGAAATTGCTGTATAATGCAATTAAATTCCTAGATAGTATGAAACAATTAGTAAGCTTAAGAATAATAATAAAGCAATGTTTAAATTGTCAACTTTTTTAATAGTTATACAGCAAGTTTCTTGTTATTTGTGAAGGTGAAATTATGGCAACTTATTGCCTCTATAAGTTAGAATTAAATTCTTAAGAAATAACCAAAACTATATCAGGTATCTAATATTCGTCTTGCCCGGCTGATATCGCCCAGGTTTTTCTTTTTTTGGCAACTAGTTTCTAATCGCTGCAGCTGCTTGTTAATTACAGCAAACACAAACTGCAATCCAAGGAGGCATCTCGGCATCCAGCGCTTCCCCCCTTATCAGCCGCTGCTGCTGCACTTGCACAATGTTTGATTTATGCATGCAGCCTGGAACTGCCCTAATTAGCTCCAGCCTGGGAACGAGGCGGCAGGATCTGGGGCATGGAAGCCAGATGAAAGTGGAGAAAGGAACGGGGACGAGCGAGTCCTTTTGAATGCATCTTCGTGCTGGACAGTAAATGTGTCAGGCAAACAACTTTCACTTGCTAGTTAATCATTCAGCGGTTGAAGTCAAGAGCAGTGGCTCCTCATCGTCATAGCCCACCGCCCACTGAAAATCTAGGCTGGACTCTGACCAAAACGCCCAATTAAAAGCGAAAACGTTCAAAGGCAAAACACAGAAACAAATCGTAGGAAAAGAGAGGAATAGAAGCAAAGGACCGACGAGAAGCCAACTACTAAGTTGATGACATTAATTGACATTTAGCAGCGACGGGCATATCAATGAACTGGACAGCACAATCACCCCAAGCCAAAGGAGAGTCAGAGATCAGACCAGGAGGAGAAGGAGTAGCAGCAGCAGTAGCAGGAGGGGGGAAGCCAGGTCCATCGAGCAATGAAGTCGGTACTCTGTGCTCCTAGGCCGCCTTTCACTCCACGCAATTGTACAATTGGCTAATGTCACAAAAATCTACAGGCAGTTGTCAACGGCGCTTTGGACGTGGGACTCCCATCATTAGCGTGGCACAATTGTGAAATGTGTAATTGCTGCTACAACAGCAGCAACATCGGCAGCAGCAATAGCAACAGCAACAGCAGCAGCGGCAGCAGCAACTATGAGACATACAGACGACACTTTGACAGCGAGTTATGTCAACTCGAATGCGATTTGTTTAGCTATCGTATTTCCCCCTTTTTTTCTGCAACTCAGCCGGATCTGTGCTGCCAATGAGAATATTTCCTCTGGAAAAACATAAATTTAGGCACAACAAGTGTGAGTTACAGGGTTGCGTCCTTGGACTCTAGGATAGTCAACAAAGGGAACTCACTTTACAAAAATATTCAACATTCGAAGAAAGCTTTCAGTAAAATTGAAATTAAGAAAAAGCATCAGTTAAATTTACAGAAAGTGTGACCATTTTGTCGGGGGAAAGTGTGACCATTATATCGGGCGAAAGTGTGACCTTAATATATAATTAATGAGCCGAAATGTATAGTCCTTTAATAATGAAAACAAATAGTCAAGAAGCCTTTATAAAATGGTTAATATTTGAGTAAGTCTTTCAGTCAAATTGAAATAAATCAAAAGATGCAGTGTGACCATCAAGTTGTCAGAAAGTGTCACTATTACAATGGGAAAAGTGTGACCTTTTGGTTTAGTTAATGAAGTAACTGTACATTTTCTATATCACAATAAAGTGTGTACTATTTCTTTAAATTAGAAGTACAAAATAGAGCTCCAACTTTACAAATACAAAGTACCCTCCTCAGCACAGGGTATGGAAAAAAGCTACAAGTCTTTTAAAACAAATTGAATAAAGGACAAGATGATTCCGCTCATCCTCGTACCGCTGCCGTCCTCATCCCTTCCCGCTCGCCAGCTGTCTCTCTCCCTGTCTCGCGCTGTCTCTTTCTGTTTTCTGTAATTGGTTATATGAAACGCACAAGTGGCCCTGGCGTAGGCTGCACCGAGTCCGCGTCCGCATCCAGGTCCAGGTCCAAGTCCAAGTCCAGCTTCAAGTCCTCTTAGCCTCGTTGGAGGCTGTGTTTTGGCCGGGGCCATTGGGACCGTTGGGGAGCTGGTCGCGAAGTGCGCGACAAGATTTATAAGCGCCTGTCAACGAGCTGGCTAAGAGAGAGAGAGAGAGAGAGAAGCCGCCGTGGTCACTTTTTGATTTATAAGCAAAATGTTTGCCGCGTTGCTCAAGTATTTATGAAACATTTCAAGGCAGCGGACACGGCGGCTTCTACTCCTCTGCTCCTGCTCCTGCTGCTGCTCCTGCTGCTGATCCAGCTCCTCTCCGCCTTATTTTTCCAGCCAGTTGACACTGGAGTTGTTTGGGGCCTGGGAGCAAAAGGCAGGCAGCAGCTACAGCAGCAGTAAGTAGCCACAGTAATTGCGGCGGCATGTGAAATATGAGATAAACTCCAAGTAAGGCCAAGTCCGCGGATCCACAGCTCCATAGCTCCATAGCTCTCCGGCCTCAAAGCATGTGGCCAGTTGTTTAGAACTAACCAAACCGAGGAAATAGCAGCAGCCCCGACAGGCAGGCGACAGGCGACGACAGCATTTTGGTGCCACTTTGCGGCGAATGCGAAATAACTTCGCACAATTGAGCATGCCGACAGCGGGCCAGTCGGTAGGAAATAAATAAAAGAAAGGAGTTCTAGTAGTGGCAGTGGCAGTGGCAGTGGCAGTGGCAGTGGCCACAACTCCCAACTTGGGCATTCTATTAAATTAATCGTCAATTATCAACGGAGCTGCAAATTATCCGGGCCTATGGGGAGCAAACGGCTGAACATCCGAATGCAGGATGGATGCAACAATGTAGCATCGCCTCGAAGTGGCGAGCAAGAAGCCATTACACTTACTAAACTAAATGTTATGTCAACACTTAATTTGGTATTCGGAGAAGCCTTAAAAATAAGTAAATGGTAGTGCTAAAATTTACAGATTTTTTGCACATTTTGCTCAATGCTTTCCCATGCTTTCTGGCATTTTATTAGAGCTATACATATAACCAAAAATATATTCAATATTTCAGACTTTCTGCACATTTTGCTCAAGTTTTAACTATTTGTTTAAGCATTTTATTAGAGCTACACATATAACCAAAAATATATTCAATACTTCAGACTTGCTGCAGATTTTGTTCAAGTTTTAACCATTTTTTCTAGCATTTTATTAGGGCTATACATATTACCAAAAATATATTCAATATTTCTGACTTTCTACACATTTTGCTCAAGTTTTAACCATTTTTTCTAGCATTTTATTAGAGTTACACATAGTACCAAAAATATATTCGATACTTCCTGCTAAATTTATATTACTTATAATTCTTCCCAATATTTTTTCGATATGTTTACATTGTTTCCCAGCCCTCCAAGCTAACTTGTTGCAGCCATGAACTCAAACTCTCCTTCTTCCTCCGGCTAACAAATCAATTTAACTTCTGGCGAGTCTAATTAAGTAACAAAAAAAACTATTGCCAAATTTTTAGAGCGCCAAGAGCCCACCCTCGAAGTAAGGCCCAGGCACAAGCACATTGCATGCAATTGGGGCTTGAGCAAACGTTGGAACAGAACGGCCAACTTGCTCGCGTTCGCTTGTTCAATGTGTTTAATTAAATAGCAAGCGTAATTAAATTGCAATTAAATTAATTAAAAAGCACGCAGCCGCAGCACGTTAGCAAACGGTTCGGTTTCCCGATCTCCTCCCCTCCCCCGGTGGCTCGAAGTATTCCTGTTCCTGTTCCGCTTCCTGTGCGCTCCTGACGGCAGGATATTTTTTGAAGAGGGTTCGCCGCCGCCGTTCGCTACCAGTTTAGGGTCCAAACGTTGGCGGGCGGTGTGAAAGGAAAACAAAACAAAAAATACAATGTTGCCCTGGACATGGATTTCCCCCAGTTCTCATTTTCCCATTTTCCTTTTGCCGCGCACAATTAGACTTTAATTTTTTATGAGCAATGAATGGTTTCGCAGTTTTACTTTTTGGTGTTAAATGCTTGATTAAGTTGAATGCTGAAAGCTATGCAAATTTTACCCCTTTTTCCCCACCGGGGGGACTGGAAAATTGGCTGCTTTGATGTTCCTGCTCCGAGGGGGTTGATAAGCGGAATAACAATTCCTCTCTTTTCTCTTCTTAATTAGAGCAATGACAAAAGTTTATTTCTAGCTGCTAGCTGCTGGGAAAATGCAGGCCGAAGATGTATGCAGATGTTCAGGGAAATGCGGGCAAATGAAAGAAAACTCACTCAAGCTGCTATGAATTTACCAAAAATTAATTGCCCAAAGGGTTCAGCTAGCGATGGATGGCTAATGGAGACTTGGAGGAAATCTGTCAAAAGATCTCTAACCCTGAGAGTGCTCCTTTGTAAATATAAGATAGTAAAGGAGCAGGAGTTACAGAAGGTAAAGGTAGGGGTAAAATACTCATAAAATAGTTTATATTCTCGCAATCATTTCAATTCAGGGGCACACATAATCGAAAGTAAATGAGCAGCCACAGACAGACCAATTTTCCTACAAAATTCCCGCCATAATGGGCAAGTAAAATCAACAATAATAAAGCCACACAGCACGTAGGCAAAATGAACAAATTGAATTGCGGCAATTACTTGCCACGCTACGCAAAATCGCCCAAGAAAGATACTAAAAAAAAGGGGGCAAAAGACAACCACGGTCGTTGGTCGTTGGTCGTCGGCGAAAATCCAAACTCAAGTTCATAAAAATGAAATCATGCCACACAGCTCAGGCAGAAGATCAAAGAGGACAAATCAATAAAGCCCCAGTGCCCAGTGCCAGGGCAGAAATAACTTAAAGTCAGGACAAGTCAGTCGGCAAGGCAGGAAGAATAAAATACCGGACCGAGAGAGAGACGACCCCAAAACCCAGGCAACTTGACCTGGTCAAGGCTAAAGGCACATAACATAAAATTATACAACGTAGCAGGGAAAACTAAAGCAAACTGTCTTTTGATCTATGGTGGCTACACAGAGCATGATGATGAGGATGATGATGAGGCTGGCTGGCTCATCTCATCCAACAATGTAGAGCAACCTCAACGACTGGTCCTGGGTAAATTGGCATAAGAAATCAGAAATCACAGAAGGCTGCTGCTCCTCGGACTCTCGGACTCTTGGACTCTCGGAGATAAATGGTCATGGCTTCTTCTTCGGCCAAGAGGAGCGGAGCGCGAGACAGACCGAGAGCGAATGCAATATTAAGTAAATATACAAAACGTTGTCGGCACGGCGCACAAAACTAATGATGTCGATGAAGCTGGGGGAATACGAGTATCTCCAGCGAGGAGACTCCAGCTCGGACTCGGACTCGGCCTCGGCCTCGGCCTCGGCCTGATAATGATGCGGCGGACAGGCGCAGATACAAACGGACAGTCGACGAGGAGGAGGAGGAGGAGGAGGAGGTCCATCTGCAGTACGTGGGGACTCTGGCTGGGATACTGGACACTGGCGATATACACACGCCAGGTAATAAATTTCATTTCTCAGCTGATATGGGCAATTAAGGAACAATTTTGCAGCTGAATGAGTAATAAATAAAAATTGTATGCCAGCGATATACGCAGATACAAAACTGCAAGACGTCGACGGTTGTCGGTCGTCAGGCCGTCGAACGTCAGGCCCCAAGATAGTTTTCGGGATAAAAATACCCCAACCTGGCCAGTCAGCAGTCAGCCAAGCCAGGCAGTGAGTCTCAGGCACTGAGGCACTGAGCAACTCAGGCAATGAATGAATGAATGAATGAGGGACGGATGGGCTCGAGGAACTCCTCTGCATGCCTGCCCTTTTGATGAAAACAACTCAATGACGTGATTTGTGCCGCCAACGATGCCCAGCCTCCGTCGGCGGACATTCCATCCATCCTTCGCGAAATCCTGCCTCATATAAATAAATCACATTTCACTGAATTGATGTGCAAAATTCTTCGGCTATCAAGAAGGGTTCTTCTAAGATTTCGTTTTGGGGGGCCATAATTTAAAGCTGCGAAATATTTTTGCATAATAAATCAAACTTCCGGCGGGGCTGCCCCTTTATCTTGGCCTTTCCCACAGCTTAAAAGAAGTCCATCAAATGTTGCCATTTATCCGGCAACTTGTCTGCTCTTTGGCATTATTTTAATTACACTCGAGCCGGGCTGCCAAACAGTGCAGCGCAGCAGTATAAAACCTGAACCCAGGATCCAAAGCCAGAAGGCAAAAGGTATTTTTTAAATGCTTCCTTGCACTGAGGAAAAAGCTTGATCATTTCATAGGAAGAAATTCTCTACAGAAGAAGACCAAGTCCTAGCTGGAGGTTAAGGTATCACTTTATGGTTTATATTACTTATAATTTATATATTTCAGTTTATATTAACTATGTAATTCAACAAGCTTGGTCATTTTATAGGAAGGTTTCTTTACAGAAGCGAAAGTCCAAGTCTTAGTTGAAGGTTAAGGTTTCACGTTATGGTTTATATTATTTATACTTTTTTTATACTTTAGTTTATATTAACTATGTAACTCAACTCTCAGTGCACTGGTGTGGATTTGCTGGTCAGAAAACGAAACATTTTCGGGGCCATCGGTGCCTTTTTGGTAACACATGATATGTCGCCTACCTGGGAGATGCTTCTTCAGCCAGGAGTTGGAGATGGCATTGGAGTAGGGGTTGGGGAGTTCCTGGGATTTGGGGAATCGGGCAAAGGGCGAGGGGTGAGCGGCGAGCGGCGAATGGAGCACTCGCTGAGTGGAGAACAATGGAGACCGGCATGGAGCAACATGACACTCGAGGTTCTCGAGTCTTGGCCTCGAGGATAAAGGGGTTCCACTGTAGCACCGAAGCCAAAGCTAAAAGCTTCTCATAACCAAGCCCCTGGTCAGCGGAGAGTTGGTGTTGAGCACTTGGAGTTGGAGCTGGAGTTGGAGCTGCAGTTGCAGATGAAGGAGGATGAAGGCGGAGGAGCTCCTGCCTTTGCCTCTGTTTAAATGTTCTCCATTTTACTGTCAAGTGCGGACCGGACCGTACCGAACCAGACCGGACCGGGTTGACATTTGCCAACGATGCAACTGCCCCAGGGAACCCCTTGCCACCGATTCCTTTCCCTGCTCCATTATTTGATTCAGCTTCGCATGTCGAGAATTTTAATTTAAGTATGTAAACTGACATTGAATAGTTTTTCGCCAGGGAACAGTAGAGCTCCCCTTTGTTGTGGGTGGTGGTGGAGTCCAACTCAATGAAACAGCAGATGGTGTGTGCCGGGGGTGTAGGGCACGGCGGCGAGTGCAATTTCAGTTTTGTTTGCAATTGGATTTCGTAATAGAAAGCTCGCCCTGGCCAAAACTTTTGCTGGCAGGAGCGGCAGCAGCGGGCGGATGTGCGGGCTATTTCAACATTCTGGATTGAAAGTTTTATGACAGCCAGGAGCAGATACTTTTAATAGATATTTAAACCCTCCGACTCGGGTCGAGTTTGGCATGTTAATGATGCTCTTGCCGAAATTTCCAAAGTCGAATTTCGTCCAGCTCAACTTTAGTTTAGTGGAAAAAACTAAGGAGATTAAGTAACGTAAAATTTGAATTCTCTCTAGCATGATGAGCAACTTTTCGGGCCGAGAATGTAAGTTCATATCTATGTATTTAATTCCCAGCTTAATTGTGTAAATTAAATTCAAATTCCTTTAAATCAGCTTAGAAACAAAGAGATTTCAAAAGAAGAAACTATAGTGTGCTTGCTTACCGGTGTTGAGTATGGATGCGCCGTGAGCCGGACTCCGTCCGTTTCCAGTTGCTCGCGCAGGACGAGCTCCAGTTCGTTGCTGGGCGGGGTTTCGCAGAGGATCTCAATGCTGCCGGACAGCGAGTTGGGATCGTTGAGCATGAAGTAGACGGAGGCAGCTCCCTTCTCCCTCAGCGATCGTATGCTCTTCAGCAGCTTGTGTCGATGGGCAGGGTTCTCCACGCCGATCGCGTCCAGATCGGGATCACCGACCTGCTTGCAGATCTCCAGATCGTCATAGCCATTGTCCAGGAAGCTCTCCGCGTACTGGGCCAGGCCCAGAGCTCGCAGCCACTCGCAGACAATGTTGCTAACGGCCATGATGAGGTTGAGGCGATGACTCCTTGAGTGTGCTTGTGCTTGGGTGGCAACAGTGGGTGGTGCTGGTGATGGTGGTGTGTGTGTGTTGTATAAGGCGTTGCTGCTTACGTGTGCCTTGCCAATTACCGCTACAAAATGGCGTCTATTAGTTTTGCGTCATGTGCTGGCGGGGCGCTTAGTGCCACGCCTCCTGCTTTGGCCCAACGGCGGCAGCAGCTCCTCGTTGCATGCAATTTCCGTTGGCACTTTAAGCCAGTATTGTTTTAAATCGACGTGCCCTTAGCATTCGCTTTACATTTTTGTGTTTTCCGCCTTCTGTCCCCCCGGACAGTCGTAAAAATTCAGCGCGTACACTCGTAAAAATTTATATCGCACTTTGAGCATTTCTAGCATAATCGCAGACTGCTCCAACGCGCTGGCTTGTCCTCATCCTCGTTCTGCTGGGCGCCACCGCTGCTCCGCATGGCTCCTGGAAGAATAAAATAAAAACGAGAGTTTAGTCAGCGAAATACGTTAGGCCATTTCCCATTTTCCCATATTCCCATTTCCCATTTCCCCCATTTATTTATCAATAATTTAGATAGCGGCCGGAAAATTGCATACATTCGAAACGGGTCGCCGCATATGGCCGCGCGGCCCGCATGTATATATGCAAAATAGATGGCGTAACCCCGAAAAATCCGGAGTTCCCACCATAATATATCTCGAACAAATCAATAGAGCCCGCGGCTACTGCCACAATTGATGTTGATGACGCTTTGCTCAGCCGCCGAGATTCAAATCAAACTCCTAGAACGCTTGAAAATTAATTAAGCCCAGAAGCAGCTGCGGTTGCACTCCCTCGCGAGTTCGCGCTCACTCACCCCCCTGGAAATACCCACAATCTCTTGGGCGGGAATTCCTTGTCGGGCCAAAAGGGCTTATAGTGCGTGCAGGCAGGCGGCACTACTCAGGCAGACATATCACTTTATCATATAGACAGGCCCCCCCCCCTCCCAAAGCTGCTTCCGCTTTGGAGAGTCCGTGAGGCGTTAAACGCAAACTAAAAGCTTATACACACATGCAGTTTTTCTGGCAAAGGCGTGTGCCTGCCTTTCGGCTCCATGGCTCCCTGGCTCATTGATAAATGATTGATTATCAATCCCATTCATGGTATGTGCGGTGGGCGCGTGGGTGTGCAGAGGGTGCGCTGCGGTCTGCCTTGGCTTAGCACTAAAGTTTAGTGTTTGCTTTTAGTTTATCTTTAATGGATTATTTTAGTGGTTGCTTGACTCGTCAGCGAGCAGTCGCTAAAGAGCAACAGCAAATGCAAACATCAAGATTTTAGTGGAGAATGCAAGATGCCCCTTAAGTATAAGCATTAAATAAATTTAAAAATGTTATTAAAATAAAATGGTTGCTGAAAGTGCACCTAAAATTCCCAAGTACGGATTCAGCGGCAAACTCAAACGCAGCAATATTCATACTGATAAGGTTTCTTGGCTCTTAAGAGTAAAATGTGAGATGACCCTTAAATATAAGCATTGAGTATATTTAAAAAAATGTTATTGAAATAAAATGGTTGCAGAAAGTGCACCTAAAATTCCCAAGTACAGATTCAGCGACAAACTGGCACCCTAATCGTCAGCAATATTAATACTGATCTGGGCTGAAAGCTGAAACACAAAGATTTAAGTGGAAAATGTAAGATGCCCCTTAAATATAAGCCTTAAATATATCTAAAAAAAAAACTTTTTTAAATAAAATGGTTGCAGAAAATGCACCTAAAATTCCCAAGTACGGATTCATCGACAAACTATAAAGCAGCAATATTAGTAATGACTAGGTTTCTTGACTGAAAACTAAAACTACTCAATAAATATTTCCACAAATACATATTTGCTATTTTCTATAAAACTTTGGCTTTTAACTTAATATTTAATTTATTTTTTAAAGAAATATATCTTAATAATAGAACATATTTAGGCATAAGTAAATCTTCAGACTGTAATGCAATCCGTAATCAATCAATTCGTACTTTGAGCAACTCAATATACCCGTTTCCGTATTCAGTTACCCGGTATAATCGTTTCCATAATCCACAAGGCCTCGCCCAATCTCACCACCCCCACACCTTAGGGCAGGACAAACATATCATTTAATTTATGTTCCACTCCCCACAACAACTTTTCCCCTGTGACTAAGCTGATTCCCGGACTTTTCTCTTTTTTCTGTTGCTCTTCCCTAGTTTTTCTTCTGCTGCTGTTTTGTTTTGTTTTTCTTTTTTGTCCGCCGCTGTCTGGCGTGGCAGCTGCTTTGTTTCCATTTTCATTTCCACTGGCATTGAATAGATCAATCATGGACGGGTTCGCTGCGATTCGATACGTTCGGCGTACGAACACTTGGTCCAATGATGACCAATTATTCACCAATAAAACTGTCGACCAAATGTCATGAATTGAACTTTTACTTGCCGCGCTAAGCGGAAATCAATCGCAAATTGCTGGGAAAGTGATTTTGAAGAGTCTGCGGAATCAATTACCATTTCGAGTACTTTTTATTTGAATGGTTTAATGGAATCTGCAAGGCTAAATCACGTTACATATAAAATTTATATGCGAATGGTAAAGAAAAGGCTTCTAATTAGCTATAGCACTTTTCTAAAGATTTTATGAGGAAATAAATCTGTTACAAGAAGGTTACGTGATTTTGAAGAGTCTGCTGAATCAATTACCATTTGGAATACTTTTATTTGAATGACTTAATTTAATATGTAAGGCTAAAGTTACGTTACATAAGAAATTATTGGCAAATGGTAAAGAAAAGGCTTCTAATTACTTATAGCACTTTTCTAAAGATTTTATGAGGAAATAAATCTGTTACAGGAAGGTTACGTGATTTTGAATAGTGTGCGGAATCAATTACCATTTGGAGTAATTTTTATTTGAATCGGTTAATGGAATCTGCAAGGCTAAAGTTACATTACATATGAAAATGGTAAAGAAAAGGTTTCAAATGATTCCTAATCACTTCTTAGCACCTTTCTAAAGATTTTATGAGGAAATAAGTCTGTTACAGAAAAGGAGAGTGATTTTGAAGAGTCTGCCGAATCAATTACCATTTGGAGTATTTTTATTTAAATGACTTAATTCAATATGTTACGTATAAAGATACGTTACATATGAAATTATTGGCAAATGGTAAAGAAAAGGCCTTAATTACTTATATCACTTTTCTAAAGATTTTATGAGGAAATAAATCTGTTACAGTTTTATTGTGCCTCCAAGCTAGAAAGCTTCAAGTGCTTTCGCATGTTTCTGGCTTTAATGGGTTCTTTTTAATTCCAGTAACAATACTGCCAAGGTGCTATTTTTTATTTTTCTGTTAAATTACGACCCTACTTTGCGCCATTCTTCCATAAACTTGAGCAATAAATCAATCACAATATATTAAATTGTTCACAAAACAGAAATCAACTTAAATGCCAGTTAAGTTCCTACGCTACCCCTCCACACCTTCTGCGGCCCGGACAAACCCTTTCACTTCCGACCTATTGCCTTTGCATTTATAGGGTCAAAGTTTGTCGGGGGCTCGTTTGTTTTGCTTTTATTTTGATTTTTCCCTTTTTGTTTCTGTTTAATTTCGTATCTTCCGCCCACGCAGAGCCCCGCAGGGGGGAGATGAGGGCTGGAACTGGGAAACAATTTAATGCAACATCATCGGAATCGACAATAAATTGAGGCCGGCGGACGACTTGTTGCAGTTGTTGTTTCCAGTCAACCAATTGATATCGTGTGGGCGTGTTGTCGTAACGCATTTTACACAAAAAGATTTCTCTCTGGGTCCCAGATTCTTCTCAGTATTTTTTGTTCCGACTCTGGCAGTTAAATTTGTCGAATTTTATTTAAACGCTGTCATTCGAGTCGCAAGAGTCGCAGTCGTGTTTGACTCTTGGCCTTAGCCTAAGACAATTGTGAGAGGTGTTGCCGGGCAAATCAAATTGCGGCTCAATAAACGGCCAAGCAAATTACAATTGGGATTGTTTGGTTTATGGCCTAGTGTTGCAGCAACAGCAACACCAACGGAATTGCAACACGTCGCCAACAGCTGTGTCAGCTGGCACTTGGCTGTCTAACGATTTATCTAACTAACATCTCGTGGGGACACGCGGCGTATGCGCAATTGCCATTTAATTAAAAATTATTTGCACAGCCAGGCGAAACAATTTTTCGTTGATTTCATTTATCATTATTTTTTGTCGTTTTTTCTGTCGTTTTTATTATTTACCTTTCTGTGCTGTGCAGGTGCGCAGCGGAAACGACATAAACAAAATGTTCACACGCTCGCCGCTCTCGCGGAGTGAGACTTTGACTTAATGGCAATTAAGGTGGCTCAGTCCACGCACTTCTCGGGGCAATCTAATTATAATCATTAGCTGGGCAAACACAGATATATAATATAGGTGTATATATATATTTATACAATTTTTGCATAGTCCCTCTGGGCGGGCAATAAAAATTATAAAGAGGAAAATAAAGAAGGAAAAGCAAATAAATTGCCGGGCCGATGGATATGAAGACCAAGGCGTCTTCATTAACGATAGGAAGTGGAACCAAGGAGAGGGACGGACTGACTGGCGGACTGGCGGACTGACGGACGGAGTCAAAATCCATTTGACAACATAAAATTTTTGTTTCAAGCAACTGCCGCCGCTGAGGCCGCCGCTGGGGGCATTAATACCAGCGGCTAATTAACTTGTTGTTGAGCTCGTAAAATAGTTTGGTCGCTCATCAAGATAATAATAAAGGCCTGGGCCAAGTCGGCAGCCAGCCAAGTTTCGGTTTCAGTTCGACTCTTTAATTGAGCCCGAAAAAAACAGAAATAATGTTGACTTTTGTGGCGTCAGCTGCAGTGGCAGCAGAAAAAGGCCAAAACCCGCAGCAATTCGGCATGTGGGCACTTCAAGAATGTCCCGGAGACAGGCTACTGTCACTAAAGCGAACCGAAAAGGGAACGGGCTCGGAACTGGGAACTGGGGCGAGGGACCGCTGCCGTCAGTCACTCTTGGTAATTAGATTTTCAAGTCAAGATAATGAAGTGGACATTAAAATTTTACAACCTCCGGGGCTAAAAACAACACACACACGGAGAACTAGACTAAACGAGCGAATGAACGCATTCAATAAATTAATTACCAACTTCGAACCTTAAATGTCCGACTTAGACTAGCCCCTTTTTAATGCCATTATGCCAGGTGGAGGGGCCGACGGGCCGACGGGCCGACACACCCAGCAATAAATATTGAAAACTGTCCCTGTCTCCAGCCCCAAAACCAAAACCAAAGCCAAAACCAGACTCAGCTCAGATTCACACACATGTCTGGCTCTGGCATTTATAATGTAGTATGCATGACTCTAATTAAACCGCAATTGTTGTGTAAACTTTAAGGAATTGATTGCTCGGACACGAGTCTGGGGACAGGTAGGTATAAGCCGTAATCCAAGAAGTCTTGCTTGGCAATTAAGGAGCAATTGACTCGAGAGAGGCGGTGGCCCTGACTGCAATAAATGAATCTTGAATTGCACACAGTCCAGAGCATCGTTTGAGCTAAAATATTAAATAATTATTGATTGGGTATAATAAATGAAATGAAATGATTTATATATAGATTGCTAAATGAAGCCCGACCAAGTCTATTCATTAAGGTATCATTAATGCATTTAATGCTCTTGTCTATACTCAAATTTCATTAAATAAATTCAGGTTATTGACATTTTTGTTAAAGCAGTTTATTACACAAGAGACTTGGTAATTTTAATGGCAAATGGTAAACCAATTTAATGCAAGAATGCTGAATATCTATAGCATTATCTTATATATTAATGAATATACTTTAAATACCTGCAAACAAATCAAGTATTTAAGGTATCAATAAATATCTGTGCTTTTAACTCGCATTTAAAAACACGACCCATTAAAAATGTAGTTAAATTTGAAATTAATCCTAAAATTGCCATCAAAAGACCCAGCCGACTTGAGACTTCTTGAGTATGTACTTCACTATCTTATGTGTTTATTAGGCTTACTCCTTGATTGCCTTCAATTGAAGTGGTATCACAGCCACCAATTAATGTTGTTACTCTTGTTTTATAACCCATAACCGAGGGCTATAACTGTCTATAATAAAAATGCCCCTCTCTTTGGACGTATAAGAAGGCACTGGCCCGATCCCATCGCCCTCCCAAAACCAGAAATGTTGCAATCATAATTTTTGCTCTCACAGCGAAAATGCTTCATGCTGGGCCCAAAAGCTGATGACCTTTTGGCATTTTGCATTTCGAACCACAAAAAACACACACTCGTCGAGGCAAATGCCCCGGAGCCAAAGCTCTGGCGCGCAGTATAAATAAATTTATATCATTTTTTTGGATGCCATTTTGTTGTGTATTTCTTCTTTTTCCACATTAAGCACAGCGGGTGGTCAAGAGCGATTGGGAGGAGGAAGCCGCGCAGGTGGCATAAGCGAGGCCCCAGCCTTAAACCTCAACTTTTGGGTCTCAAGTTAATGTTTTCAATGTTCCATAATTTAGTGATTTTTCTGCCTTTATTTTTAGCTGCCCGCCCGCTGCCTGACAGCCTTCTCCTATAATTTGTTATGCAAACAAATGGCGCTACAGTTAAGTCAAAGAGCCATCTATAAATCCTCATCATTATGCCGCCGTCGCTGACCCCTTGGAAATGTTAAATCGTTAACCCTCATAATCAAAATTTGGCAGCTCAGCGCGAGACGATTGCATACTTATTGATTTCTTTTCGGGAGAATAAGTAGAAATAAATGATGAAAAGGAAATAAATGGAGACTCATTATATAAGGCCGAGAGAGCAGGAAGCGGGTGGCATCGGGCCACTGGCAACTGCCAACTGGCAACTGGCATCGGGCAACTGGCAACTGGCTGAAATGCAATAAATTCCCATTAAGCTGCTCACATAAAACGCCTGATTGCGTTCAGAGCTGCACTGAGCTGGAGCTGAAGCCGAAGCTGGGAACTGGGAACTGAAGCTGATTCCTGGGGATCTCGAATCTGGAGCTGAAAGCGCGCTGAAGCCAACATCCTGTTGACAGTGGCAGGCAGGCAGGCGACGGCGGCGGCAGCTATCAATATTAAAAGCGCTTATTTGACAGAAATATGACAAATGCCTGACAGCCAAGGGCGTGGCCCAGGTTGCCTGCTGCTCCTGCTACTCCTGCTACTCCTGCTGCTCCTGCTGCTGTCCTGCGAAAAGTGCCAAGTCATTAGTAACGAAGGCACGCCGAGGGGGTGACGAAGGCAGCAAGTGTCAGAAATGCTCTTTGGATTAGTCTGAATTCTGAATTGCGTGCCTCCGACGGGGGCAGAGGAGGAGGAGAGTATTGAATTGCTTTGGGTCAGCCAGCAGTCGAGCAAGTGTGAAATATTCTCCAGATTTTGCACATCCGTGAACCTCCTGCTGTTAGTGGTGCCATTGACACGTGCACCACTCACGCAATCCTGCCGAACTGCAGATACATGTGCACATAATGTATCTCCATCGGCAACGACATACCCCTGAAATGAGCATCAAAAATGCATTCAACTGTCAAAAGCTGTGTGAACTCAATGGAGCGTACGCACTGCTCTAAAACACTAAATGAAAATGGCCAGGACCAGTCTAAATTGTAGCAGGATGTGCACTTTGGTTGGGGTTATCCCTTTAATCTACATTTCAGTCATTATGCCCTTACAGTCGGGGGTTTCTAAAAAAAACCTGACCAGCCATAGCACTTTGGTCTTCTTATTTTAATATTATCATTATTTCAAATCTTTTTCGAACTTATGAACTTATACCTTTCCTATCAAATTTGCCTTTGATATATTACTATTAATAATAGTATATGCCTTCTTATGGATCACTCAAAAGAGTGATAGGTGATGTAGGCACTGACGAACATTATCAGTCTCTCTTCTCTCTTTTGCTCTCTCTCTTTCCTTTATAATTTTCGCTTAATTATAAATTCTGCGTAAAACGTTCGCACATTTTAAAATATATTTAACACCATACGCTCACTATCGCTGGGATCTTGTAATTTCCGTTTGTTTAATCAGTAAATGTGCATTCTTATTTATTGTTTTCCGTATAATTTTCGCATTATTGGAAAAATTATTTTTTAAATGCTCGTAAACATGGAAGCATGGTGACAATTTTATAAATATTTTTATGGCGTTTCATAAAATTTTATATGCAATGCATTCGCATTCGCATGCCCCCACTTTCCCTGCCACTCCTCTATCAATTTGTCGTCGCTGCAGTTTATGAATTCCGCTTGTCCATGCTTGCCACTATATACACACTATATGCATTTTTCGATTTTTTTGCGTATTTTTAAACGCAAAATGACAGAGACGGGGGAGACAGAGAGCTGATGGCATGCAACGGCAGCAACGCTGTCATCAGTTGCAACAATTACTTAAATGCAGGCATAATTTGTGTACAGCAGACATTGATGTGCGGAGGATTGGCAAGGGCGTCCAGGCAACAGGCAACAGGCGGGGGAAACGGTCAAAAGTTGGCAAGGCAATTTACTCGTCCACTGGTCTGAATATTTTTCACAATTTTATGATTATTACTATGGCCTCAACTATAATTACAATGATTATTATTTTGATGTGTGTATGCTTGCCAAATGGGGAGACTCTTACAGATACTGTAAACATCAATTTAAGTTAAATCTATTTAACATTCAAGTTGATTATTTTTAAACTTCATTGTTCCACTGTACATGTACATGTCTCTTTGGAAACCCTTTTAGCCGCAGGTCTAATTGTTATTATACCAATGCCATTACTCAAATGAATTGTTGGTGTGATAAAATAATTGCATTAATTTCTTTAATTTTTATTCCTTTTTTCCGCCATTCACATTCACTTGCGGCAATCGTTTTTGCAGCATTGTTAACCAATAATAATGCATTTTTCATATTCCTTTTGCCTCCGCCTCCGCCTCCTCCCAGCCAAAGTCTCAATTACACTTCATAAAAAATAAACGAAATGAACAAATCGAAATAATATTTCATATTTAAATCTGATGGCATTAATTGGTCTTGGGCTATTTGGGAAACGCTGGCCATAAATATTAATTTGGCATTCAATTTTCATTGATTAATTTCCAGTTTAGCATTTTGTCAATGTGCCACAGTCGCCTGTCTTCTCCTTTCATAATTTCCATCTCTTTTTTTCGGTCGCACGTCTTTTATCAATTTTAGTAACCCCAAGAAGTCACATAAATCACAACAAAATCTTTCTTCCCAGCGGAAGGCAAATAAAGTTTACTTTGTCCTCTTTTTTTGCCATTTGGCTTTGATTGAACCGAGCCGAACCGAAGCGAGGCAAACGTACAATGGCAATTAACCCATAAAAATGAAAATGCCCACATTTACGAGGGTCTCCGTCAGTCTCCTCCCTCGGGCAGTCAGTCCATCAGTCAGTCAGTCAAATTAATTGAAATTCAAAGCCCCGGCTTTGACTAGGGCTGTGGCTATAGCTATGGCTATGGCTATGGCATGGCTATGGCTTTGATTTTGCCATCATTTTTATGGGTATTGTCGGGGTCTGAGTTTTCTGTTTAATTTTACTTCTTCCAGTTCATCATCGTGGCTGAGGCTGCGACTGAGTCGCGGCTGCTTCCAATGAATAATAAAGTAGACGACTGGGAGTACGCCAACCGACTTGCTGCAGATATAAATCAGTTCCCGGGAAGCGACAAAATTTACATTCCGATTTGCCAGGCGATCTCTTTTCGCTCTTATTGAGATTTCATCGCTGGCTTTGTGTGAGCGGCGCATGCGTCGCCGATTCGATGCTCGGACAAAGTGAATTTATGGCAGCGGTTAACACAAACGGCATTGTATCAATAATAATAATAATAAAGCGGGGAATAAAACACACAAAAAGTAAATCGTAAATCGTTATCGTTTGTAAATCGTGGTCTCGGTCTCGGGCTCTTGCCACAATTCGTAAGCGTTTAAATGTCTTTAAGTGGGCCTTGATTAATGACTTCCAAGTGCGTTTCTTCGATCGCCTCACGCACTCGCCACGGGAGATTGGCAGCCAGTATGGGCCCAAAAGCTTGGCTAGCAGAGAGGGCTAAGGGGCACAGGCAATCTGGCAGATACAATTGAAAATACAAGCCGCGATAGGCGTGACTATAACTAGATAACAAAGGGAGGGCTGGTATTGGCCTTGGCTAAAGCTATGTATATATATCGATCATGGACCATCACCATCATGATCGGGGCAATTTGTAAAGTTTAGGCAACTCTTAAAAATTATATCCGCTTCATGATCCGACCAATTTGTTAGCTTTAGGCTGCTTTCATCGTCGAGTTGCCTTAAACAAACTTCAACTCTGGACTTCTCAACGCTCGAATTTTGGTATGCGGGTTAATAACTTACTTCTAGCTACTACTAATTAATCATATTAAGCATTAAGCCTTGTCTTGCTGTGTATTAATGATTAATCTTCACTCTTAATCAGGACAAAGTATAAGCATTAATATTATAATAGTCTCTTTAGAAAACTGATCATTAAATAATTTTATTTCTATAAAATGAGCTCGATTTATAAGTATAAAAATTGAAAGAGAAACATAAGGCTTGAACAACTACTAATAAATGTAAAGCTTGACCAATTCTCATTCACTTCCGCTTAGATCTTTAAATAACATATCAAGATCGTGCTTCCATCTGCTCCGAAACACTATTGAACTCATCATCTCTGAACCTTTTAACAGTTTATCTTCTCAGATCCAAATCCTGTCAAATCTCTTCACTCAAAACATATCCAAATCAGTGTCAAACCACATTACCCTAAAAACCCGTCAAGGCAACGAAGAGGAATCCCAACTAGCTCAAATTTCAGATGGAAGAATTGAAATTTCATCATATTGATTAGCCTAGCATCTCCTTTTCGTCTGGTTCCAGACAGATGCCCCATAAAACTGAGTCACCACAGACCATTAATGAAATCTACGATACGATATATACGACGAATTGTTTCAGGGAACAGCAGAAATTTTCCAACCGACTGACTGCGCTGCCTCGGATCAGATAAAAACTTGAGAATGTCTTGTCAAATGTGGCGCTGCCCTTTAAGCCACATTTATACCGAATGCCCTTATACCTTCTACCCTATACCTCATGCCTTAAGCCTCATATATATAAATGTGCAGATATGACATAGCGGCGATCTGAGGACCCAGGCAGGTACGAAGCAGTTCTATATATATATGAGTATCTGTATGTATCCGATGCCCACGCGACCCTCGGCCAGGTTGTTCCTCATGGCCTGTAAACTGATCTGCCGCCGCCAGGAACAATACGACAAGAAAAAACCCAAGAGGATGACAACAATTCGGTTGAAATGAAAAATTGAAAAAGGAAAGTGAACCGAAGGAAGCGGCGGAGGTGGAGTTGTCATTTGACAACGTCGCACAATTACACAACTAAAATGAACAATATTAAACGAAATTATACTCGAAGCGGGGACAGAGGGGCACGGAAAGAGAGAGAGAGAGACACAACAAAGACCCATCGGCGGCATAAAACAAAAGGGCCCAGAGGCAGAAAATAAAGGACAGAAGGCAACGGAGGGCAGCTGCCCCTGGCCAAGGCGAGTCTTGTGTATCATTTTTCATGACATATACCCACATACGTGTACTAGTGTGTGACTGTGAACCGATGATATGTCCTGCCGTTTGACAGTTGCATTGTCAGCCACTTGAGAGTGCAATTGCAGCCGCCTAATTAGTCCTCACATTAGCCACTATTCAACTAATTTAGCCATTGCCCCTCTCCCTCTCCATCGTGACTCGAAGAGAAATATGATAATTTAGTGCCGGCCACCCGCAAGAATGTAAACTCACAGTCAGTCGTCAGACACTCACAAATCATTTATTTCGGAACGGTTCGGTTCGGTTCTCCAGTTCTCCGGGCCCAAGTTGAAGTTCATATTGCTGCGAAACGAACGACTTCATCATTTTACGATTATTTCTAGCAATTCCACTGCAGGCATCCACTCAACTCCATGCCACACGATGCCACCTCCTTTCATCGCATCTCCTCCCCGGCGGACGGGCCCTTGGAAAATGTGGTGAAAATTTACGATGCCTGTGACACAGTTAACTCATGCTCGACACCGAAACATATATCAAATGTGTGGCACGACTTGGAATGCCACAGGATCGGAGGAGAGGGTTACCTGCCTTACCCAGAACTCCGGCCCACAGACAGGGAACCGAGCGAGCCAACGAGCCAACGAGCGAACCCCACCAAACAATAACGTGAAATATGTGCGGCGTTTTGCAATTCATACGCAAAAATGGTTGAGGCAGCAGCAGCTCCGCCAGCAGCCACATCAAGCGGCCCATTTGAAACGTTCGACCTGCCATCGGACGCTCCACAGTAGCCACCACCGCATATGCAACCGAAAGCGACACGCGGGGGAACACAATAACACATTGTTTGAAATCGAGAAAAAAAAAAAAGGAGTTCCAGACGCAGAGGCTGGAGGGCTACAGTGCGTACCGAAACCATAAGGGAATGGGTTAACTCCGAAATAAACTCCTTATGTATTAATCCAAGGTGAGGTAATGTTCACTCCTAAAAAAGTATTGGCATACTTATAAATGCTCAATAATAAATTGTATAAAAGTTGAATCTTAAATAGCATTTCATATAGAGTCAATTTATGTAAAAGTAAAATAACCTCCAGTTAAACTGCTTAAATTTTTTTTGGTATAGTTAGAGAATATCTAATGCAGTAATAAGAGGTTAGTAAGCTAATCTAAGGTTAAACTAGTTAAATATTTTAATAGTTTCGTTTTTTAGTTAGAATTGATTTGTCTTAAATTGGTTAAAAAATAGGTTAAATAGGTTAAAAACTAACCTAAGGTTAAGCTAGCTAAATTCGTTTCAGTTTTGGTAAGCTAGAAGTGTAGTAAATTTTTCATAGGTTAACAAACTGAAGGATAATCTTAACATTAAGATGCTTTTAGGCTCATTATATTGCAATTTTTCATAGATATTTGATAAAACTACAGTTACAGCCTTAAACCGCACTGTAGCTGAAGGATCACACCCTGACCAGACCTCAAACATACTGTTGGCTTGCATTTAATCTTCCAATTGAGTGCGTACCACTGTGCTGACATAGATA
Organism: Drosophila pectinifera; assembly: GCA_008042775.1. Classification (NCBI taxonomy): domain Eukaryota; kingdom Metazoa; phylum Arthropoda; class Insecta; order Diptera; family Drosophilidae; genus Drosophila; species Drosophila pectinifera. The sequence goes on from VNKC01000903.1 coordinate 161,288, forward strand.
AACTGGCATGTCCTGGACCCAGACGCAGCCGAGTGTCCTTTGCACCCACTCCATCTCCCTCTCTCTCGATATATCGAGATATCCTTTGTCCCATTCCGCTCCTTCCCTTTTACTACCCCGACGCTTTGTCAACATTTTTGACTTTAAAAAACAATTAATCTTTATTAGTCGATGACTCAAAAGCCAATTAAAAGTCTCGCACAGCGTTTGCCTCAATCACGCCCATTTTGCCTGTATAATTAATCTTTTTTTCGCCAGTCCGGGCGGCGAGTGAGAGTGCAAAGCCAAATAAAAAAGAGAAATTGTGCAATATCCGTAAAATGCGCAAAACTTGCCATCAATATGCTACGCTCGGATACGTCCATCAAAAATGCACTGAAGCGTAGATCCTTTCCAGTTCTTGCTGCTGCTGCTGCTGTTACTGCTGTTACTGCTGCTGCTGTTGGCCAAAGGATTCGTTCCGGATTTATTGGCAGCCTGACTTTGGCCCTGACTTTTTCGTACTTTTTATTTTTTTTGTGTGTATTTTCTTTTCGGACTCGTGCTGTAAATTGACTTTATGTTGTTGCCTGTGCATAGAAATTGCTTTTTGGGGTTTTCCGCACTGATTTCTTTCATTCCCTTTTTTCGGGCATTATTATTTTTAAAAGGTGGGGGGAGGGTAAAAATACATTCCAAGTGTTTTGAAGGCCAAAGTTTTGCATGGTCAGTTTCTAGACAAAGGACCCAAATAAATTAAATATCCCAACGAGGGGCAACCACGCCAGCAACCGGCTCAGGGTCAAATTAATCCACGGACAAATCAGGAGGCCTAAAAAGGACTTTACGCTTTCGCCAGCCAGCCAGTAACACTTGAAGGGCATTAACTGGGAGAAAAAGAAATAAATTATTTAGCAACCCCCAGCGAGTTTCGTGGGTTTTCGGGGTGTGCAAATAAGACAATGCGTGGAAAATTTCAATCCCTAAATGCTGTTAAACACAAAATAAATGAACTTCCTGGTTCCGAGGGGTGCCTGATGGTGTAAAGGATTTGTGCGACAAGTATTGATGACTGGACAGCTGTATGGATAGGATAGAGAGGACTCGTGCCTGGAACAATATTGAAAATCAAATCACATACGGGGTAGGCCGCCATCTCTAATAATTTGGCCTAATGAAAACATGTTTCCAGCAACGCTCCTCGGTGGTTGATTCTGGCCACTGCATTTTTCCCTCGAATTTCCCGTACAATTGCCATTGTTATGGATTGTTTATTTACAGATTTTGCTAGAGTGAAAATTAGCATCAGCTCGAGAAATCAAATTTCATCAGCCGAACGAACGAACAACAATATTTACACAAATACTTTAGTTTGAACCAACAACATATTTCGATATTGTCAACACTTGGCGTCCTTTTATGGGTATTTGGATTATGGGCTCTTGTTGATTTAGGACTTTTGTGGCCAAATAACATTTTTGATTGGGGGTGTGTCTGCTCTCCTAATTGGCTGAAATTCACATCATGGCTCTACGGGCATAAAACTCGATTAGTAGCCCAGATTAATCCAATATCAAATATGCATTTACCCCTGAAAAAATCAGTAAGAGTAAAAAATGCTATAAAAGTTGGCAAGGCTCTATGAAAATTTAAATATACGCCGAATTAGGTCAGCTGGACATGTGTAAAAAGCTTGTTGCAACTATGGTACAATAACAATACGATACACAGACATGCTAAAAATGTTTTAATGGCAAAAACGAAACCGAAACATGACCAGAACATACTGGAACACACGGAGAACACGCCTTGACCATTGGTCAAAGGCAGCAGCCGGCAAAAGTAAAAAGGAAAACCCACAACACTCGCCCAGCAAGAGCATAAAAAAAAATAAGGCCCAAAACCAGCGCCAAGTGCAACTGCAGCCAAAGCCACAAGACAATGCAACAGCCGCAGCAGGCAGGCAGGCAGGCAGGCACGCAGACATCTGAACCATCTGAACCAGTTGGCCAAAAGCTCGGAGGGAGTGAGGGAGCGAGGAGAGAGCGGCCTGCCTGGAGGACCTTCTCCGACTCCGGCTCCGTCTCCGTTCTTGGTCTGTTTCTGGTCTTCTGGCCCATTTGGCTTTGGGTCGTGCCTGGGCCATGGTTTGATTCATATTTGGACAGCAGTTTCCATTTCACGGCTCTTCTATTTTCCCCTTTCCCCAGTTTCTATATAGTTTTAGGATCTGCAGAGGCTGGGGCACACCGAATTATTGGGTATAGTTGTAAAATAAATACTAGAAAGTTAAGTCACCTTCATATACATTTCAATGAGTTTATCCATAACATTTTTAAAGATGTATAGTGAACCCTTTTGAAGACCCTTTTGGAATTTAAACACTTTGGACTAAGGAATATCCAAGAAAAGTTAATTAATTAATAAACGCCTAAATATTTATATCTGCCCAGATCAAACTGGATTATAAGATTAGAAAGTGAAAACCGAAATATGAATAACTTAAACACAGATTTTAAGTCAGTGGAAATATGAATAATTTAAATATTTATGAATGGTTCAGCTTAAGCTTCAATGGCTTGATTTTATTTATAGTTGGATTACTTAAAAGGCAGAGAAAAGCTCAGGGAAATGGAAATGGAACTGAAGAATTAACATAATTATGATCTCCTATAATCCAAAAACTAAATTCCATTTAAGAAAACAGACTTTTTAAAGATCAAGCTAAATTCCTCTATTTTTGGCCACTTTTTGAGCAATCTGAAATAAATGCTTTTGGGGGACAAACACTAAAATCTAAATTAAAATTTCAGACCATGAACTTCCTGCAGCTCTGGCAGTTCCTGGTAGTGAAAGTGTATCCCCCAAAACGACTAATCCCAGGCGACTCTCATGGTTTCTATGTGCAGCAACAACAACAAATCGGTCCATTTGTGCCTTTTGTTGTGTTTCTTCGTTCATTTTGTGTTTTTCAGAGCGGGCTCAACCTCCGCCCTAAAGGCTGGAAAAAATAATACGAAAAACACAGTGAGCACCAGCAGTGAGCAGCCTGCACAAAGTTTGTTCAACTTTTTTGCATGTTTATATTTGCTGTAAGCATTATTTTTGCTTTTTTTGCGATGCACACATAAAAAACCAGTTGCATGAAAGGGGTAACAACTACAACGCCGGCGACGACGTCGGCAATAGAAACCAAATAGTGGAATTTCTCTATTTCAGTGCAAAGTGCATTGAGGCATGCAGCTGAAATTTTGAGTGGCAGGGAGAGGGATGACGCTGCTGCTGCTGCTGGTGAAATGCAAAATGCATAATGCATAGAGCCGGGCCGGGCATCCCTTGCTTCTTCCAACTCCTCTATATATATATATTTTTATTTACTCTCTTTTTATGCCGCTCAACTGCAAAATTGTGTCAAAATCGGATGCTGGCCCGCATCGACTTTAAAATGTACACAAAAGGCCGCTGCGTGGCTGTGTTCAAATTTATGAGCCTGGCTGGGCAATTTTCTAACGTACCTGGCAATTTAACGGTAAAGTGTAAATTTCATTTAATTTGACAGCCGCAGATTGAAACCTCCAGCGGTTAATAAAGTTGCACCGGCCGCTGCAGCAGCCGCATCGGTTGCACGTTGCAGCAGCAACAACGGCGGCGAAAAACTAATTAGTCCACACTGGGCCCCGCAGTAGATCAAAAAACTCACCTAAAAAGAGAGACGGGGGAGAGGAGAAAAGAATCATGAGGCAAAGATGATTTAATAAGCAATTAAATTATTCTAATAAATGTAAGCCAGCGGGCTGAGCAAAGGATGGAGGAGGGCGTTGCATGGAGGAGGGCCACAAGAAATTGCACATAAAATTGCAATTTTCCAGCAAATTCATAACAAAAAAAATTATACAAAATTAGGCCGCAGGCCGGGGGAGCTACGAGAAACGAGATAGGACAACAGCGGAGAGATGGATAGATACAGATTCGCCAGAGAGTTAACGACCAAATTATAAAAATCTCAGACTCGTTTTAATAACAGCCAGAAATAATCAAGCTTAATTAGACAGTTTACAGTCTGGATTCATTTTACACATTATTTTCCTAGTTTGGGGATTATACTAAAAGAGAGCTTGATATTTTCCTATCTCGAAACTCGGAAGATACGAAACGCACTGCTGCCAGAGCGGGAATCAACAGCTGCCAAACAGTCCGCACTCGTCGCCATCCTCATCAGCTGAGAGTTGAGATGGCAACAACTCAAGTGGCATCCATCCAGCGGTGGCAGCTCCCAGCAGTCCAACTAATGCCATCAAGCCTGATGCATATAGTGATTAGAGTGGACGTTACTGGGGAGGCACTGGGCTTCCTCATCCTCTTCCTTTTCCTCCGACGCTGTTGCTGTTGCTGTTGCTGCATCGTCATCATCATCTCTGGCTGCACTTGAAGCCCATGTTGCTGCTGTGCCTGCCGCTGTTGCCGCTGTTGCTGCTGCTGCTGCTGATGCTGCTGCTGTATCTGCTGCTGCCACTGCTGCTACTGATGATGACGATAAGTGCAGTTGCAGCGTAATAGAAAAGTTGCCACGATGTGTATGTGTGTATGTGTTTGTGAGTTACTGATGATAATGATAGATAAGTGTGCGCCAAGTGCACTACGTAACTTACTCTAACTTCAAAGGCTATCAGCAGTTAAATCGAAAAGCAGTAAGCCAAGCTCAGCGGAGCCAGCGGGCAAGAACTGTAAATGCTGCACAGCTTAATGACAAGAGCGCCAACTAAGTTGCACTGGCAGCAGCTGGGAATGGGATCTCGAAGAGGTTACTCCCTGCGCAGGCTACACCCAAAAAATATTGGAAGAACTAATCGCACAAAATTAAGCTTGGCTTTTAGGGTTTTTTATAATTATTTGTGGCAAGCTACCTGGAGCAGCTTATACCAAAAGTTCGATTCATGTTAAGACTAGTTCTTTCCATCTTACTCTTCTTAAAATTCTCAAGTGGTTATTTTGAAAGGATTACAATATTTCTGGTCACTAAATAGAAATTATTATATACTTATATATTATTACATATTTTCTATTTACGTTTTAAGCTAACTTTGTATTACATTTCAATGCCCTATTCATCTTACGATTTGTTCTTTCTATCATATTCTTTTTAAAATTCTCAAGTGACTATTCTGATAGGGTTGACGTATTTTTCTGGTCCCTAAATAATTGTTATTATATTCTCATAAATTTTTAGATATTTTATATTAGACTAAAATTGTTCTAAATAAAAATGCCTTTTCTGCCTTCATTCTATCATTTTCTTCTTAAAATTCTCAAGTGGTTATTCTGAAACGGTTTACCTCTTTTCTAGTTCCTAAATAAATGCTATCTTTTCCTTTATTATATTTTTATATTCACAATTCACTCTTTCAGGCAAAATTTTTATTGAATTTGAATGAATCTGAATTCATTTTTCCCCGTGCAGCTCCTTATGTTGCTCCTTGTGCTGCCGCTGCTCCTGCATCATTAGCAATTGTGGGCAGGCCAAGGCGTGGGGCATGGGAAATATTTGCTATAAATGCATGCAACATTAAGTAGAACGCATTTTTTTCACCAGCCAGGGAGCAGGAGCAGCATCTGCAACCTGATGACGCCACACGCCACTTCACTTGGCTGCCTCGCGTCGTCGTTGCTGCCACTTCGCGTTGCTGTTGCTGCGGCTGCTGCTGCTGTTGTTGTTGCTACTGCTGCTGCTGCTGCGGTGCTGTGCTGTTGCTGTTGTGCCTTTTCACAGCTCAACGCTTGCGCACATTTGGGGAGCCTGAGAAAAAGGGTTCGTCTTGGCTCTCCTGTGCGCCTTGCGCCGTTTGCTTTATTTCTTTCCAAGAATCTTGACGGCTATTAAGGAACAAATAGCAACAACGGCAGCAGCAGCAAAAACAAAGCATTGGAAAAAACGTACAGAAAAAAAGCTGTAAAATAAAATTATTATTTTCTTTTCGTGCTCATAATTTCTGCTGCCGCTTCTTTGGCCTCAATTAGTAAAAGACTTTTCCCTATTACACTTTTAGCCTTGGCTTTAGCCGGTTCCCGTTCACAGTAGTTTCCCCCCTTCGGTAGTAAATTAAGTTAAGGCTTTATGTTGCCTATTAGTAGCAAGGAGGAGGTCCAAAGTTAAATCAAAAGGATGGATCAAAAAGGTCAGAAGTTGCGAAGAAGGCTGGCAAACATTAAACATTTAATATTATTGCCTATTTTTATTAATTTTTTAATAGTTTCCATGCGCATGGCTTGCGAGAGTGTCCCTAAACTGAATTTAAGATTCTAGTCCTTATTGCACATGTTTTATTCGCTCTTCGCAATCAGTTAATTTTATTATAGACCATGATTCATGCCTTGAATATTCAGTTTTTATGACTTGGCCAGGACGCGAAGCCATTGGGATCAACGCCCACTGCCAAGGACCTACGACTCGGGCCGCCTTTCCATACTCTTTATTTTGTAGTATTATTTATTGACTATTTATTTTATTTAGCTCAGCATATCAACCGCTGAGCATTTGCGGCCATTTAGTTGCGATAAAAACAAAATTTATGCAGCTAAATCTTGTTTCTCGCCGCAGAAAAAATAAAGTGCATGCGGAGCGAGAGAGAGCGTCGAGTAAATAAGGAAAAAATTCTATTTTCTCAGGCAATAAAAATGTCAACGACGTGGCCGCAGACCCAAATGGCAATTGCAGCAGTTGGAATATCCCTCGTCGTTCCCTCGGCTGCCCCCTTAAAGTGATTTATGCATTTCGCATGCAAAACGCTAATCAGCGGACTGGACTGGACCCAAGAACCCCAGAACCCCAGAACGTCCTACTCGAGAAACCCAATAAAAGAAAGGCGGTCCTGGCAGCAGCATCCACCATAAAAGCCTGAAATGCGAAACTCAAATAGCGTTTAGCCAAAGATGACTAATGTCCCCCGGACGATGTCCAACTGGTCAAGTGGGTTTGGCTCCGGTCCATCCATATTCCTTTTTGCCTGAATAAGTGTTGAGATTGATGGAAATTCACTAACTGAAAGACCCTCTCCTGGAATCAGGCTTCGATGCCACTTTTTAACCCCAATTCCAGGGGTTGTTGGATGGCCAAACTTGTTGAAATATGCGCGCATATGCCAGGCATAATTACTACGAAAAAATATTGTAAATTTGTAACTTTTGTAAAGTGCTTCAATAAGTAATGAGCACACGGCTTAAGTGAGGTGGAGGAAATGGGAAAATGTACGCTGAATCCGCAGTTGAAGTGAGCTCAACATTTTGGCCTGATTTTGGGCAAGGCCATTTGCGCTTTCCCTGCGGAAGTCGGCCAATTTTCATTAATTAATCACGCAAAATTCAGATCCAAACTTTCCCTACCATTAATTAAGAGGAATACATAGAGGGAAAAGGTGTAGATATATTTACCTACTTTCTGAGTAAAACTAAATAATATTAACATTAATCGAGAAGGCTTATAGTATACAATTTCTAGCTAAGAAACTTCCTCAGAACTAATTTTTCAAACCATCAACCTCAACATTTTGTGTGGTTATGTGTCACTGAATCCGTACTTGGGAATTTTAGGTGCACAGTTAATGTTGCCAGATAAATATTTACCGTATAAAAGATTGAAATATTAATAATTTCTTTTGAAAAAAGCAATAACACTCATTGAATAATTATTCTTTCTCAAAAATTCCTTTGAAGCTCTAGCAAATAATTTGATTTTATCATTAATACAATTTTATTGCATCAATTATTATGCCTGACCGATTGCAAAGTGTCTCCCATGCAAATTGCAGGGGCCATCTACTTGGTAATTGATTATAACCAAAAGATGAATTATATTCTCTGTCATTAAGACAGCATCTGACATGAAAGGACCAACCGCAATTTCCAATTATATTACTCGATAGGCTGTGTGTGAATTTGTGAGCAATAATGCAGAATGTGCATCGGTTTTAAACTCACATAAATTCACAAAAACATTCCAGCCTCACAGAGAGCCGGCCTAATAGGCTTCCTTTCACCTTTTCAGCAGAGTCGCCAAATGCAATTAAAATAAGGAGGGTCTGCTGCATTCCGGTCCGAGGGGACCAGACAGCTCCAAATCACTTGCCAATCAAAGTCGTGCCTCGGCGGTGTGTGTGTTCGAATTGTTGCCTGCACTTGACCACAAAATTAATTAACTAAAATATGCCAAAGTTGGGAGAGAGAGACGGGGGCGGGCATAATGTGAGTAACAAGTGCAGTGGCAAATTTAATACCCAATATTCTCCAACCTCGGATTCGGGTTGGCCTAACAAAGCGATCAAAAACCGAGAAATACGAGGGGACAGCCCACAGGCACACAGACAACATTGACAGCAACAACTGCGACAAAATGTCACTTGGCCGGCAATTCACAGGAACTATAAGGGGAAGTACAGTGCGTGACAACAATATATGATGGTCTCTAGTAATCCCTATTTATTAATTATATTAAAAGGACTATTTCACCCCAAAAAAGCGTAAATTCCAATGACTCGTTGGATTATTAAAAATATATTATAAAAACTAATAAATTTGTGATTTAATTTTCATTAAAATAATTTTACTCTTTTGTATAATGATTCTTGATAAACGTTGACTTAAAAACCTTGCTATGTTCTATATTTTATTAACATTTAAAATCCTAATTAATCCTTTATTAAATATAACTCCTTTTATATAAACTTTAAAATATTTTCCTACTGAATCCAGCTACAACATACACTTACATGCCGCACTGTATCCTCGTTTATGTCACAAAAGAGCGACAGAGAAAGAGGCTTACTTATTGCGCATAGCCCAAAATGTTCATGTCCTGATGCCACAATTAACTAAAAGCGCGCATCAAATTACAAACAAACGAACGACAACTGCCAGCAGGCAGCAGGCAGCAGCAGCAACAACGAGCAGGATAACTAGCGCAGCAACAACAACTGCAAGGAGTGGCAAGGACATGAAGCGGAAGCAACAACTGTTGTGCCCGGCTCTATGTGTGTGTGGGTATTATTGTTATTTCAGTTGAGACTGGAATTGCTTGTAGATTTGTTGGCAACAGCTGTGCATTTGGCCAAGCAATTTCTGTCTGCTCCTTCGGCTCCGCACATCTGCAATTTATGTATCCTTTGGCTTACAAGGATAGAGAATGTCTGGTATATGGTCAAGTATCCCCACAGGCCAGGCCAGTACTACGCCCCTCATTGTAAGCTACTTAAGATTTTGCACAGATTAGCCCCCTCATATGTATATGCATGCCAAAGTAGCCGCGCAAATTGAGTGTGAGTTTTCCAGAGATAATCTTTACAAGCAATTTAAAGCCGGACAAGTGCTAATATAACAACAAAAGCGAGATAGTGAAAGAGTTACGGCTCAGCAGGTACACTTGGAAATAAGTCTATACAATTAATTACCTAAAGAAAAAGCATGAGAAAATTATAATAATTTAATACCCCATAAATATCTTATCCAAGTATATAAGCTGATCAATTTTTAACTCTTTTTAAGAATATATTCTTATAATTCCATCAGTGTATATATTTTTTCCCGTGCACAGTTGAGAGCCAGAAGTCGAGGCCATATCACGTGCGATCAACTAATTAAAGCAACAAAACCGTCTAAACAGGAAGCCTCCCATTAGCCCCAAAGAACAAAAGCCACTGCCAGTCGGCTTGGCTGCCAACAGAGAGAGGAAAAAGCCAGGCAATCCGAGGCAAACGAAGGAAAAACCTGGAAAAGTTGCACTTGACTGATTACCTTCTGCCTCAATGTAGCTCGGGTTCGGTTCTCTCTCCATCTTGCAACATTAATGAGCAGGAAGCATTTTCCTGCACAATATACAACGGAGATTCAATTATGAATGAGTTTTAAATTACAGTTATGGGGCCCAGAAAGCTCAGGCCATAAATGCCGGTCTAGTAAAACTGAAATTCCAATGGGCGGTGTGTCAAAGTCAAAGGTAATTCCCCTTGGCCAGGCCCAAAGATCACATCATAATAACAGGCCCATTCTATGTATGTGGTGGGAAGGGATTTAAAACTTGAAGAGTGCTTTGATTTCGAACTAATCTATAAGAATTTGTAATTGTTTTAATATATAATGAAATACATTTAATTATTTGCATTGAAAACAAATTATAATTAGTTTCAGCTTCGAGGTTTCTCTTTCCTTCAACTGATGTGTGTAAGATGGAGCTTTGTCTTAGTTAATCTTAGGAGACCCCCGAGAACAAGACCAACATCATCACATTCCAGAGAAGCGGACAAGAGGGCGTGAATCCAGATGGGCCAACAGAAAGAGCCAGCTCCGAGGGAGACAAAGAGCCGCAAATGAAAGTAGGAAAGTCTCCAGGCAACCCACCAGCCGAGGGAGACACAACTCAAGTTAGCTGAACTAAACCGAGCTGAAATGACTCACTGACAACGGAGCTGGCTCAGAAGCCCGAAGGTTGGCTGCCTGGCATGCGTAGATAAATTGAGTTGAATGGAGCGCTACTGATTGGACTTACAATCCGGAGCTGGTGGCTGCTGGCTGGATTGGCCACCTGTCCCCGCCGTCGTCTCTTTCAGATTTTCAATTATGGTTAATCATGCAAATGTTTGTCGCCTGTGAAAATGTTTTACATAATGCAAAGTGAAATGCCGTCCCAGCTAGCTATTGAGGCCATTCAAGAGAGTTTCAAGCCGAGAGCCGAGCATTATAGTCCAATGCATACATGAATAATTGTCTTTTTGTGTCTTTTGTCCATCTTGCAGATGCTGCTCCTTGTGCTGGCCTCTGCTTCTGCCGTGTCCCTGGTGATGAGCTGCTCTCAGGTAAGCCGAGCAATTTTTGCTGCCTGATTTCACAACTCCGACACCAGAGTGTCAGGTTGTGGCACATTCCCTAGCCCCTATACCTCCTGTTCCTCCTATACCTCTTCTCTGTGCTGGCCTCTGCTTCGTTTTGGGATTAGAAAACAACCCCGAAACGTGTCACATTATGCCAAGAGGATAGGGGACATGTCCTGTCGCTCCTGCAACCGATTTCGGTTTCGGGATTAAAAGAGGGAGAATGTCCATTCGAAAGGCATGTATCTTCATTGAGCCAATGCGAAATACCTGCAAAGGTAAGTGAGCATTGGAAATGCTGCAATCAAAGGGGATTTGGGTGTGGGTTTGAGTTCTGTTGGGATGAACAAAGTAATTTGAAAGTGGTTAGGAAAATTATCTTTCTGAATCCTCAGGAAATGAACAGGTTCGTTTGGGACACTCGAAAGCAATTTGAAATGGGTTTCCACTCCATTGTCCTTCTGTTTTCTGAGTGATTATTTAAAGGAAGTGGAAGTTCCCATTATTTCCGCATTAGAAAAGATATTTTTTAAAAGTATTCCCTATTAAACTGACTTGCTTGGGTATTGCATTTTATCTGTCTGTATCCAAATCAGTACACAATTTATCTATTTAAAGAACATGACAGCAACATTTTTTTAATTTTCAAAGTAAACACACATTTTCCTAGGACTCCCCTTAATACATTCAACTATGTTCCTTAGAAATAAGATTTTATGCAGTTTTCTAGGGCGCATAACATGAAAATTCCAACTAAGGGCCAACTCTAATGTATTTGAGGTAATTTATCAACTTTTAATCAAATGTATTTCCCATTCATACACACACGGTGATGCTCCCTGCCCCTCTGCTGTTCCGCCATATAATATATGTCCGTTTCTCATGCCATTACGTGTGTTACGCAATCGCCACCCCAAAAGTGGCAGGATAACTAACCCTCGCCGCCGCCTCTAGCCTGGCTGATCCTTTACAGTTTTTACATGCATTCCCATGCGTATTCCTCCGTGTGTGCGTGTGTACGAGTGTATGTGTGTGCCATTTGGTCATAAATTCAAAAAGCTGGCCCAGCTTAAATTTTGGTTTTTCAATTTTTGAATGCCAGACCTCTGACAACCCTCGGAAGCCTGGGTACCCTGGCCAGCTCTCCGCCTTCCTCTGCCGACCAGCATCTCGCATAGTTGTGCGTGCAACTGTGAAACGTGTTACAGGACCGGCCAATGTCCTGTTCCCCCATTTAAACCCATTCCCCCGATCTGTCCCGTCACAAAAACCATGAGATTTCATTTAATTAAAGCATTTAGGCTGGGGTTTTTGATTTCGACGCCATATGTGCGTTTAATATATTAAATATACAAACACAATCCTTTTCAAAGGACATCAGCCAGCCAGGCACCTAAACAAATATGTTAGATTGGCCTGGCCTGGATTGGGACTAGAACCAGGACTAGGACAAAAAAAGTGCAGCTTAAGAAAGGTTAAACAAAGGTTAAGCTAGGGGAGCAAAAGGTTCGGGCCTTGCGGCCCCAAAGCCAACTCATCAAAGTTATTTAGTTAAAATTAGTGCCTGTCGAGGATGTCTCCCCAATATGCCAAAGCAAACAAGACGACGCAGAATCATCGAGCCAAGAGTCGAATAGCTCGAGGGCCTGGCAAAGGACACGAAAGCGGTTTACGAGGATGAGATGGGATGCGATGGGTATGGTGTGGGTATATAGGGTCTACGGTCTACAGTGGGGACTTCGGGGGACAGTGTCGTGCTGCTGACAAGTGCGATGACAACGTCAAAGGCTGGATCCTCTCCGAGCCAAGGCTTATGCTGCTGCCGCTGCCGCTGCTGCTACTGGTGCCTTTGCTGCATGCCATGCTCGACTAGCTGCGAGGCACCTTTGGGAAAAAAGACGCTCATCTGGAAAATCAACTTCGACTTTCGGGCCACCCAGGCAACAGCGGCAGCAGCAGCAGCAACATCCGCATCAGCATCGCCAAGGAGCAGGCAGCAGCAGCATCAACGAACCGCAAATCATAAAATAAACTCTTTAATTACGCCTCACGACTTGCCAAGGCAGACACGCAACAAGCCCAGGCCACAGCCAAATGGAAAATTATGCAAAATGCAACAGCAGCAGCAGCAGGAGTAGCAGCAGCAGCAGCAGCAGCAACAGCAGTGAAGCCACTTCCGAAAATGTGAGTAAAATTATAAAATCTTTGGCACGACAATGTTGACGACGACGAAACTGCAAATTACCAAATTATAAACGAACAACAAGAAACAAACTGCTAAACACAATGAAGGAGAACTTTGAGGAATCGAATACTTGAGTTCCCTTTGATTTCTTGGAAAATATGGGTTCCTACATAAAATATTTTTAAAAACTCTTTGCATTCTAAAATATTTTATTTTATTCTCTCTAATTTAATACAGCTACATTAAACATGTGCTTTGTATTTGTTCTTAAAATTACAGGAAATATATTAACTAAAAGAGTGTGGTTTTCCATTTTTATATAATTGGTTATTGTTTGAAGTATTTCTATAATAGTATATTAGGCAGTCTCAAACCAATTATATACATATGATTCGTAGGCCTGGCAATATAATCAGCCATAATAACATTATTCAAATTACGAATGCAAATTAAATAATTATGCTCAATTTGGGAGTGCCCATGACATTTATTCAAATATTTAACGAGTCTAAGATAGCTTCTTGAACCTAAAAAAGGTGGCAATGTTAAGAGAACATAGTAGAAGTTACTAAAAATTTAAATATGAATTTAGTACTAAGAAATTCCCAAAGATTAAACATTTGCTGTTTCTTTTTTTATGTAATGCTGAGTTCTACGTATAGATTTATTTTACAGAAAGGGTATTCAACGGAGACCTCATGAAATCCTTACCAAAAAATCATTTAGCTGCCGATGATGAGGCAAAAGTGGCTGGAAATACCGGGAAAGAAGTGCGGAAAAACTGAAAATGCACTCGGACTCTCACACACTCGGCATCCACTGGCGGCATCCATGGACAGCCGCCCCCTGCTGTAGGCAACCTGTCTCTGCTCTCCCCCTCCTGGCCAACCTTTCCCGGGCTTGGCACCCACTCGATTATCACCGAAAAGCGATTGACCTCACGAATTCGTAATTAATTTTCACAAAAGTTTTCCATTCGAAGACAAACTTCAAACAAAAGCAGTATCCCAGTGTCTATGTGTGTGCGGAGTGGTTCGGTTCGCTTTGGGTTCAGTTCAGTTTTTGGGATTGCTTTTGGAGGAGCTCCAGCCCCAGCCCCAGTCCCAGTCCCAGCCCCTCGCCGTCGCCTTTTTCCTGCGGCTGCCACAATGTTTAAACATTTGAGCGCACACATCTCTGTGGGGGGCAAAGTGAATGCTGTTGCTCTGCTCATCTGCTCCAGCTCTCGAACCCGAACCCGAACCCGATCCCGATCCCCCCCTGAATCAGTGCCTCCACCTCTGGGGCCTCGTTCACCTTGTTGCTGCCTGGTTGCTTAGTTCGCCAGTTGTGTGTGTCGCTTAAGTGCTGAAACAATGTTCCAAGTTGTAAGTGCAACAAAAGCAACATGACAGCGAACGAAGCCAAAAACCAAACTGAACCGAACTCCAAGCTGAACTGAACGAACTGAGCTGAAACCCTGGAGGAGTGGAGGAGTGGAGGAGTGCACCAAAAATAAAGTGTGTAAAAATGAGCAACTTTTTCAAGTGAGAAGCAACTATGTGGCATGCAGCTAGCTGCACGCTCACCACTGCTGCAGCATCTCGGGCGACAACGACGACAATGACGGACAGATTTGCTCGGGTATGCACAGAGAAAAAAAGAATGCAATGCCTTTATTGTAAAAATAATAAAAGAGTCAATAGCTGTATTTATATCATAGTTAACATCGAACTCGCGTTCGCTATTGCGAATGTAATGCCTTTATTGTAAAAATAATAAACGAGTTACTATGTGTATTTATATCATAGTTAACATCGAACTCTCTGTTCGCTGTTGCTTGTACATAGCAGGCAAAGAGTCAAAGAGAGAGCGAGAGAGGCAGATAGTGCACATATATACATGTACAATTGATATATAATTGCTCTCGCATTTATGTCAGAAGAATTCAGAAGTCTATAAACTTTTCTTTGGTATTAGATGTATATAATCTGCATATTTGCTAATGAATAACTCCTGATCTTCTCCCAGGAGATACTTTTCTCTGTACAGCTTCGACTCGCAAAGATACAAAAATTTTCACTCTGTCCCACGTCCCACACTTCCCTCGATACCCTCCTTTCCCATCAAGTGTATGTGTGTGCACACAATTCTCAAACTGGCAGCGTAAAGTGCACAAATTGCAATTGTAGCTGGGGCGCGGGAATCAGGACAGGACTGAAACAGGGCGGGCGACAACGAAATGGAGGGGGGAGAGAGGGACACTTTGGGAGGAACAGGAGACAGTGGGGCGGAAAGTGGCATAGAGTGTGTGGCTAGAGTGTGTGTGGAGGCGTCGTCGATTGTAGGCCCATGCCAGACATGGTGGGCTCTTCAACTGCAACAACTGCAGCAACTACAACAACTGCATCTGCAGCAACTGCAGCAACTACAGCAACTGCAAAAAGTACTTCCCTGTACAGTGAACACTTGACGTCGAGGCCACAAGACATTAATTACAGCGCTCAAGAAAAGAACCAACAAAATGGTAAAGTGAATGAAAAAGAAGAGCTCACAAAAGCGCTAACCTCTATAATGAAGAAAAATAGTTGAGACTGTTTAAAAGCAAGGCGGCTAATTAAAATAAACAGACAAACTAATTATGTAGTAAAGCCGAAAGTCAGGGGGTACATGTTTTTAAATAATAATATTTAAAATACTAATCATATTACTTACCTATGGATTTCATATCACCATTTCCCTTAGTGTGCCAGTGTCTTTTATGCCAATAACTAAAATGAAAAGAAGGTATGCAAATTGTTAATGTATTTATCTTAAAGGTGGAACTTAATTATATATATATATATATATATTATATCTTTTAGATCTCTTCACTTTATTCTATATTTTTAAAAATAAATTCCAAAATATACCAAACTCGGTTTCCATTGATAGAAGACCATATTGTTAAATGGTGGATTGATATATTTCAACAAAATCATATTTGTTTAACCTAAATCTTGAAAAAAAAAAGATTTTGCAAGATACCAATCTCATATTCCACCTTAGATTTTTCCTAATTAAATATTCATAGGATATTTAAACCTCCAAAGACCTTAGAAGCATTTTTAACCCTCTCACTTCTGAGCCATGTTCCCTGCTAGCCAAATGCAAAGTGCAAGTCCAAGGCAGTCCCGGCTCCAATGTACATTGACACTTTGATATGATTGCAATAAGAGCTGTGAGGAGGTCCTATGAGGACCCAGAGGGTGTGTGGAACTAGACAGGACTAGTAGGAGGAAGGGGAGGGAACTCAATAGACGACAGGGCCGAGGAATCTCGTGGTTAGTTTGGCCGGCAAAAGTTCATTTTGGGCCATCTTTTGTCCTGCACATCAACACAGTTTACAACTTCTGGTCAGTACGTCGTGTTGGAGCATGAAATGACGTTGCACAAAAATGGCCTGAAAAGGTGTCTCGAGACAACGGGGAGGCAGCATTCCGCTCTTAAAGGTGCAAACAAAAAAAGGTTTAAGTGGAGCAAAATATATATACAAAATGACAAAGTTGATGAAGTGTTCTTTCGGGGCGTTGGAAAATTAATTTTCGGCTGGAATGACATAGCTGCTCATCCCTTTTTTCCCGCTCACTTGCCAGGAGCCTTTGTTGTGTGACTTGTAACTTTAGTTTGTTGTCTGGGGCACTCACAATTTCGCTCTAAAGTTTAATTTCAACGCTTGACTTGGAAAGTTTTTTGCCAGCCAGCCCAAGTGACAGCATACACTGGGAATTTTGGTTAGTAAGTATATAAATCTTACGAGGCAAGACTTAATAAACATCTATCCCCCTATTAGTCAGGAAATTAAGGGATATTTCCTCGCAGTGCAGAGTCGGAGAGTCGGAGAGGTTGAGGCAAAAGTCGAGCGCGAACTCAAAGTCGAGCTGCATGCTGAATGCTGAGACTGAAGCTGAAAACTCCTTCTGGCCAGGTCGACACAAATTGCTGCAAAGTTTTTTGGCATTCAAGTGTTTTAATGTCTCACGACGAGTTGTTGCGGAGTCGCAGACTCTTTGGCCTGGCCCTTTTCCGCACTCCACACATGAATTAATCAAAGAGCAGCAGCAGCAGCAGCAGCTGCAGTTGTGTGGCATTAAGTACTTGGGGTAGACTTGGGGGATCGCAGGTGGGTTAAGACCATGAGACCGCAAGGCGGTGGCGCCGCTAGACAAATTCAACTTAATCAATTTAAAGTGCTTACCGCAAAGTCAACAGTTCAAACTAACCGCAACAGGAGGGCGAGAGGCGAGTGGGCGAGGGGCCTGAAAGGCAGGTCAAACACTCCCGCCCGTACCCCGTTTTGGCCCTGGGTTATTAGGCAAATTGTCGCCACATAGATACACACTCACACAAAGGCGGGCGGCAGGGACACAGCAGGTTGTCGTTGACCAACAAGTGACCAGGACGACGGGGGGCGTCTCGCAGGACAAGTATCCCTTACACATTTTTTTTCTTGGCTTTCTCGGCCCACCCCCGCCTGGGTCTTTGTTTACCGACGTGTATTTGTGTTTACTCTGCTGTCAACATTGGAAAATTATGAAAATTAATATGAAAATTGTTGCTACTTACGGCTAGTTTACGTTGTTTGTGTGTGCGTGCCTGCCTGCGTCCGCTCTCGGGTTTCAAGTGCGGCAATTGTTGGTTTTAGATTTAATTACTTGAGTCAACTTGAGCCTTAATTTGATTGAGTATAATGTGACATTGGGCCCACTCTCTGCGAGGGGTACAATTAACCCAGCCAATTGGCGGAGTTACGCACGGAAAGGGTTCTTGAGCGTACGGCAAAAAAAACAAAGCCTCCTGAAGCGGCCTGCGGATGCAAATCGATTGAGAACCCTGCTAAGGTAAACACGCACACACTCGACATTTGCATCTTTGACAGCTCTATTGTTGGTCCTGCTCCTCGACTTGCATCCTGCCACGCACTCACTTAAAATGTGCAAGCCAAACAGGGGGAAACTGCATTGATTGCAAGGCAGGATAAAGAGGACTCACAGGAGACCCCTTCAAAGGCAATTGAAGATGGAAATGTAAGCCGTATGTAGGGAAACTCTTGATTTAAAGGTGAGGGAACAAGTTATTCCAACCAGGAGCATTTAGTTTTGAAAATGTTTAATAATACCTAAACCTTGTTGCAACTGTAATTCCCCCGTAAGCTGCTCAACAAATTACAAAAAGGATTATCTTTGAATTTCTCCAGCAAAATTAAAGCTAAGCCCTTCAAATAAAATCCCTTTAGAGCTATATCAATGCCATAAAATCATAAATCCCAGCTCGGAAATGTAACAACATGCATGGCATGGCATGGCAAAGGAGCTCAATAAATTCGTTTTACTTTCTAAGCCACTTAAGCGTCATTTTTATTGTTCGCCCCAAACTAATCCCATGTCAATTGTCAACGCTGGCGCTCAAGACACTTAAATGCAGATTATGCATGTCAAATGGAAGCCCACACTTCAAAATCAATTAGCAGAGAGGGAGCTTTTTTAAAATCGAGAAAGAACAAACATGTGGGCCAGCACTGGAGTTGCCATTAAATGCCCGATTATAATGACAATTGACGGCTGCAATAAAACCAAATTGCCCCGTCAAATGCTCAAATGCTCAGCCAGCTGGACTGGGCCTTGGGTTAGATGAGCTTCAGTTAACTCGCCGGCTTCGCCTCCTGCCGTATTTAGTGTCATAATTTATATGCATTTATGAGCCACGCTTGGACAGAGACGGTTTTTATGGCAATTTTATTTCCTGCAGGCAAATAAAGCAACTCTCCCCAGCCACATTCAAAACTTCAACTTCATTATCGCGTTATCGCCGCTATCCATTTGCTTTCACCTCCGCCCTCTCCCTCTCACGGTTGCCGCTGCTGCATTATCGTGATTGCTGTAGTAAATGTTTTTTATTTATTATTATTTACAAATGCATTAAACACAATATTTAATTGCATCGTAAAAAAGCGGCAGTCTGTCTGGCCCAATATAAAAGCCAATGTCCCATCCATTCTATATCTTCCACCCGATCCCTTTTCCAATGGCAATTGAATTTTACTATAAACAGTGGTCGCCCGCTAATTGACAGATATTGGTTGGGAGGTACTTATAGCCCTAATTTGAGATTCACTTATGTTTTTCCTATTTTTTGTAATAAAGTAATAGTTCAGGCATTTTAATGGGTTAATATGGTAAGCCGGGCTATTTGGTAATTGCTAACATTTAGATGTAACTTTATTTTTCTTTGACAAAAGCATTTAAAAAACTTCATCAGTACCCATCAACCTTCTCTGGTTTCATAGCAGATCGTCGCTGACTTTGTACTTGGGAATTTTAGACGCAATGCCTGCTACAACTTACGCTTAAAGTGCAAGTGTGTCTTACAAAAACCAATTAATGTCTAACTTTGTAACCATTTTTTCGCTTTAATTATTTACATATATACATATATAATTTATACTATACATATTTTTCCGATTCTCTTATTTTGGGTAACCACTGTACCTGGATCTAGGTGCTCTTGCTGCGTGTGTGCTCGGTGTCTGTTTATATTTGTCTCTGTTTGTTTGCATAGTGCAATGCTTATCGCAAATGCCTTTCCTATATGCGTGTGATATTTTTATGAGTTCTTTTGACCCGTACGCTTGGGTTTTCCCCTCTATATTTTCCAGTTTCGATTTCGGATGCCTGTCCCCATTGTTGTTGCTGGCGGTGGCCCGAAGTTGTAGTTGCTGCTGTTGCCGCTGCTGTCTATGTGGCTGTTTGCTGTTCACAGTTTTTCGTTATTATTTACACAATTGACCCTTTCACACCCGAAAACTCATTGAACTTCATCAGCAACATCTACGGCGGCAGCAGGAGCAGTGTGCTGCAGTTGGGGATATTGCTCACGTACAACCACACCCCCGGCCGCTCTTAAGCCCTGGCAGTTGGAGTTCAAGTCTTGGGCTCAACTGTAAATAGTCATAAATGTTTTGTTTATGTTTACAATTTAGCTGCTGCTCCTGCTGCTCATGTTGCTGTTGTTGCTGTTGCTGTTGCTGTTGCAGCAGTTGTTGCAGTTGCAGCAGTTGCTCTTGCAGTTGCTCTTGCTGTTGCCGTGTTCCTGCCGCAGTTCGTGACTTCTCTAATGTTGTTGACGTGGTTGTTGCAACATGCTTCCCCATTGCTCTCGCCGCGGCCTAAAGATTTCTGAATTGGTAATGGAGCATGTGCAGTTCAGTGAGGTGAGCTGCATTTTATTGCTATCTAAATCGCTGACTCTTGGCCATGTATGTGGGGCCAACAACAACAACAACAACAAAGGCAACAGCAGCAGCCAGGTCCGAGAGCTGTCTCCGATTTTTATTTGCTTTTAATTTGACTGGAAAACGGGGCTTAAATGTCAGGAGTTGTTCATTCGGCTTGTAATCCACATAAGCACACACATCGTAGTCCGACTCTCTGCGCTTTTGTTATTAATGTATTCAATTAAGTAACGGCACAACAATTAAACTCATTATGCATACGGCGGGGAAATGCAATCCAAATAGCCCCGAGCCCCACTAAACACTATTATTAATGCCAGCCAGCAACAAGCAGCGAAAATAACTGTCGCTTTGCCAACTAAAACAAAAACTCCAATCGGGCCACATTAAAAGCATCATTAAATAAATTATAGTCCAGCGCCCAAAGCAATAATGACATAAAAAACCCCAATAAATCTAACATGAATTTTGTTGTGTAAACAAAGCTTAATTCATTTGTCGTCCTCTGTTTTTTATTCAGTATTTAAATGGCTGTAAATGTCCAAAAAGGAGGAGAACAGTTAAGCCTAATGGAAGTCATAAATAATAAACAAATTTAGAGGTTAAACTAATGAAGCCCTGAGCTAAATGGTAAATTTTGGCAGAGCTTAGTTTGGGCAGCGATGGGTATATTTGGGAATTAAATAAATAAAGTAAATATTCATATTACTACATAATGTTTATAGTTGAAGTTAATGATATATTTATCGCAAGTAAAGTATATTCATATTACTACACAATGTTTATAGTTGAAGTTATTGATATATTTATCGCAAAGCCCACTGATTTTTTAATATTTCCTTCTGTCACTTTCCTAATCTTCCTCTCACCTGCTTTTGACATTTAATTATAAATTAGCTAGGCCACATCCTACCTATGTTCTTTGCAAGCTTATAAATATTTTAATTAATTTACATTGTCATGCATTTTTTGGCCAATTCTTCAGCCAGGTGTCAGTCAGCCAGTCACCGAGTCGTGTTCAATCACTGACAGTGGATATAATTTATGCAAACTATTCCCAGCGAGAGCAGCGCGAATTTATTTATAATTTATATGGCAATTAAAAACTAATATTGTCAGCTCCCACGCTCTCTCCGTACTGCAATTCAAATGCAAATTTATGCAAATTTTTAATTTCAGTTGACAACGGCGGAAGGCTTTGACAAATGTTTTATTGTAGTTTTTCGGATTTTGGGGTTTTATTGCATTTTTGATGACAACTCGTTGGGCATAAATTAAATAATTAAGTTAATTGTACATACGGGCAATGTGATTTTAATTATTTAATTCGAAACTCTCCGCATAACTTATGCTAAATTGTATTTTATTTTGTGTTTCCAATATCCGATGCGGTTCAAAATTGCTATGCTTGGCCCGGCTTTGCTTTGACTCATCAGCTCCGATGATTAATGATATTTAAAATGCTTCCCATGATTTAGATAAGCCAAACTGAACGATTTAGTCTGGTTCTTTGTCTCTGGCCCTCCTTTGCTTCTATTTTTGTTTGCATAATTAATGTCGCTCGCATTTGTTACAAGTTTTGGTTATTTGTCTTGCTGCTTGGATTAATTCTGCCCCTCCATCTAATTTGGCCTGATTGGCTGGAACTGAGTTGAGTCGAATTGGGCTTAAAGTCTTCTCCAGCCTGTCGGTGGGCTTAGCAACTTTTTGACTGCCAGTCGATGAAGTTTGAGGCATGATAATGACACTAAGCTTCGACGGGATTATCAAGCAAGAACTGAAGTGCAGAAATATTTGTACAAAGTGCTTCAGCATTCATGTTTTTATGAACTTATCTACTGTTTATTAGCCCACTTTGTTTCCTGTAATTTTTTACGGAAGACTATTACTAGAGACAAAAACAATTGATGAACTCTCCCCGTGGATTGATTGAAAGGTGTGAAAACGAAATCATTCAAGTGTGGCGGTCATAAAAATACATATGTTCGGTCGCCTTCCCTTCAGAGTTGTGTCATAAATGTTTTTTATATTGCCCAACGTGGGTGCGACTTCTATGGTCTTCTCCACGGAGTGTGAAGCTACTCCGAGTTCCTAATTAATATAAACAGTTTGTGAACTAACACCAAAGGCACACACCGCTAGAAGCAGAGGCAGAAGGGGTGTTTGGCATTTCCTGTAATTTGTCGAGCGCGGAAATTGCTGGCTTCAGTGTTTTTCCTTCTTATTTTTCGGGGCCTTGTTGCATATTAATTTAAATATAATTATGATAATTTTTATTGTCAAGACGGCGGGTTAGGTGAGGTGCGGCGAGCTGAAGTGAAGTGAAGCCTCTTGCCACATGCTTCGCCTTGACTTTCCAGAGTGCCCTGGGCAAACAACCCTTTTCCACCATCAGAAAGGATTAGTTATTGAGTTATTTTCACAACTAAAGTAACGACAGCCAGCAGGCAGCAGGCAGTCAGCAGCCAGCAGCAGGGCGAACGAACCCAGGGACGAAGGAACAACTGACGCGGTTCAACAACATCTTGTGACTGACATTTGTGCGTCAAATTAAGTGAACTCTTTTTTTCTTTGTCCAAGAGGAGGATCCGCCGGAGACAGGGTAGGAGCAGGAGGAGGAGCACATGGTCAAGTCGAGCTTCCTGCCAGCCTGCCAGCTTGCCAGCCTCGATCCCTGAGTGACTGTGACTGTTGTTGTCTTCGGCCTGTCCCCTGCATTGCGTAAACTATAATTAATAACAAAACATGTTATGGTTATGGCTGTGGCTGCCGCTGCCGATGCCGCTTCTGCTTCTTTGTGAGCCTGAAAATTGTTTCTTGTGCCCCGAGCCCAAGGCATGAGGCCACAATTCACCCAGACAGACACAAAAGCGGTTCTCTTGGTTCTCGATTCTCGATTCTCGATTCTCGGTTGTGGGCCCTGGCTTTCTCGGGTTTTTAAACTGAGACCGAGACGGAGACCGGCAAACTGGGAACTGGCAAGATCCGAGCATTTTCGGGCTGCACAACATATGTTATGCATTTTTTAGTTGTCTTCGGCACTCAAAAAATTATGTAGCATTTAATTAGCGCATAATTGCGGCGGCCCAGCCAGCATCCAGGGCACAGGCCTCATCAATTTCAAGAGCTGGCGTGTTGAAAAATCTTCATCTTGGTAATCCGCCCGGGAAAATATTTCCCAAAGTAATATTTTGAATATTTAAAGCAGCTAAGCGAATATGAGATTACTCTAATTTATATTTTTTAATTTAACTAAATATAAACACAGATTCTAATAATGGTAACAGCTAGAAATACTTACATACAAATGGTCCTGAAGAAAAATAAGGTTGATTTGGAATACCCAAGTTGGACCTCAAATCTGAAAGAAGAAAAAACAATTACATTGTAGATATAAACATCAAGTTATACTATTTATTCTATAAAAAATATGGGCCTAGGATGAATCTCGTTTAAAATAAGATAAGAGGATTTAAAATGCTGCAATTCCACAGGAAAGTCTTTTACAAAAGAGGAATTTGACATGTTCAAAAGACAAACTTTTTGGTCATAATTATTTATCCCCTTTTGCAAAGGGGCAGGCAACAAAAAATATAATAATAATCCGAAACCCTTTCACCAAATCCGTTTGCTACTTAGAAGGGCACAGGCACACCCTCAGCAAACCGCCAAAAAATACAGAAAAAAAGACTGTCGCTTGTCAAAATGTCTGCAATTCCGTGAATTCAACTCATTCTGCTGCCGCCTTCTATGTGTGCGTCATTGTCTAAGGATGCAATTGCCGAGGACGACGACGACGAGGACGAGGACGAGGACGACGACGCACAAGTTCAAAAGCAGTCAACAGTTCCGCTCGCCTGTTTGAAAGTCTGGCGTCATCATCCTGTGCCACATCGTCATCATTACATCATCATCGTCCTTATCCTTGGCGAATTTCATGCCTTGTCGTTGCAGTAGTTCCTTGTGGCTTGGCAAATACTCAACAAACCATGAAAGTAAATAAATGTTTTGCAACGTTGCAGAAATAAAATGCAATTTAAGTCACACAAAAATGGCTAACAACGGCACACCGCAAGAAATGTAGATATCAGTTAAGGGGAGAAGGTACTATTACTTTAACAAATGCAAAGTTAGAATATATATCAAAATATATCTGAAAATAACTATACTAGAGTTCATACTTTTGACATTCAGGTGCACTCTCTCATGTGTGCTTTTCTATACTTTGAATTACCTCTGAATACTAAACATTAGAGAAATACTATTAATATAATATTAAATGTATCTATAAATGTATCTATAAATCACATTTCTTTCTGTGCAACAGCAGGAGCAACTAAATCGTATCTGGAACGTTGCAGTTCGCCGAGGAGCCTGGAAAACTCGAGGTCCTGGGCGCTGCATTCGTTCCATCCTCTTCCTCATCCATTTTGATTTGTTTATTTCGTTTCGCTCGGCTTTTATTTTGTATTATTCCTGCTGCTCCTGCTGCTGCTGCTCCTTTTGCTGTGGCAGTTAAAGTAACCGGCAAAAGCGTTCCGGGGGCTTCGAACTTTTGCATTTTATTTGTGTTTTTCTCCTCTTTCACTCCGTGTTTTTGTTTCTATTTTTATTCGTTTTGGCACAAAGAAAAGTGAAATGTTTTTGGGCGGTTGGGCTTTGCTTTGGATTTTAGAAGTTCGCGGGGTAGTCGCTGCAATTGCATTTCCACAGACATTTAATGGCAACAAAAAAATGGAAAACGCTTTAAAATAATTACATGCGAGAATTTCCCCCTCCCCCCAGGAACAAACAATGCGAGGAGTAATCGGACAAAGTCGAGTATGAATCACCACCAACTGGCATCATTCACAGTCCAAAAAGCGGGGGACTTGGGCATCATTCACAGTCAAAAAAGTACAGAATTTGGTCATTATTCAGAGTCAAAGAACCGGGTATTTGTTCGGTCAGAGATCACAAAGGGACAGAGCGCCGAAACGAATTAATGGATCAACGATCTTATCAAGTGAGCAGAGCGAAACCAATTGAGCAGAGTGGAGTGTGGTCTTCCCTTTTGAACTAAGCCTCTTAAAATGGACTCTAGGTAACAGGTATTCTATCTAGATTATAATACGGAGACCGACATATGTTCATGGAATTTTTTAAAGAGTATACGGATATTATTTGTTGTCTTCAAAGTGAAAGCAATGAAATACCATTGGCTAAAATATATATAAGGCATTTAAAGATCACTTTTTCTAACTCTAGGTAACAGGTATTCCATCTAGATTATAATACGGAGATCGACATATGTTCGGGGAATTTTTTAAAGAACATACGGATATTATTTGTTGTCTTCAAAGTGAAAGCAATGAAATACCCTTGGCTAAAATTTATATAAGGCATTTAAAGATCACTTTTTCAGAGCATTTATCACTTAGTTCTTACTTTGTTTTAAAGTTTAACTAAACGTAGTTAAACACTATGGAATTTTCAACCCAAATTGAACTGCAAAGTGCAAACATAATTCCCGCAAACACACTTCAATCTCCGCACGAGTATTTCCCTCTTCAATCAGCCATATCCATTACACATCCGCCCCAAGCTGTGAATGATTTAAGTGATTCGGTGCGCCTATTGTATTATTTTCAGCCCCACCACTCCCTTCCCTCTCTCGTGTTCATCTACTACCACCTACCACTGAAATGCAGAAGAACTGCAATAAAACAAAATAAAAACAAAAACAAAAAAAGAAGAACCAAAACAAAAACTGATGAAAAAACAACATACAAACATGAAGGAGAAGTGCAGCAGCAAATGGCAGACGAAACGGAACAATAATTAAAGCAATGGCAAAAACAACAACAACAACTCTGCAACACACAAAACAAACAAAACAAAAATGCAACAACAACAAGAACAATAACAAGTACAACAACAGGAAGAGGTACAAGAGCAGCTGAGGAAGAAGCAAAAATGCAGCAAAGCTCCGCTCAGCAGCTCGCTCTCTTTTTGAATGAGGAGATACGGGTCGGGTCGGGTCCTTCGCTGTACCACTCTCTCCGCCTTTCTCCTGGATATAGGCAGGATATATACATACATAAATAGGGAGGAAATTCCTAAAGGGTTGCAAGATGCAGCCCAAGGTCTGGCCTCCAGAATGCGATGTCGTCGTTGTCCTTGTATCTCTCAGATACTTAAGGTATATTGCCTTGAAGAGGATTTGGGAATAAATTGGATGCAAGTATCTATTCAAATTTAATACGACAAACGAGCAAACAATAAATTGTTCCTTATTTTTAGATGCCATTCAAGTGGTAATATTTATTTTAAATACTTTAAACATAGAAGGTGCCTTTTTAATAAAATAATTATCTTTAATACTGTAATATTTTACTCTATGTATTGTTTCAATCTTTCGTTTAATAATATATTTAATTTTTTAACTAGTTTCATCTAATAAATGGTATATTCTGAGTTAAATTTCCGCGGTATCCCCAAGTTGATCCCCATTACTATATCTAGCATCCTCGATTTTGTTGTTGCTGGTTGTTGTTCGGTTGTCATTGATGCCCCCGCTCCCGTTGTTTTGCTTTCCTTATTTTTTTTTGCTGATGATCCAGCAGGGAGGCCAACGCCAAGGCAGAAATCAGTGCAAAAGGCGACGTCGCCGGGTGTCGTTTGCAGACAACTTGAAAAACATGAAAACGCGAGGGGCTCCCACCGCCTCCTTCCTTTATAGAGTGCCCTCCGTCCCCAGCTCCAGCCACTCCCCCTTTTCCTTCTATTGACAGTCACGTCAGTTAAACTGCTGGGAACACACACGCAGCAGGGAGGAGACACAGTTGCGGTCAATATAATAGAGCTGGAACTATTTCTGCGTTATGAAATATTCCAGCAAAGCAAAGTAACAATACTTAGTTATTTTTTGGTTGAAATACAATAGCTTAAGCCTAATATAAAGCTTTTACCAGCTAAGACAGAGGCCCCAAGATAAGATGGGATAAGCATTAATACTTTCCATTTTAATATACTTTCCTAAAGACCTGTTAATATTATCCCCAAACTATTAGCTTGACTTCAGCTGTTGATAGGGAAACGTAGAGGAAGACACCCAGAGATTTCCCAGACAAGCAGGTGGCAAAGGCTTCAGGCCAACAGAGAATCATGAGGCCAACATCATGAGCCAGCTTCGGTAATTGCTGTCCGGGCCAAATGCAAATGCTGTTGCTTGCGTGTCTAGATTCCCGGCCTGGATGCTGCCATGCTGCATATACCATGGCGGTGCTTGGCTGTCCTCCGTCCCTGCTGGCCTCGAATTATGTTGTTCTTCTCGGGAATTGGTTTGGCCTTCTGACAGTCTCCCTCCCAGTTCGCCTCAAAGAGACCCCACACTGCCACCCTCTCCAGCGGGGATATGATTTCAATTAGTGTGACTCCTATTGTGGCACTCATTGGGATTATAGCTAAAGTTTCTTTAGTTGGATATTTTACTAAAGTTTTGTATATAATATTTTTATGAGCAATTCTCAAGTTGATAAAACTTAAAAAAAGGAACCTTTTATGTTTGGAAACATAAGTTTATGTTCAAGATAAGGACTTATACTTAATGTCTCCTGAAAATCTAGATATTTATAATAAATACCCGATCAAACCTATAAATTATCAAAGAAAACACCGCGAATCAACAAATAAATAGAATAAATCCCATTCAACCACCGATTTTAATGAATCTTAGGCAAACATTGCCCTCAAAACCCATTCCAGTTTCTCCTCCCGGCGGCGGATGGCGAAATATGGCCTTAAACAAATTTATTTATAACACAAATTAAATAACTCAGAGCAATGGACTTGACTCCGGTCTGCCACTAAATTTGCTAGCCGAATGCAATTTGCAGATTTACTAACCCCCAGCAGCAGAATGAGCGGGAGCAGCACCAGAAGAAGTCGGAGCCGGACTTGCAGTTGGAGAAAATTGCAATTGCAATTACCAGAGCGGAGAAAGAGAGGCAGCTAGGCTGGGGAGGAGGGCAGAATGAGCAGCTCCATGCCACGGCGGGTAAAACAACTAAACCACGCTGGGCGACGACAGTTTGACTTGCAATTTTAGCTGCACCGGCAGACCCCAGCAGCGAAATCAGCGAAGCCGTGGCCGCCGCATCATCCCCATCATCATCATCAAAGGTATCATCATTAACGGGCCAGTGGGGAGAGTCAAGCTTTTCGACTGCAAAAAACTCGGTGCTACAACCGTTTCATTTATTTCTAATTTCTAATTTTATAAAATTCAAATTTAAGCTCAAAATAGGAATTGTACAAAACATGCACTTTTAATGATTATTTACTATCCAATTCTTATTATAACCCCAACATTTCGATGCCCAGATAGCATATACCCGTGCAATCCGAGTACCAAAACCGCGCGCGCCTCGACCATATCCATTACAGGCCAAATAAGAGCAGGCGCAGGGAATGAAGGATGAAGGAGTCTGGGGATCAGGAGCTGGGAGCAGGCGGAGGATGGGAATGAGAACGAGAATGAATATGAGGCGATGTGGAGCAGAGGGCCGAGGACAGCGAGTAGTTGTTGGCCCTGCGGCGTCCCGGCCTGGCCAAGTTTGCGAGAAAATCGATTTGAGCCTGCCTGCCTCTGCCTGCCCGAGCTCGCACGGCGGCCTTTTGGATGCGAGTGTCCAGGTTTCAGTACCAGGACCAGGTCCAGTACGAGTCCGAGTCAGAGTCCGAGGCCCAGTCACAGTCCCATTCGCAGTACCCCGGTCCACAGTCCCATTGCCGTTCCCATTCCCAGTTGGGGAGTTTTACTTCTGTTCGCTCACAGAGAGAAATAATCCTGATTTCCTAGAGATTAGACTATACTGAACAGGATTTTTTTATATTCTTTCTAAACTTTACCTATTTACGAATATTATTCGTGCATAAGTTAAAGGATATTCCTTTAAAGAACCTAATAAATAAATGAATACATTCTTTTTTGATTAAAGATACGGTTACCCTTGTAATTTCGGAGGATTTATTGTACCTTTAGTTACCAACTGCCATGAAAAATGATTTATTTATAAATAACATGTTAAAAACCCAAAATTATAAATAATAAATTCAGATCATCATTTATCTGAGGGATTTTTTCTGCAGTGTCCGTCTGTTTGTTTGTTTGTCGCTTTTAATGCTGAACGGAGCCTGGCGGAGGCGACTCTTGACTGATTTTTATGCTTTTGGCCCAATTGCCCCGCAGTTGCCGCTCAGGCTCGGGCTCGGGCTGGGGCTCCGGAGAGCGGCCTCCAATGGCCATCGACCGGTTCTCTCCCTTCGGCACGGCGGCTTACGCCTCCCGATCCCCTGCACTGTGCTCTCCCCCGCCACCCCCTGTGCAGGCCACCCATTAGCGGCCCTTTGTTTGACTTGCAGTTGCAATATAAGGTCATTCCTCTGCTCTTGTTCTTGCCGGTGTGTTTTTGTTGCCGTTGCAGTTGCACGCTTTTCGTTTCGTTTGATGGCTGCGCGCACGCGGCTTTTGTTAGTTTTTCCCCATCCAATTTCCCCTTTTTCTTTCATTATTATTATGCTCTTTCGTATACTCTTTAGGGGAGCATCGGCGAAATCGCAGTCTAATCACTTCATTAGGCGGTATCTACACCCCACCCCCTGTTGGCCATGTTAACACGTTGTTCCGCTGCAGCAAGTTGCACGAATCTTTTGGGGTAAAGAGTGCGAAAAGAAAAAATGGCCCTTAATTGAAAAAGTGTGGGAAGAGTAAGCCTGGCTTCGACTTTTCCTTTCTTTTGTGGGACTTGAGGTATATTTAATTGATTTTCTACATTAATTCTTTAATATAAGATGCTGTTTGTATTTGAATACTTTTTAGTATTATTACAGTAATTGATGATGATGATCTAAGCTTTTCAGCCTGTAGAAAAACCTTCTTACAAAGCATCCCGTTTATTAATTCAAATAACTAACTATATACTGATATACCTTATTAAATCGTTAGAGTCTTTCAGCCATTTCAAATTAGCTTAAATGGTCTGCAGGCTGTAAAAAGTAAACTCCTCTGAGAAGCTCACAACTTTAAGCTTCTAATTTGCGGACCCGCATTGTATTTGCCTAAAGTTTTCTCACAATTGTGCGGCGAACAGCAGCGGCGGCAGGAGCATCAGGTGCTGAGGAGGCTCCGCCGCTCGCTTATCGCATAATTGGTAGCAATGTTGGCTGCCACTTTTTGCGCCGCGGCTTCTGTGGCCCGAACCCTGGACTTCTCCGTCTCCGCCGCATTCCGGAGATGCCGGCAAAACACTTGTCAGCGACTTAAATGGCGCGCAGCTGTGCGGCATTAGCTGGGGAGAAGCTCGCTCCGCGGCTGAGGAACTGGAGGTACTACTGTGAAGCCAAGGAGCTGTAAGCCAGGTGGAGGGGCTGACCAGGCGGCGGACACACCTCTTAAGGAGGTGTTGCAACCGCTGCTCCACTGCTCCTCCGCTCCGGAGGGCAGACTGGGGGAAACCCGGGGGTTCAAGGCGGTCCAGTGGCGACATTTGATGTGATTATTGAGTTATGCCCACGGGGGCAGGTGCCTGGCATATTTCGCTTAATTTTCTGATGAAGTTATTCACCGAGATATGAAACGCAGCGAAAATGTACAGGTATTATAAGCAGAGAGATAAGCGGCGAACAAGAACGCGAAAGAGGCAGACAAGAGAGAAAAAGGTGTGTTCCGGCGATTTAAAAATAATCGCCTTGGCATCTAAAAGTAAGCAATTAAATTGTTTATTTTGACACTTTCACGACAGAGGTGCTTAAAACTTCTCACTGGCACTCAACTCTTGGGTATTTAAATTCTTTAAAAATGTTTACTATTTATTAAACTATTTATTAAGGAAGAACTTTCTTTATATTGCGAATTTTATTAAGTTCAAGATATCTTTATATCTTTTAGGGTCCAACATAACATTAATCTTATTAAATAATAATTTAGTCAAATTTAGTTTTTTTTTAATTTCACTTTAATTGATTAACTAAAAATTACACCAAATACAATAAAACTGCACATTTTAAAGGTATCACGTCTGAGATATATTAACTCATAATAATATTTTAACAGCGTTTTCTGACTATTTCAGAATATATATTTATATTATATATTAAAAATAAATTATAGTATATAATATATATAATATAATTTATATATATTATAGTATATAATATATATATTTTTTAGACTAAAGTTCTGCATTACCTAACTTACAAAATTTATAACATTTTAATTAAATTTCACATGGTTTATCCTGCTCTTTTCTTGAAAAAATAGCATTTCATAAACATATCACAAACCAAAAATAATAAATGTCTAAATTAAATTGTAATGTCCTTTTAAGATTTAACTAAAATTTTAACTTATTTAAAATGGGTTTGGACGAGGAAGGTGGGACTTTTATTACCATTTTGAAAAGATTTCGTCTGTATTATTGATTAAATTGAGAGTATTAATTCTAATTTGAAATCAACCCTAAACTCATGATTGTTAATTCATTAATTTGAATGTTATACAACTAATTGTCAATTACTATGAGTAAATAAATTATGAGAAATACATTTTAATAATAATATAAGAGGCAAAATGCATTCTGAGTCATTACTTCTTAGTCTTGTGACAATAAAAGCTCCAGATTTCAGACCTGAGAAACTATTAAGTCTTAATCACACAAATCTGACCAATTTTCCTAAGATCTTTATGTTTTATTATCA
The DNA here is from genome assembly GCA_008042775.1 of Drosophila pectinifera. NCBI lineage: Eukaryota > Metazoa > Arthropoda > Insecta > Diptera > Drosophilidae > Drosophila > Drosophila pectinifera. The sequence goes on from VNKC01000903.1 coordinate 193,293, forward strand.
AAGTCAACATTTTTAAGCTGGCAATTTGAAGAGGGAAATTGTAATTATTAGAATAAATGAAATGTGCCATCGAGGAAGTTTCATTCTAAGGATAATGATCATAATATTCATTAGGAAACGGCAGAAGGAAGCGTTGCATAAATAATTAACATTTGTCAGGAAATCCGTGGGCAGAGCAACAATAAAAAGCGGGCAAGGAGTCAGATTAGATGAGAGAATCGAAACAGCAGGCTCTACAAAATCACCGCCAACAACAACAACAGAAACTACAGCAACAATGGCAGGAGAAGCAGGAAAAAAGAATAACAACTACAACCCCAGAGGATAGGATGAGAATGGGAAAGGAATAAAAACATAAAAAAGCGGCACAGATTGCCAGAACAACTAAACACGAGAACACACACACACACTGGCACACACAGAAACAGAGAGACACACACAAACGTAGAAAATTTGAGCTCTCCAGCTGTGTTGTTCTTGTTGCTGTCGGTTTCTTTCTCGTTCCTTCTGCCCTGCAATCAATAAAACGGATTAGGAATATCCTTTAAATGCGGCGCTTGGTGGAGGCTGCAGCACACACTCTCTCACACTTGCACACTCACGCACACTGCAAATCTTTTACAATAACACATACACTACTATACATAGAAGGAATAAAAGTAGCGGCACTTACTTTTCGTTTTTCGTAGAGCAAATTAGGAGTAGCTGGGAGACGACGGAGGCTGGAGAACACAAGGAGACGAAAACAAAACCGAAAAACGCACACTCAGACACGCACACACACGCACGCCACGTAGGGCGAAAGATTTACCGTTGGGTTACGCGACGCGGCGATACTCAAAAAGTACGAAACGAGTGGTAGGAGAGGGGTAGGTAGGGCCCGAGAGCCGTGTCTCCTTTGGATTCTTATTTATTTATCCAAATTCTTTTTGTCACTTGCACTTGCCCAACTTTGACCCAAACGACCTTGCATGAAGAGTGTATTTTTTGTTTTATTTGCCAAGTTAAAGTAACTTTTGAAAATGCAATTAGCTCGTTTCGTTGGTGTTTCTGTTGTTGCAAGGAGAAAAGGAAGGAACACACACGACGTTTAAAATTAACAAATTGCTGCCGCCGCTTGGTTCTTCATTTTACCAGCTCCTCCGTTTCGTTATCACGATTCCTTGTACTCGCCTTTAATGGTTAATGGTAATGGTTATTTTCCTGCTTGTTTGCCTGTTAAATTGCACGTTTTGCTACCGTTTTCAATCACAACACTTGCTCTTGTTTTTGTTTTGATATACTTTGTTTTGCAGTAACTCTTAAGTTTCTGTTTTGTCGCCGAACTTGTTATTTCCCAAAAAAAAACTGTTTAAACCGGCGTTTATATTTTCTGAATTTATTTTTTTCACAACAACAAGCCGCTGTCTTTGAATTTTCTTTGGGGAAATCCCGGTGTTCAGGTTCCAGTTACGACTTTTCGGTTTTCCGCGGCGGAGCGGTACGATGTGACGTCATGTACCGCGGAATTGAATTTGAATTTTCTCAACTCCTCTTTCTTATATACCGCAATTTCGGCCGCGAGTTAACATTCTGTTAAGATGAGAGCGCTCCGCCTAACAGCAGCTCTCTGGCTGCCTCTCATCCTAACAGAACTGCTATTCGGAACTCGCATAGCTTAATTTGTTGCTAAGACTGTTAATGCGTACTATTGTAACTAATAGGGCCTTAATACAGCATAAATGAAATTAAATATTTATATGTTGTTTTATTTTCATGTCTAGCAGCTTTGCTAAGCGGTATGTGCAACTAATGACCTTTTAGTAGAAAAGAAAAAGCTTTAAAACTGCAACGACTGACTTAATTCACTATGAAATAAGGGAAAATGATCAGGCAGGTCATTTATTATTATAAATATTTATTATATTTAAAAATACCACAAATATTTAATGCATCAGTGTTTTTTCGGATAGCATCAATATATATTTTTCATCAATACATGCATATTTTTAATACAATTTTCATATTTATTTGGTAGTTGTGTAATTTGAAAGCTGGAAAATGTAGAGGAGAAAAAGGGTTAGATCACTTTTTATTGGAAAAGAACAATCTGGAAATTTTAAAAAATTTTGAAAAATAAAGCCAAGATGAGGCAAGCGAAGGATAGCTAGCTGTTAATGTTAACAGGGAGTAAGAGCAAAACTTAACTGTTTTATTACGATTAACAGAGAGAGGCAATTGCGTTTTAACAGTGACTGAAATTCTGAGAGAGGTAGAGAGTAAGCTGCTTGGCTTTATGAAGCTAGGGAGGATTGTGCGTCTTTCTGTGCTCAAATTCGGAGAGAGAGAACACCGAAAAGCCGGGAGGAACAAGCGGCTTTTCGAATTTCGCGCTCGGAGAGGAAGCATAAATAAGAGACGCACAGAATTGCGTTGCACGCATCGTCGGTGATATCGTCGCTGATGCAAGATATTGATGACCAAAGTTAAGAGTAATCACTTCAACGATCATGTAAAGTTAATCTGTAAAAATTTAAAAAAAATTAACTTAAAATGCACTCATTTATTGTATTTTATTAAAATTCTTCAAAGTTTATTTATATCCAAACCATTGATTTAAAAAACCAAAGCAAATTGAAAAACCCCATATAATGCAAAAATTTAAGTTGCTGAATATTATATTTTATATGCATTATATGTTATGTTAATAATATATTTTAAAAATCATATCAAACTGAAATGATAACATATCGTGGACAGCCGTACTCTTTTTCTCTTTCGGCTTTTTGAGCGCTCTTGCACATGCCGCGCGTGTGGGAGCGAGACAGACGCAGGCGGCGAGAGAGCGCCTCTCGTTCGAATTCGAACTGAGAGAACAGTGCAATTTAACAGTTGGGCACGACAGGGTTGCCAACGTTGCGCGGCGGTCTGCATGCCATGTAGAATGGATGTATGTTAAGATAGAGTCAAGTAAAATGACAGGGAGGCGTAAAAAGGAAGTAGACCTAAAAAATTAAAAAATTAAATCTTAAATATTAAAACGAAATTACCTTTGTTATTAAAAATTAAATTATTATTTCCTTTTTGATAAATAAACTAGCCATCGGTTACAAAATTGAATAACCAATTTTTAGTTAAAAATATTTACATTTATTTCGTTTTTTTCTTTTTTTTAGCGGTTTCAGAAACCAATTCAGAAATTAATTTTACAATTTTTATGAGTTCAAGCTTTGAGCGTTTGGTTGAGTGGATCGACTTCCGCATCCGGCGGAACAGGGGGCAGCACGGAAGCACCAAGGCACCTGGGAGCCCGCATCCTTGATCCTGGGACAGTCCACTACACCGGGAAACCTCGAAAAATACAGCCACAAATTCGGAGGAAGTCAGCAAAGACAAGAGGGAATCACACGGCGGTGATCAGGTGGGCGTCGTCCTCGTTGATCCTGTCGGACTTCCCATTGACCTCGATCGTGTGGTTCGACTCCGTGTCGCTGGGCTCCTGCTCCTCCTCCTCCTCCTCATCCTCGTCGTCGTCTCCCTGGGAGGAGACCTCGCCGTTTTCCTGCTCCGGCGACTCGCGCTCCTCGTTCTCCTCGTAGATGACGTCACAGCTGGTGGCAATCGACTTGGGCGGCGGCTTCTTCACCGCCTTGCCCCCGCCCTTCCGGTCGCCATTCTGCTGCAGCTCGGACATCTGGATCTGCATCTCCCGCAGGCGGTCGGTGAGCACGTAGAGATCCCGCTCCTGGCTCTCGCAGCGGGTCCTCAGCTCGGAGATCTCACGGAGGTCCTCGGCTCGGGGGTCCCGGCGCTCGTACCTCATGCGCATCTCCTCGAATCTGCGGAAAAAAACGATAGGAATTAATATTAATTATCAGGAAGCTAGGATCAGAGGACGGTGGATACTGACTTAGCGTACAACAGCCCACGACACGGACAAGCAAGTAGATAGTAAGGGGAAAGTGGGTCTAAAGAGTTCTGGCCAAGTTCTGAGATGCCCTTTTTCCCCGAGTATTTTGAACCACAACATAGACAAGGAAAAATATTTAAATAATAAGAAAACACTTCCTAAATAATTGTTGAAAGACATAATACAATTTTGATATCAAAAATTAAAAAAAAGGATAGCCTAGATTTACCATTGAATATTTCTTACTTTTTATAGAAAAATTTTTAAATTTTAAATTTTACTATTTACTTTACTAAAATAAAACTTACATGCCGATGCTTTCATTAATTTAGCAAGATATTATATTATATTATTTCTTATATTTCAACAACCATAATGTATAAGAACTGAGAGGCTGAGAGCAGGTTTCTAAAAATATTTAAGATTTAATATTTAGATTTTCCCCTTCCCCTTTTATTTTAATTTTATAGAACCATAACTTATAATATCTGACTACGTTACTAAAAACAAATTTACAGGCCGATGCTTAGTTTTTTTATGATAAAGAAACCTTCTCAATTTATCAAGATATTAAATGCACCTTACATATATAAAGAGTCAAGATATATAAGAAAGGCAGAGAACAGTTCTTTTTAAATATTTAAGATTTAAAGATCAACGGAAACCCCCATAGATTTAATATTTGTAGTTTCCAAAGTGAACTTTAAATTTTAAATATTTATCTGTTGAGAATATCGCATAAGTTACAAATACTTCCCCAAAAGCATGCGGAATTAAGATCTTGCTTAATTTTAAATATATATCTGTAGGAAAAAGCACAGAAAATTAAGGGATAGATACAGATTTCCCCGTTCCCTTTTACTATATTTATATAGAAAAATTTGTTAGATAAAGAAACCTTCTCAATTTAGCAAGATATTAAATGCATTTTTTATATTTGAAATACCAAGATGTATAAGAAAGGCAGAGAGCAGTTCTTTTTAAATATTTAAGATTTAAGGATCTATAGAAATTCCCATAGATTTAATATTTTTAGTTCACTTTGGAACTTTGAATTTTAAATATTTATCTGTAGAGAAAATCGCAAAAAAATTAAGGGATAAGCTACATAATTTCCCCAAAAGTAGGCGGAATTAGGAGCCTGCTTAATTTTAAATACATATCTGTAGAGAAAATAGCAGAAAATTAAAAGATAAACTACAGATATTCCCCAGAAGTGTTTGGAATTAAAAACCTGGTTGGAAGGGGATACTGGATTGGGTGAGGGGTAGCTCAGGTGGCTCAGGAGGCTCTGGTGGCTCTGGTGGCTCGGGTGGGGCTCACTTACAGGTTGGTCAGGCAGCGGCACTTGCGGTGCAGCTGCTCGATCTCGTTGGCGTTGCTGATGTCGCGCTTGTCCAGCGCCGCCTTCTCGGCGTCGTAGGCCGCCTTCAGGTCCTTGAGGTTGCGCTGGTGCCGAAGCTCTACGTCGCTGCGGGCGCGGAGGCGGAGGCGGTCGGAGGCGGTCAGGGGTCGAAGTCGGAGTCGGGTTTGATTTTTGGTTATTCAGGTTAAGTAGTTTTGGGCAGAGGTTGAGGTGGAGTTGGATACACACACATAGCGAGAAAGAGAAAGTAAAATATTAGGAGAATCGAGCATAGTGACTTAGAGGGGTTCCTGCAGGACTCTCTAGATTTGATGACTAATAACTAAGGCTTTAAAGAAGTGATTACAAAAAAAGAAGAAATACTATATAAAAAGTACCCCCATTATAGGTTATAACCCTAGATAAGATAGTGTAGTTTGCAGCATATAAAATTTGAAGGATATTATTACATTTAAGAGTTATTGAGTTTATTTATTTAAAGAAATTCCTGGGTAGGGATATGAAACATTTTTAAATCAATAGAAAGGATGGTATTTTAGCAAGGATATAGCTATTTCTGGTCATAATTCTAGATGCCTAGATACCCCTTTTAGTTAATAAAAGGTCAATAGGTCGAGCTTTAACTTTTGGCGGAGGGGTTAGCTTTTATTGGCGCGTTAGCAGATGACGGTATTTGATATAGAGCACAGCGACAATATTGAACACCAAGCATGCGAGGGCGATCAGCGGCGACATGGTCAGATATAGCACATATAGGGTGGGCATATACGGCCACGCCCCCCTGGCCAAGGCCCACAGGACGGGATGCGATCGCCCTGAATGCTGATCCGTCATGCTGGATGAGTGAGAAGAGTGTGAAACGAGAGAAATCGAGATGAACAACGCCTCCAAGATGAGGATGGAGCAATGAGTGGGGAGCCAGACATTCAATAGGCCAGCCAATGGAAGGCAGTTGTGGCACAGGTAACACCAGGTGGGCGGGGCATGCAACACTCACTTGAATCGTTCATCGGCAGCGGCCAGTTTGGCGCGATGTCGCTCCACAAGTTCCTGCATCGCCTCGTCCCGCTCCGTCTGCAGCTTGGCCTTTTGAGAGTCTGCAATATATATAATATACATTAAAGATATATCCTGGATTTTTAGCCTCAACACAAACCCACCCAGCTCCTTGCGATGCGTGTCGACCATGTCCTGCGTGGAGAGCTGCAGCTCTCTGGCAAACTCCTCCTTGACCTGGCCCAGCCTCTCCCGGAACTTCTCCTCCATCTCGGCCTTGTCCGCCTCGAACTGCTTCTTCAGCTTCTCCTCCAGCTCCACGCGGCGGTCCTCCTCGCGGCACATGGCGTTCTGGTACTCCCGGTCCGCCCGGTCCAAATGCATGCGGGTCTGGAGGAGGGCGTTGTCGGAACGCTCGCGGAGGCTGAGGAAGTCCTGCTTCTTAAGCTCCAGGCTCTCGTGGAGATCCTCGATCTGAGGGGTATTACATATGGTATTAGTTTATGGGTGGGTTTCTAGTGAATGTGGGGACTCACCTCGGCTCGCAGCTCCTCCTCGTTGGCGGTGTATCGGTTGGTCAGAGCCCGCAGCTCCTCGATGTGCTCAGTTTGCAGCTTGTCCAGGGCTTCCCGGCGCTCGTCCACATACACGGACTCCAGTTCATTTGTCAGTCTTGTCATCTCTGTGCTGTGATTACAAAGGATTAGATAAGGGATTTTTATAAATATTTAAAGTGCCAAGTTGGGAAAGTATAGAAGAGTTTCTTACTAGAGTTTGTTCTCCCAGAAGGCGGCAGCTTCGTTGCGCACCTCGTCGATTTTGTAGATCGTCTGACGCTCCTTGTCATAGATGGCACTGTGGAAGAAAAACAGAAATATATAAGGACGAGTCCTTGGATTACACCCAAGGTAATACCCACTTATCACACTGATACTTGATCTTGTGCACAGCCTCGATCTGGGCCTCGAGATTCTCGTTGGCCGACTGCAGGTCGGCCTTCAGGTTCTCTATGCGGTCCATCAGGGTTTGGATGGACTGCTCCTGCTCGTTGACCACGCCCCTCAGGGAGTTCACCTGCGCCTGGCAGGTGCGCAGGTGGTCCGCCTCCTTGCGGCGCGACTGCAGCTCCTGCTCCAGCTCCTCGGCCTTGGCGGAGGCCTGCTTCCGCTCGTAGCTGGACTTGTCCAGCTTGTCCTTGCACTGGCGCTGCATCTGCCGCAGCTGCCACTCGCAGTCGGTCATCAGGGACTCCTCGCGCTCTAAGAATGGTAAGTATTTCAATGAATCCCTTTAATAGACTCCCTAGAACCCACCTCGGTTGTGTGTCCTGAGCATTTCGAACTCCTTCTGCCACTTGTCCTCGCAGATCCTGCGCTCCGCCTCGGAGTTGTCCAGGGAGCTCTTCAGGATCCGCAGCTGCTCCTCCAGCTCTGCCCGGATCTTCTCCACCTGCTGGCGCCATTGCTCGGCATCCACCTGGGCGCAGGCCAGTTGGGTTTGCAGGCTGCTGGCCAGGCTCTGGGTCTGTTTGTACTTCTCGGTAAGTTCGTCGTACTTGGCTTCAAGTTCGTCTAGAAACGAAAGTATAAAGAAGAAATTATTTAACAAATTCAGGTAATAAATTCTGCTTTAGTTAATTATTAAATTTAATTTAATTTATACTCACCATATTTGCGCTGGAATTCATCTTGATCTTCGCTGTATTTGTGCCGTAAGTGGACTTTCTCGTCCTCCAGAAGGTGCAGCTTCTTCCGCACATACTCATCGTCCTTGTGAGCGGCACCCAGTTCCCCCTGCAGTCCTGGCAAGAAACACATTAAGATCCAGTTAATATTTCCCAAGAATTATATAAATTAAACTCACTTTCAACGTTCCATTGCTTGAGGGACAGCTCCTGCTCTAGGGCCTGGATCTTGAGCTGCATGTCTCCCACCTTGGCCTCCAGTTGGTGGACGTTCTTGTGGGCCTCATCCAATTGGCTGCTGAATCGGGCTTTCTGCTGCTTCAGCTCCTTTCTGCAATATCGCGGGTACAGGGATGAGTAACACTCGGACTAGTATAGAAGATAAGTCCCTAGACAGATCAGCTCAACTGTCAGACAAATTTTTCAAACAGAAACTGTCACTGAATAATCCCCAGCACACAAACAAAGTGAATCACAAACGTGTTCCGCGCACGCAGCACGAAATAAATAAATAAATAAAAGTAAAGCCAAAGCAGAATAATATTATTATTCTATATGGTTTATATATCGTATAGATATCGCGTGTACCTATAGCTAGACATCTGCCTGACGTAATTTGAATGGAAAAGCTCGTTAAATGTGAATGAGGTGTAAAAGCAGTGGGAATGTCTTCCTCAACCATAATTTGTTGAGATACAATATCTTTGCGATACACCTACGTACACACACGTGTAGACAGAGATACGGCAACACTTTTATATAATATTTAGTATATGTACATCTGTCTGTTCTGCGCTTTGTTTTGTTTTGGCTTTCAACGCAAAAATGAAATACGTTTTAATTGAATTTATCCTAGTCGATCTTGGTTGCTGCGAAAATGCGCAAAGTTTATTTTTAAACCAACGACTTTTCGCTGTTTTTGTTTGCGCATTTTGCCATCTCTTTGTCGCTCTCTACAGCAAGTACAGTGCGATTCGAAAGTGTCAAATGGGTAGATAGTGGAAGCTAATTAGAGACCAGGGAAGGGCATTAAAAAGGTAAGAGGTCAGGCATTTATAGGGACTATTAATATATATAAATTGTACTTCAGATCTTAGAATTTAAACAATAATAAAAATAGATTGGTATTAAAATTTAATTTTCAATAACTATTTTTTTTCTTATTGTCAGATGATTAAAGAATATTTTTGATCTCTTTTCAAGACACATTATTTTTTTTTTCTTTAAGAAACATGGCTTAGTATATTAGTTCTAACAAAATAAAGTCATGGGACTCAATTTAAATACTTTATGAATTGAAATATAATATAAAACAAAGTAAAATATTTATTTAAAATTAATATTTCCTCTTGATTTATTAATAAGTATATTTAGATTTTAGATTTTAGATTTTAAAATAGATTAATATTGACAATGAAACTTCAAATAATTAAAATTACTTTTAAGCTTTTTAAAAGACATTTTGATATATATTATATATTATTTTTAATAAGAACCATTGCCTAGAAATTTAGAGCTAAGAAAATGAAGTCATGGGATTCAATTTAAATACTTTATGAAATTAAATAAAATAGAAAACTAAGTAATATATTTATTTAAGCTTAATAATTCCTCTTGATGTCTTATATATATTAATAGTACTTCAAATCTTAGAATTTAAACAATAATAAAAATGGATAATTATTAAAAATGAAACCTTAAATGATTATAAATTACTTTTGAGTCTTTTTTCAAGACACAATATTTAATATTATATATTATTTTAATAGGAAACATAGCCTATAAATTTATTACTAATAAAACTAAGTCTTGGGATTATACTTATAGCTTTATGTAATATATTTATTTAAGCTTAATAATTCCTCCTGATCTCTTCCCAATTAGATGCGTACCTTTCGTCGGACACTGTCCGTATTATGCGCACATATGTTTAGTATAGACAATGAGAAGTAAATTTATCAAATTTTGTGACACGCGGTCGCAGCTTTCTCTAGAGATAGTCAGACGGAGATAAAGATAGATAGGGAGAGACAAGAGACAGATGCAACTCGTGTACTTAGATTGAAAGTTATTTCAATTATTTTTGGCAAGAGCAGGCATCTCTGGCGATGCCTGTGAACTTTCCCTTGCGGATGCCTGTGCCTGCTTGGATTCTTTTGTGTTTATGCCCAAGTTGCTCATTAAATTGGATTAGATAAACAACGGGTGTTGAAGGGGGGAGATGTGCCAGCAGCAGGAGCAGCAGCCGAAGCTTCAGGAAGGCGGCCATTAGTTATTCCAGGGAAATTACGCATACGCCGCATGTGCCGGCGGAATAAACAGTCTTTCAATGCTATGCCTCGGGCTCCACGTAACAGCCGCCAAGTGGCGGATACAGAGCACCTCTCCCCTGCGCCCAATCAATTATCCACAAAATCAAGAACAACCCAAATAAAATTCCACAAGTGCACGCCCCCTTCTTGCCCATCTCCCCCCAAGTTCGCTCTAATTATGAACGTTTCTAAAATTTACTTGTCTGTTTCTGCAGTCCGCCTAAAATAAGCGAGCCGAATAAAACTAGAGCAGGCAGATCGTGTTCTATTCGCACGGGAAAATATGATTGGGAAAAAACTGCAAGTCGAAGCGGTGGATGCTCTGGAAATGCTTAAAAAATTACTTAAATAGTTTATGGAGAATGTTTCTGCTCTATAACTGATGCTTGGAAATATATACAATTATTTAAAGCTAATATCCCAGCTTGAAATCCTTTATACAAATATTAATTTAAGGGGACCCCGAACATTTCAGTTTGTATTTTTTAATGCCCCATACCAAGTCTTATGCCCTCTGTCAGAGTAAGCCAGAAACAAGCGTGGGAATGGCCAACATGTTGCCAAAAAAGTATTGCAGGCGAAGGGGAAGAACACCCGAAACGAGAAATGACGAAGTGAATTTATTTTTGCCCCCGTTCAAGTGTTCGTTCAACTGATTTTGCACAGAAATCCCAATGTTTATTATTGAAACACGAAAGTTTACATAAATATAATTTGTCGAAATAATTGTCGCCATTTAAATATGAGACACTTGCCGCACCGGCTGTCATAATCTGTCATATCGGCCGAAGGCCAAACAAAGCCCCCAAAAATGCCACTAGGCGATAGCTTTCACATTGCGTATACGTAATGGGAGACACGACCCGAGGCAAGTGGGATTTTCTTAGGAATTTGTATCTATAAATATGGGTATTAGTTTAGAATATTTTGTGGTGCGAAATGATCCATCAAGTTTGGTGACTTTTAAAGGTTGCAATTGGTTTTTTGGCAATACCCATTACGACAAGAATATAAAACCTTTTCCTGCCAACAAGTAGTTTTATTTTAATTAATTGATGCCCTACTCCATTATTTAATTTAATTTCCTTTAACTCGGCATATAGAAGGCACGATTGATTGGCACATGCCAGAATATATTCAGAAAGCAGAATTTATAGGTTAAAAATAGGCGCCCCTGACTGGAAACGCAAATCAAACAGGAAAATCGAAATTGGCAAAGAACACAGAATGAAAGCAGCCGAGAGGGAAATTTCCGCCAAATAGAAAACTCGGGTGATCCGTGTGAGAAACCAGAGCACCGGGCATGTTCCATGACACAAAGATCAAGATAAATGGGCTGCATCTTGCCACGTTAATGCTCGAACTGCTGGCATGCGCATGTGATTAAATAAATACGTCGCAACTGATCGTACTACCAAATATCACGTATACGCCCGGGGGATCTTTTGTGGTTTTCCTGCCGTCATTTCCGGCAGTCAGATTTAATTTAATTAACTTATATATAAATGTTTTATTTATTACCTGGCTTAAAAAAGGCTTTGTATCTAACGTATCTTACTATGAAATCATTGTTATCAGTCCATTATCGTATTAAATAATTAAGTATATTGCCATATGGCCTACATTTGATAACGTTTTTATTCAATTAATCTAACAGTTATGGAATAACAAATATAAATGCAAGATATATAATCAGTTAATTATGATTTCTTTGTTTTTTGAGTTATAATGGATTTTAATCTCCTGAAATTCTATGGTTAAACTCACTAATATTGATTGAATTAAAGTAACTAAGATTGTAGTAAGAAAAGTAAGCGTCTTATTTATTATTTCATTTGAAAATCCTCTAGTGTAACTATAATTAATTAATTAAAGAATTTATTTAAATTATTTAAGCATGTTTTGCTTGCTCTCCTGAGTTCCTGACTGACTGTCTTGTTTTTGACAGTTATAATGAATAACTAAGCCCAATCTGAAGATATTATATACTTAGACTCGTTAAGAATGATTAAATTAAAGTAATTAAGATAGTAGATTTTAGTAGGAAAAAAAGTTGGGTAAACTGTTGCTAAAAATGACCCCGCCCTAATTTCATTTAAAAACCTTCCAATGTAACCTCCATAATTAATTATTAATTATAATTAATTATAGAATTCATTTAAATGATTTAGACATGTTTTGCTTGCTCACCTGAGTTCCTGACTATCGAAGGGACTCTCCTGCCTCACCGGCTTGTTCAGGACACTCCCGTCCTCGATGATCTCGATGCTGGGCGGCATGTCCTGGCCGAGGCAGCTGTCGTCCCAGCTGCGCTGCTTGGGACTGCCGCTCCGGCTGCGACTGCGGCCCTCGACGTGGATGGGAATGAAGTGCACATTGCCCAGGCTATTGCCCCCCGCTCCATTGGCGATATTGATGTTGATCTGCGAGTCGCCGCCATTTGTGGTCGCCGATGCTCCGCCTCCTGCCGCTGCCGCTGCTGCTGTTCCCGCTGCAGCCGCCGAGGATGCTGATGTGGTCGTGCTGGCGGTCGTTGACTCCACAACCACATCCGGCAGACTGATGCTCTCGATGCATACCAGCCGCTGCTCGCTGAACTCGCTGTCGTCGAGTTCGTCGCACTGCAGAAAGGTCTCCTCGCAGTCGGTGGAGTTGCCATCGCGGATGAAGTTCAGGTGGTGGTTCAGGTGATGCGAGGAGCTGCGTGGCGGTGGCTGTGGTGGCTGCTGGTGCTGCGGTGGCAACTCCTGGTCCCCAATCCCCGAGTCGGCATAGCTGCTGCTCAGATTGGAGTCGCTTTTCAGGGCGCTCCTCTCACTGCTCGCCGACTGGCGCGAGGTGCCATTGGTCTGCTGGTGGCCAGCATGTGGCTCGTACTCCAGGTCCACGGCCTCGTCCATTTCGTCGTCATCCTCCTCGTCCTGCTCCTCCTCCTCGGCCTCTTCCTGGACATTCTCCAGCTTGACATGACTCAGCCGTGTCCAGGGGCGGCCATTCGTATTTTGATATACAGTGGCTGGTATATCGGAGGCAAAGACCTCATCTTCCAGCGTCTCGATGTGCGCCTCGTTGAGTTCCTCGATGTTCAGCGAGTCTCCAGCTTGACTGTTGAGTTCGTAGAAGGTCTCGGGCTGGTCCTCCTCCTCCGACGAGTGGAAGCTGCAGTCCTCGACGGTGATTTTGGGCACTTCCGGCGACTTCTGATGACGCGGCGGTGCCTGCGGTGGCGTTGGCGCAGCCACCACCGACTCACGGAACTCACGCGGCGTGCTGGCACGCGAACTGTGCGCCGAACTGATTTCGTTCGGCTTGGCGCTGGTCTGTCCCATGGTTATGTCACTTAATTGCTGATGCTGCGGCTCCTGCTGCCGATGCTGTTGCTGATGCTGATGTTGCTGCTGTGGCGCTTGATGTTGCTGCGGGGCACTTGCATTGCCGGCTGTCGGCAACTGGGGCTGCTGCTCCGGCTGTTGTGTTTCCCGCTCAACGCTTGCCGCTTGAATGAGCCGCTGCTCGGCGCCGAACGAACGCATTGCTCTTGGCTTTTCCCGCTCGCTCTCGGTCTCGGTGGGAAAATGCTGCTGGCGCTCTGCCGGAAAATGGCCGCGCTCTTCGGTAGCTCCAGCCGGGTTACTGCGCTCTTGGCTGCTCGCTCTTCGCCGATCGTCGCCGTTCTCTGGGCAACTATTATTAGCCAAAGTCATTTGATAAGTATTCGGGGATGCGAGCGCGGGGTCGGAGTTCGTTTCAAGGTGTGCCGCGCTGGCGATTACGTCTTTGGCATTACTTTTATTCGGATTATTTGGCTTGCCAGTGGCTGCGATTTGCTGCTGTTGCTGATGTTGCTGCTGCTGCTGCAGTTGCTGCTGTTGCTGCTGCTGCTTTTGACGCTGGTGGTTGCGACCACGCGCCATGAAAATGTCGCTCAGGAAGTCGCGGCTCTTCTGGAGAGTCCTGCGCTTTTTGGGCTCTGTTTCCGGGCTTTTTGGCGAGCTATCGCCGCTCGAGGGCAGTCGGAATCCTCCCAGAGACAGCAGGGACTGTCGCTTGTGGGAATCGGTTTTGGTATCGGTTCGCTGGCGATGGGTGATTACGGGGGGCCTGGGACCATCGATTTGTGGCTCGCTAATGCCAATTAATGCCCGATCTCGATTGCGACGGCTCGCGATCGCGCTGGCTGCCTCGTTTTGACTGCTGGGAGCCGCATTTCGACCATCCGTCGTCGTCCTCGCATCTCCGTCCGTTTTATTTATATACGAAAGATTGTCGGAGCGGCCATTAGCAGCTGTTTTTGCTAATTTTAAACGCTCTTCGTCGCCGCTGCCGCTGCCAGCTTCATTATCGCCATCGTTGTCATCATCGCTGGCAAAGTCCTCCAGCTCTTCGATCACCGCCCGACGGACCGCTCTTTCCGGCCTCTCTTCCTGGCTAAGAGCACTTGCCAAGGAAGTGTGTGTGCCATTACTGCCAGACCTCGAGGGTCTGTCCTCCTCGTCACTGGTGTCGTAGACTTTCGCCTTGTGCGTTTTTCCACGACGCGATCTTCGCAGCAAACTGAACATCTCTCTCTTTAGTTTCTTGATCTCTTGGGTTTATTTTTTAAGATTATTTCTCTTGGATATATAGATATCCATTAATTCCTCTGCGGCCTGCCTCTTCTCGTTTTGGTTGAATTTTCGTTGTGTGTTTTTTTCGTTATTATAAACAAATCGTTGCCTTGTTGCAATTATTTCGTATATTTTGTTGTGTATTTTAAATGCTTTCAACCTGTTGAAAATATTTTACAATTATTACATTAGTTTCGCTCGCTTGAGTGTGGGTGGACACTAAACTAATTGGCCTTAATTATTATGCTTTATTACAGGGTTACCCCGCACGCGCTCGGCTCGCTTGCGGTTCGGATTACGGATGCGGACTTGCCGCTTCGACTTGGCTGGCGGATAAACTGCGACTGTCGCTCAGTAAACACTCCGAGCGGTGCGTCCACGATCGTCATCATCATGGAGCTCATCATGAGGATGACAGTGCTGGACAAATGTGAGTAACAACACTCTGTGAGCACTCTGTGAGTACTAGCATGTGTGTGAGTGCACTGGGAGAGATAAGACTAATTGATTTATTTCTATATTTTCAATTACTTTAATTTCGAGCCATTGACTACATAGGGGGAGGTCTTAGAAAAATGTGACTTGAAACCTTTGATAGGGTTCTTTATAGAAAATGCCTAAAAATGTTATTAAAATATAAATTATTCTTGTCCAAGAACAATAATTTTTTTTATTCTGCACAATTGATTAAAATTTACATGACAAAATTTGCCATTAATTATCTAGGGGGTGTGTGGTCGAAAAATGTACTTTGAGCCATTGAAAGGGTATTATATACAGTCTATTATTTTTTAATTATTACTACAGTCGAAAATTTATAGAAAATGCTTAAAAACTCTATTTAAATATAAGTAATTCACATTCTCCAAGAAGAAACATTATTTTAACTGCCCTATTGATTCAAAGTTACATGGTATAATTTGCCATTGTTTATCTAGGGGGAGAGTGGTCGAAAAATGTACTTTTGAACCATTGAAAGGGTATTAAAGGTAGTCAAATATTTTTTAATTATTACTACAGGCGACAATTTATAGAAAAAGTTTAAACACTTTAGTAAAATACAAAATTATTCACATTTTCCAAGAAGAATATTTTTTTGTAACTGCACAATTGAGTGAAAGACACAAGGCATAATTGGCTATTGATTACCTAGGGGGAGAATGGTCGAAAAATTTACTTTGAGCCCTTTAAAGGGTATAAAAAGTAGCCAATTATTTGTTAATTACTAATTACTAATTCATACAAAATGTTTAAGCACTTTAGTAAAATACAAAATTATGTACATTTCCCAAGAATACTATTTTTTTAACTGCACAATTGATTGAAAGACACAAGGCATAATTCGCTTTAATTATTATACAGAGGCACACACACCATCACACACAAGGCTTATGGTAAGCTTGATAATTGCTTATGAATATTAATTAAAGGGGCTGGAAAGCCGGAGCCAAGCTCGCCTGCGCTGACCTATTCCTAGTGCCATTGTTGTGGCCAAAGTTATGCGTCATTATGTGTCATCCGATGAGCAACGGCCACAACAACATTTTGCCAATTGTACAATATGCATTGTTGAAAGCTGAAGGCCCGAGCTCAGATTGAGTTATTCGACAGCTGCCGAATATTTCCGAACGGAAAGTGAAACCTGTTCAACGATTTGGTAGGTTAATTTGCAGAATTTCCTACATATTTGATGTGATTGTTCCAGCTTGTATATCTGCTTGTAAAATTAAGCTATTCAGTCTGAATTATGGGTATATTCTAAGGCATTAAAGGGATTTCTTGCAGGGTTTGAGTGCTATTTACTTAACAAAAAATATTGTAGAATAAAGTTAGTATATGTGTTTTCATCTCTATCATATATTAAGGATGTTCAAGGAGTAATTGATACTTGTATCTTTCATATTAAATCAAGCCATAGACTTGCCAGTATAGATTTTGAATAACAATTACTCACAAATTATGAATAAGAGATAAATATATTGGTTGCCATGTCATATATGCACATAAAAACTTGTATTAAAGCACGTATATCAAAGGTTAAAATATACATCAGGGGGACACACTTCAGTTAAAATTCCAATTCAAGTCAACTCCTAAAAGTATGCTAGTATTTTATCCTATTATATATTTATATTTCTGCCTGCCTCAACAATTTTTTCCAGTGCCCTAGAAGATCTGCACTTGAGTCAGCGCCAGCAACTCCTTAGTCATTAGTGTTTCCATTGAAACCAAAGTTCAAATTGCAGCGAGCAGGTCCAGAAATAAACCAATCACGTTGCTCCGGGCCCCAACAGCATCATAATCCGAGTGCAATTGCCTGGCCGATGCCTCGAAACTCCTGTTTCCCCATTTCCTTGCATCTATTTCAAGTTCAGGATGCTCTCTCTTCCATCTATTTCGCAGATAAACGAACCAATTATAGCCAGCAATAAAAGCAACCACAAGAAGCGACTCGCTGATTCTCCAAGCATGCTACATCTATAAATAAGTATCTATTCGAACCGGCGCTCTCGTAGGGCTTCTCCACATTGACGTCACCGTGGAAGAGGCGGACGAAGGCGCCGGATCAGTGTAATATATGCCTCGGAAGATATATGGATAATTAAATTCGTAGATAAAATTCGAGGGAAAGCAAATAAATTTCGCTCAAATAGATAAATAAATATGTGCATGTCTGTATTTATTGATAGAATTTAACACGAAAGGCTATTGTGAATTTATAGGCAGCTTGATACCTTTTTAGTGGAAAAATTAAACTCAAATACTATCTTTCCCTCACAAACATCATTAGCAAAATTAATGATTCGGAGAATTATTTGCAATTTTTGGGATTTCCACAAAGTCAGCGGCGGCGCAATTTGCACACATTTTGGCTTCCAATGAACGGAATTTATTTTCAAAAATTAAAAAATTGATAAAAGCGTGGCAACATCAACAAATATAAAATTGGAAAATGGTAGAGAAAGGAGGCCAGAGGGGCTTTCGGATGATCTAGTGAGTTCTGGCCTGGCCAAGTGCATGACGTTCTTACTTTTGGCACGAAATTTGAAAACGGAAATGATGCATTCTATTATAATGAAAGGAAAAGAGTTCTACTTGGAAGATCAAGATCAATTTAAAACTGAAATAAATAAAATATAAGGTAATCATTTCCCTTTAAATTTAAATTACCAATTTAACAATATATTTGAATACGCTTCAGAACTGAAATAAATAAAATAAAAGCTAATCATTTCCCTTTAAATTTCTATTACCAATTTAACAATATATTTGTATACGCCTCAGAAGCACTGACCCACTTTATAAGTCGTTCAAGTTCAAGCCTTCAGCCAGATGGCACACACTTTATATCATTGTTGAATTTACATCTTAAATCCTGCCAATTATTGCACAAGTTCAGAAATGAAAAAATACAAAATCACATATATTTTCAATGTGAAGTAAAGCAGACGCAGACAGACAAAACCAAAAGCAACAAAAATGAGATACTTAATGACTAATAAATTTTGCACTTGGCCAATGCCATTGCCCCGACCTATAGGCCCAAAACTCAGTCAATAAAATCCATTAAAAAATTCCTTATAAAAAATGTGTTAAAATATTTATATTTGTGGCGTGTGGGACTCTGTCATAAAATTAATAGAAATTAAAATAATTTCACAAAAAACGGCCACAAGCAAAATATGCCATGAATATTTGGCATGCTTTTGCCGACGTTTTAACATATGTTCGCAATCGAGCGGAAATATATGGCGATACATATTAACACGTTTAGATATGACAGTGCGTTTCAGATTTATAGGCTTTCTGGATTTATTCAGTTTCTATGAGAGTTTTTTCTACTGGGAATAATCTGTTTAATAATATATATAGCTTATATATGTGCGAGCTTTTGCTACTGTAACTTTGTATATATATATATATCATGTAATTATAATATACTCAATAATAATTGAATAGAATTTTTTCTTTGATACAAGCAGTCAGTTTTTGTTTCCTGTTTTATACTGTAAACAATATATTTAATAATATATATAGTTAATATATATTTTCGAGCTTTTTCTGCTGTAAATAATAAATTTTATAATTATATACTCAATAATATTAAATAGAGTTTTTCTTGGATAGGAGCAGACTGTTTCTGTTTCCGGTTTTCTATTGTGAATAATCTATTTAATAATATACATATATCTATATAAATTATCTCTTATAAATTATAAATTTTTATAGTTTTTCTGGGATATCAGCAGCCTGTTTTTGTTTCTTGATTTCTGCTATGGATAATCTATTTAATAATATATATAGTTTATATATGTGTGAGCTTTTTCTATTGTAAATAATCTATTTAATAATTTGTATATAAATATATATATTAATTATATATATATTATATATTGTATAAAATAATAATTAAAAAAATTTTTACTACTGTGAATAATCTATTTAATAATTAAAAGATTAAGAGTTTTTCTTGGATAGCCGCAGCAGGGACTAGAAAACAGTGAGAGCGAGATAGAAAGAGGAATACAAGTTAAACCTTTTGTGTCTTATAACTATCAGATTTATCATCCAATTGTAATCAAATTTTTAGGAAACTAGTATCGTGTATCGTAGTAGTTATTAATATATTATTATTTCTAAAATGCTCATATAAATTTATAAAAAAATATATATAATATAACATTTTTTGTATAATATTTATACTGGAAGCTTTAGACAATGACAACAATCTTATACACTTTAAACGCACTGTACATAAGTACAGTGTACATAAGTGCGGTTCGCAGCAAAACACTTGATGCTTGACACGCGTGGAGACAAAATCCACTTGAAGTTTATTTTCTCATTTCGGGGATGACACGCACCATGGGAGTCAAAGATGTGTAAAGGGGAGCATCTGGAGATGGAGATATGATTTAGAATGGAGCACTGCGCCGCTAGGTGCTACAGTTGGACTCTGCCGGGCACTTCCCTTCACTCGGCATTTATTTACTTTTCCGTGCTCAGTGCTCGCTGGCCGCTGGCCGCTGGCTTGCTGGCTTGCTGGCTCGTTTGTTTGTTTGTCGCCGCCCACACGGCCGACCTGGCACTGGGCCAACTGACATTGACTGATGCCAGATCAGGCGGCTGATCCAAAACATTCTGGCCACAAAGTTGCCGTCGCCCAGGGACGGGTTAATATTGTTCTTAGCTCCCCGGATTTTTGAGCTTCTGGTCGCTGCTGATGATTTTCCAAACAGTCTTTAGACGCTCTCTGAACTGCTAGATTTTCCCCCGTTCGAGTGCCAGGGGAGGTGATAAAAACGGCTTACTTACACATAAAACAGATATGTAAATCAAAGCGAGCGGGTGGCTAATAAATTTCAAAATTAGTGAAACTATTAAAGCATGCGGCAGGCGACAAAAATGCATTGCGACACGACCGCCTTGAGGTGTTGAGCGATTTAATTGGGTGTATCCAAAGCCAAAGCCTAAACAATAATAAATATTTAAACCATATTTACAGTGACCTCTCTTAGATTGTTCAAATTAATTTGATACATTTTAATTTATAGGCCACAAACTATAATATAAATTTGAATATAAATTATACAAAATTCAAATTGGGACTTTCCATAAGGACTTCTAATATGTATTCAGAAGTTCTGATTACGTTCTACTCGTTTGGGTTATATCTATTAAAGTAATAACGTTAACTTTTATTTAATTTTATTTAGAGGGGCGTTATTTGGCAGTCAGATTTATATATTTTGTTGATTCAGTATTACTGTGTAATATTATTCATTCTACTAAACACCTAATATTTTTCTCAAGCAATCACTGTATCAGTTTAAATGCAAACTTACTTAAGGTCCTTATAGGAGTTCTTTAATTGAATTATTTACACAATCACCTCATTTTTTGAGTAAGCTTTAACTTACTTTAGTCACTTACAGGAATTATTTGTATAGATTATTTACACAATTACACACAAAACACACACACGATTAAACAGTCGGGTATTTGAATTTGACAATTATATTATTTTTGTGAAATTTAGTTTTTCCATTTCCGCTTGGCACACGTCTACAGGGCTGCTGGGTTGGATGAAGGGGACAATCGGGGGGAAAACACTTGTTAATCGCTGACGACAGGCGGCCCCAGCGCGTCGACTGCGCAAGGCGGAAAATCCATTTTCACTTTTCACCAAAGGCGCTCACGGCGGCGCTCGCGTTCCAAACGGCGCAACAAACGGTACACGACTGGCAGCTGATCTGGCTGGGGAAAGCGCCGATGCCAGGGAAAATTGTCGCTCGGCGGTGGCTATCGATAGATGCCCGCCGATCGGTGGCCAAATGGAATTGGTTAACCGAGGCAGATCTCAATTGTTGCACAGACGAAAGCACAGCTCACCCATAAATGTGGCAAGCTATTTACAAAGCCCATATGATTCCCATCAGCGGCGGGGATAATGCAGTAATATCGGCCAATTGAAGCCAACGGATTCAGAGCGAATCCATTATATTAATATTGGGTCATTAATAGATGAAACCGATTTCATTTTTATATTGTTTTTGAGTTCATTTCTTTATAGTGGTTATATACAAAACAGACTCTGGTTCATGCACGCTGGAACTATATATAAGATATATATACAAGACAAAAAAGATAGCTACAGTTGAGTTTCCTCATCTGTTAGTTACCTGGGGGCCCAAGATATTCTAATTAACAAGTATAACAAGTATAACGAATGTGACTGACTGTGAGATACCCGGCACCCAAATCATTGTGGGTGAAATTAAAATACACATGGACATAGGTTTTTCACTTTGTCTAAATATGTATTTATGTATATTTATGTAAAACTTAAATTTAAGGTGACGGAAGGCAGAAGGAAATGTTGACAAATTAAGAAAAATTAGCTGGGAACATGTTGAGCAATACCCAAAAAAAAAACAGATGTTGCTAGGAACGGGTTGATGGTACTACCAACTCAAATGTAGATATTGCAGAAGCTCAGCATACAAAGAAAATGTATTTTTAATAACATCTATATAATCCAATTTCACTCAAATTTTTAGAGCACGTCCGCCCAAATATGTATTTTTTTATATACGTTTACTGTAAACCACGACTTTAAAATCAACAAATTAGAATGAGGTCACCAAATTTTGTAGCTGTTATAGTCTCTGAAATTTGTTGTTTCACATGGACGGACAGACGGACATGACCAAAGCTAAAGACTCGGCTGGTGACCTATGCATTATAACTTACTCTATATTGATGATAAATTATAAGAGTTTGTACATTATACAAATAAATGATACGAGACGAGCAATATTTCTTTAACTATAATAATGCTAATGCAATTACAATTATATAAATTAAGTTTGCAAATCATCTGACAGCTGTTACCTTGAGTGACAGACAGTAGTAAGTGGGACCCTTTTTAGAAATTGACTTTGAGCTGAGTCAGTTTTACCTCAACTTGCTAAGTTTAAGGCAACCAAAAATGGCAGCTCCAGTAAAAATATTAGTGGTACTTCTGTTATGCGTATCGATGACGGCGGGAACTGCTGAAGCACAGTTTAGATTTCTGAACAAACTCGTCAAGCTTCTCAGCTATCCGGCATATCCCATTGAGACGATTATAACTATCCAACACAGTCAGAATAAAAACTGCACTCTTCAACACTGGAATCCGCGTGATATACCCATAATACGATCAAACGAGCTGACTTCCTTGAAGGTCAGGGGAACCTTCAATAGACAGGCGATGGTCATGGTCTGCATAGGCGGCGATTCGGAATCCATACTCCTCGATGTCGTAGCCAAAGTCCTCGAAAACCTACGACAGGAGCGAATCGTACTATGGACTGAAAGGAAACCTACGAGGGAATTCCTGGCAGATATCTCAAAGCAATGCATCAAGTTCAGATTTGCTCAGATGATAGTCGTGGCAACCGGCAATCGTCCCAGCGAAGTGCTGTCTCTTCATCGCATGTATCCTTTTCCCTCTCCACGCTTTAAAAAAGTCAAAATTTCGAAGGGCCTGGACTTCACAGCCCAAGGGTTCTCTTATAACGGCATGGAGGCAGTTGTGAAGATCGTTGGGGGCATGAACTCCACGATTCCCGTGAAAACAGCAACTGGCGAAGTTCATCTTACTCGAATGGAAGACTTGGAAATTATTGAGTTTGCCCGAAAGTATAACTTAGTTTTAAAATTTTATGATGCAAATGCAAATGCCTCCGGAACAGATAATTTTGACATCCAGTTAAATGCGCGATTCATCACACGAGGTGATGTAACTGCTCAGACGGACTTTGTCAATCCCTCCTCGACAACCTCGCTGACGGTTGTGGTGCCCTGTTGTTATAAACGTAACCTAGTGGAGTCTTTAAGGAAACTGGGTGTACAGTGCTGGCTTTTGTACCTCCTCCCGGTCTATGCCACCTTCGTTCTGGTGGAGACCTTCGTTCTAGTGGTGACCTATAGAATTTCCGGCGTGCCATATCGGCTTACCAACTTGAATGCGCTGTTGAACCTCCGAGCCTATCGGGCCATTTTGGGACTTCCTTTTCCGGAGTTACGCAGGGCTACCCTCTCACTTCGCCAACTTTCTCTGGCCATAACCCTCTTTGGACTTATCTTCAGCAACTTTTTCAGCTGTAAGCTTAGTGCTATGCTCACCAAGCCACCGGAACATCCTGAGGTAACAAACTTCGAGGAGCTAAGGGACAGTGGATTGACAACTGCTACGGTTGAGTATTTTCAGTCCTTTATAGAGAACGAAATTGATCCCCAGTTCTTTAAAAAAGTAATACCGAAATATATAGTTTTGAACCAGGCTGATATAGGACGATTATTTTTATCGATGAACGACAGCTTTAGCTATATAGTATACTCCGAATTTTGGAAAGACCACAATCATTTTCAGCGATCTGTGGGAAAAAGGGCTTACTGCTCGTCAAAGGATTTGGTTATAGCTGAGAACATTCCGAGGATGTACGTGTTGGAGGGTAATTCTATCTTTAAGTGGTTCCTGAGCAGGTTCTTAATGTACATTCAGGAGGTGGGCATTACCAAACAGTGGGTAAAGGACTTTCCTAGGTTCCTAGTTAAATATTTTAATATAACTATTCAAGAACATACTGAAAACGGCCCAGTTCCTCTATCCTTGCAACACCTGAGATGGATGGGTTATCTGCTTGTCGTTGGTTATGGTATTGCCACGGTGGTTTTTCTTGTCGAGATCTTTTTAAAAAAAAAACAACCTATTGGAAGAGAAGAGCCACTGGTATAAATTCCCTCTCAAATATAATCCGTCTAATCATTTATATATCAATGTTCTTATGTCGTTAAAAATCTTGGTATTATAATTGACTAAGTACTTGAATTGAATAAAGTGGTTTGTATTATTGCTGTAGGACATTGTGTTTTACTCGACAGGGATTGATAACATTCGATATCCTTAGCTCGAATGTTCTATCTCTTAGCAAGTAATCTAATATAAAATTGCAATTAAACAAATTGGGTTTGCACATCAGCTGACAGCTGCTATGATGAGTGACAGTACTTCGAGTGGCTACTTCCTGGACGAAGACTTGGAAAATGGTTTTAGTTCACTTGGACTTCAACTCGGTGAAGGATCTGGAACTAACTAAGTCGCCCAAATATGACATCAGAAGTGAAAAGATTGGTGGTACTCTTACTATGCCTATGCCTAACTGAGGGCACTAGCTATCCGCAGCTCAGATTTCTCAACAATCTCATTAAAATCATCCACAATGAGAAGATGGTTCAAACAATAATCATACTCCAGCACAGTCAGAACAACAACTGCACTCTTCAACACTGGAATCCGCGCGATATCCCTATTATGCGATCAAACGAGCTGACTTCCTTCAAGATCCGGGGAAGCTTCAATGGACAGGTAATGGCCATGGTCTGCATGGGCGGCGATGCGGATTCCATACTCCTCAATGTCTTAGCCAAAGTCCTCGAAAACCTACGACAGGAGCGGATCATACTATGGGCTCAAAGGAAACCCACGAAGTCATTCCTTGCCAATGTCGGTAGACACTCCAAAATATTTAAATTTCTTAAAATAATAATCCTGGCTGCTGAGGATTATCCCAGCGGAGTAACATCCATTTATCGCATGAAAGCTTTTCCCAGTCCACGCTTCGTTCAAATCAAAAATGTTTCGAGAATCCCAAGCCCAGTTTTCCGAGATCCAAGACAAAATTATCGAGGAATTACGGCCATTGTGAAGAGCAGTGCTATTATGGAGCCGAATGTCTCGGTTAAAACCGCATCTGGCGACTTCCCTGTTTCCCGAATCGAAGATATAGAAATCATTGAATTTGGCAAGAAGTACAACTTGAGTTTGAAATTACGTAAAGGAAATACCTCCAGACGAGACAATTTTGATATCCAGTTGAATCCACGATTCATCACACTGGGCGATATTTCCGCTATGGACTTTGTCAATCCCTCCTCGACATCCTCGCTGATAGTTGTGGTGCCCTGTTGTTATAAACGTAACCTAGTGGAGTCTCTAAGGAAACTGGGTGTACAGTCCTGGCTTGTGTACCTCCTCCCGGTCTATGCTACCTTCGTTCTGGTGGAGACCTTCGTTCTAGTGGTGACCTACCGAATGTCCGGCCAACCATATCGGCTTACCATCTTGAATCCGCTGGTAAATCTCCGAGCCTTTCGGGCCATTTTGGGACTTCCATATCCGGAGTTACGCAGGGCGAGTCTCTCACTTCGCCAACTATCTCTGGCCATAACCCTTTTTGGACTTATCTTCAGCAACTTTTTCAGCTGTAAGCTGAGTGCTCTGCTCACCAAGCCACCGGAACATTCTGAGGTAACAAACTTCGAGGAGTTAAGGGCCAGTGGATTGACAACTGCTATGGATGAGTATGTTCAGTCCTTTATTGAGAGCGAAATTGATCCCCAGTTCTTTCATCAAGTGGTCCCAAAAATAATTATTTTTAGTGCAGGTGATCGACTGAAATTACTTATTTCTTTAAATGATAGTTATAGCTATATAATGCACTCAAATAAATGGCAATTCTTCGATGCCTTCCAGCGATCTATGGGTAAAAAGCTTTTCTGCACGTCAGACGATTTGATGATAGTTCGAAATCTGCCGAGGGCTTATGTCATGGAAAGCAATTCCATATTTAGGAGACTGCTGAGCAGGTTCCTGATGCGTACTCAGGAGTCGGGCATTATCGATTATTGGAAAGCGGACAAATCATGGCTTTTATGGAAAGCCTTTAACCTAACCATACCCCGAAATGTAGAATCGAAAGAAAAACCCTTCTCTATGCAGCACCTGAAATGGTTGTTGCAACTGCTTGGCATGGGTTATGGCATTGCCACAATGGCCTTTTTAGTCGAGATCCTTATTAAAAGAAGATAAGGTGTGAAATTAAAATATATGATAATCATGATGATCAATGTTGTTCTGAAGTTGAAACTCTTATTTAAATACGCTGTATTACTCTTAATTAATTACTCTGTATTACTTAAATGAAATAAAGTTGCTTAGTTCAAAAGCATAATATGATATTTAATTGGATTGGGTAGAAAATGATTATTTATTGGAAATAAGTAATGCTAATAAGTAATTGTATAGTGCGTTGGTTAAGGAATACTGTCCATTGAAATTTACTTATAAAATCATATAGTATATAGACTTATAAAATCATAAGTCAAAGGACACGTAATAAAGTTTCAGTTTCTCACAGAACTGCTGATGGTGGACTTTCCTTTATCTTCGCCTACCTTTCTGGTATGGCGCCTGATGAGGGACTTCTCTATAGAGATTGACATCGTAATGGTATGATTATATTTCCATTAAACTAAGTAGCAAAGTAGTGATATTATTAAGTTAAATTCTGCTCTTATGACATTCGCCAACATATTATTTCAATGGCCCTTCAAGCTGTTGAGTGATACCTGTCATTAGATCTACAGGACTTACTTTAACGCTTAACAACATCTTTAATTCAATACTTAATGATCTAGCAACTAATGACTACCAACAAAATCTGTCAAAAACCACTACTCCATTAATTCAAAAGCAACCGATGGAACTCGCTCAGTTAGGACGGAAGTATAACTTAAGGCCAGACTGATCGAGACAAGTGACTATGTATTTGAAGTTCAGCTAAGACCTCGCTTTCTTACCAAGCAGAAGATTGTCATCCACGATAACTTAACAAATCCACTTAGAACCATATCCTTGATATATCTGCTATCATGTGGCAAAGAATGGAACTTTAACGATATCTTGAAACAGCTTGATGTACAGAAATGGTTGCTCCACATACACCTGGTAAATTTTACATTGGTACTGGTGATAATGAATCCCCAAATTCTATTCTTTATTGAGACTGATTTCGACTTGTTTTCTTTATCAGAGTCCTGCCGAAGGCTACAAATTAGCATAAAATAAAATATGTATATGTAATATTTTTTAAGGATTTCTGAATCCATTTTATTTAAACAACAACCAGATCTGCATATCGGCTTATAAACTAAAAGACACTTTACAACATTATTACATTTCAACCTAACATAGAAATACATGATTCGTTGACATCAAGCGTGGATACATTTATAGAAATTTAATTAATTAATCAGATTTAAATGATTACAATACAAATTCATTCCCTCTATAACGTGGTCCTCTATTTCTCCTCTTCACCTGATACCAAATGACCTCGAATGAAAACACTACTGCCGCCATTACATAGCCCAATAAGAGAAGAAAGACCAGCTTTAGGTGCTCCAAGGACAAGGGAACTAGTGTCGGCTTGACAGTTGTGCGAATATCGATGTTCATTGCACGCTTCGCATCCCGGTATTTATTTCGCATCCAATACTGGTAAATACCAGTTTCTTGGATTCGGGTCACGGCCACGGATAGCGGCCACTTGAATAGGGAATCCTTCTGAACGACGGCTGCCCTGGGAATGTTTTCGATGATCCCGAGATCCGGAGAGATGCAATAAGTCTTACGTCCCTTGGAAATTTGATAACTATTTATATGTGGCCAGTTTTCCTTCAAAATAACAAAGGCATAACTTCCGTTCATTTGAAGCATCAATGTGACTCGCTCCCTCTTCGGCATATTCTGTGTGATTGGTATAACTCGGTGAAAGAAGTCTGCATGGATCTCAGACTCGATGAATGAGCGGACTTCCGGGTCTACGAGCACGGTAATTCCACTGGCCCGCAGCTCCTCGAAATTAGTCACCTGGGCCTGGTTCGAGTGCTTAGTGAGCAGAGCACTCAGCTTGCAGCTGAAGAAGGTGCTGAACACCATCCCGAAAAGGCTCATTGCCAAGAAGAGCTGGCGGAGGGATAGCATTTCCCTGCTGCGCACCGGAATGGACATTCCCAGGATGGATCCAAAGGCCCTAAGGTTAACTAATGGATTTATCCTAGTCAGGCGGTAGGTTCGCCCGGATATCCGATAGGCTACCACTAATATGAAGGTCTCCACTAGGACCAGCAGGGCATACACACATAAGATGTAGAATAGCCAGGCCTGAATGTCCAGTTGCTTGAAGACTTCCTTAAGACTCCTCTCTCGGCCACAGGGCACCATAACTATCAGTGAGGATGAGCCAAGCGGTTGCACATGGGCCAAGTTGTCTGCCACCGTCTTCGTCGAGACGAACTGCGAACTTAACTGAATATCAAAGGAACCTGCTTCGGGCTGGCTTACCCCTTGCAGTTTTAAGGATAAGTTATAGGTGAGGGCAAACTCAAAAACTGCTCTACCTTCGATTCTTAAGAAGTGGACATTTTCAATCGCTGACGTATTGACATTCACTATAGCCGTCCTTCCCATAAAATTAACCTTATTAGGGAGGAAAATTCTGCCCTGAATGCTCGAGACATTCTCGATCCGAACGAAGTGGGGACTGGGATGAACGTCCATGCGATATACGACCGGGTGGTATTCCCCCATTTGCAATAATAGCATCTGAATAAACTTAAACTCGTTGACTTTCTTTTGAATCAGTTGGAAAAATTCTTTCCTCGGTTGTCCTTGACTTTCTCTTCTCGCATATTGTTATAGGTCTGTGCCAGATGGTTAAGAAGTCCGGAATCGTTAAACTCATTTCCAATGCAGACCACGGCCAAAACAACTTGGTTAAAGGTGCCTCTCCACGGGATTTGGGTCTGCTCACTGTACCGCAGAGTGGGGATTCTTCGCTGATTCCAGTCTTGAAGCGTGCAATTCTTATCGTTGCTGTCCTTGAGTAAGACTATCGTCTGCAAGGACCTATCTCTTTCAATGATTCTAATGAGCCTGTTCAGAAACTTAATCTGTCGGTTGCTTGCGTCTTCGGTTGGCACTTGACTTGACACTTGACTGGACACTTGACTTAGAAAAAAGACCAAGAGAGTTCCCGATATGAGCCTCATAGCTAAAAGTCGTATCAGTACAAGTCTGAAGTGAGTTTAGTACCAACGTCTAGTCGCGTTTAAATTCGACTAAGTGTTCATACTCGGCTGATCTCAAAAATAAGTAGTAGTTGATTGTGAAATTTCATTTTGAACCTGTCAATTCTCGGTTTGAGGGAAAGCCATTACCATATTAAGATGTCACTAAGAGTCAGATAATTAAGTAATAGGTAAGTAGGCCAATCTTTGACACATCAACGAAGCACTTGGGGAAATTTTTTAACTGTCATTGTCCTACTTTGCAATGGAAAATCTTCGATTCCAGCTGATGTTTTATAATATAAAGGAAATATCAGAAGTCCCAGCTAGATCAATTCCTTAATGGATTATGATGCATACTTAATGATTTGCCTAATGGAACACACTCGTTGAGCGTTGCCCACCTCAACATCCTCAGACTACTTTTTACCTGTTGGCTCAGGGAAATGGGCGTGGGTTTTGGTGTTAGGATGAACAAGAGTGTCACAAAAGTCATAAATTGTAAAAAGTCGGAGAGTATCAGTTTCTGCGGATGCTCTTCTTGATAGTGAGAGACCAACCTAATATGCCAGCACCTGTACTCCGTCTGGATCCCTTTCCCAGACCAAAGTGGGTTCAAATTAGTAATGTAGCTTAGCATGAATGAATACATTTTCTTTTCAGTTAAGCTTTAAGCTACCGATGGTCTGGCTGATTGGAAGGGAGCTCTTTAAACCTTCGTCAAGCTTCCCTCACGGAACTTTGCGAGTGTTGATTTCGCCCAGTGCATCCTGACTTCCACACGTCTACTATTAACAGCGTTAGTCTCTATGATATATAGTCGCTGCTGTGCCAGGGAGTGGCGAAGTTCTTTCGTGGCTGCCGGCAAAGAATATATATAAAGTTAGTTATTTAAAATGATTAAACAAATTAGAAATAATGAAGCGATTCGTCAAAAAGGTATTGAAGATGATTCTTTTTGATAAACTGGTTGAGTTTTGCCACCTTATTAAGTTAATGATTTTCACACTGAGTGGTGAATTGTCACCTGTCATTTGATAGATTCCACATAGGACTTCTGGAGCTCCTACCGACGTTAGTTCATTTTATACCGCATAGGATATTGGTGGTATTCGTATTCAAGGCACTGAGAATGCATAATTTCACAAGGATACTGTTGATTTTTTTGCTAAGTCGGGTCCTGGCAGAGGAAGTAGAACAAAATCATATAATATTCTTGAATAGAGTTGTTCAGAGAGTTGAGAAGAAGGTACCAATTGCGACTTTGGTAATACTTCAGCACCACCAGGATATGAATTGCATTCTGCAGGACTGGAATCCTTCAATACCCTCCCTTCGGGTTAATGAGTGGACCAAGATTATTGTGAGGGAAAACTTTAACCGCGTCGCATTGGCCGTGGTCTGTATGGGAACTGACTTCGAGGTCGGGCTCCTGGACGTAGTGGCAAATTTATATGAAGATATTCGATACCAGAGAATAATCCTGCTGACAAAAAAGAAACCAAGTAAGGAATTCCTAGACCAAGTCGCCAAGCAGGCCAAGGAACATAAGAGTGTTCATCTGGTAGTCCTGGAGATGAGTGATGATCCCAGTGCATACCAGTCATTTTTCCGGTGGAACTTTGCCCATTCAGGCTTCAGCTTGTTGAGTATCCAGGAAGAGATGTTTCCTGGACTCTTTCAGTTTTACGGAATGACTGCTACTGTAAAGTCCTCGGAGGTCAGCTTGCAGAAAGGCACTTATAATCCGGCTGAAGTTATTCCAGTATACCAAATAGAATATATGGAAATCTGTGAGTTTGCACGCCGATCAAACTTAAGTTTGAAATTCCTCGACGGTAACCACTCCGATACAGAGAACTTCGACTTGCAGATAAGCGAGCGATTTGTAAACAAAAATACTTCGGTCTCTGACTTGGGCTTTGTGAATCCCCTCGTTTCATCCTCCGTGGTCGTAGTTGTACCCTGCGCCCACGAGATGAGCCTGAAGAACATCTTCAATCAACTTGATCTTAGGACATGGCTGCTATACATCTTGTACCTATACTGCACTCTGGTTCTGGTCGAGACCTTCATACTCGTGGTGACACTGCGCATAAGGCACCAGCCCTATGGACTGGTCGGGATGGGTTCCTTGGTAAACCTCAGGGCCTTCAGAGCCCTTCTGGGCATGCCGTTCCCCATCTGCCCAAGAGCTAGCCTCTCGCTCCGCCAGCTCTTCCTGGCCATGAGCCTCTTCGGAATGGTCTTCAGCGGTTTCTTCAGCTGCAAGCTGAGCGCCCTGCTCACCAAGCATCCCGCCCAGGGCCAGGTGACCAACTTCGAGGAGTTACGGGACAGCGGACTGCCCGTGGCCGTGGGCCAGGATGTGCACTCCCTAATCGAGGGTCAATTGGGTGTGGACTTCTATCACTGGCTACTACCCACGGCACAGATTCTGCCAGATGTGGATCGGTTCAGGTTGCTCATGTCGCTGAACACCAGCTATGCTTACATCATATTTAAGGAAAGCATACGACACCTAAACTATCATCAGAAGACAGTGGATCGAAAGGCGTTCTGTGCCTCCGAGGAGTTAACCATTATTGGCAACCATCCCAGGGTGTACACGCTCCAGAAGAACTCTATCCTCAAGTGGCCGCTATCCGCCTTTGTCCTGTCCCTGCAGGAGGCGGGAGTTTCCGACGCATGGATGAGGTGGGCGCACCGCAGAGCACGGACCTTTTTCAACACAACCTATGCTGATATGGCCAGACCGAAGGTAATGCCCTTAGGTTTCGAGCACCTTAAGTGGCTGGGCTATTTACTAACCTTTGGCTACGGTGCAGCGACTCTTGTCTTTATCGCCGAGGTCCTTTTGGGTAAAAGTAGGGCGACCTATAGAGGCTACGAAACGGAGGCCTAAAATATCCAAGATCGATTTATAATTATTTTATCGAATCTGTTCAACGCTTGTACACAATGCAAAGTATTGTTTTCGAATAAATCTTACTGTATCTTAATTGTGTTTTACTGTTGGGGGGGATATTGGACATGTGATATGTTTAATAACTAATAACCTATGGATACCGAATAGTAAAGGTATATGGCCTTAGCCTCGAGTTCAGGTATCTCCAGGCACGAATAGACTTACAAGATTTTCTCCAAGTTAGTTACAGGTTGTTATATTGGTATTTCAGGATCTTCATCTCTGTCGATCGATAAACTTCCTGTTGGTCCTTAGATGAAGTGGAAAACGCTCGTTGAAGTAAGAATATCTTAACTCTAAGCTTTGGGGACGTTAGCCCTTCTCAGCTACGTTTCCTCCTTTTTCCTATATAAGAACTATATCAATGCCCGTCCGATAGCCTGCAGATATTCCTAAGCTTCTTACCGCTGACTTTACCTATGTCAACAGAATGATTCTCTCTCGTCTTATATGAGTAAAGGCGAAAGCCAAATCGTTTAGCAGATTATAAGGCGAACTTTTTATTAAGCAGAGCAGAGATGGTATTAAGATGGAACGAACTATGGGAAGCCCCGGGGATACCAATGTTCAATTAGACTATGGCCGGCTCGATGATATTGGAGCATGAAAATCAGAAGTCGTAGGAGACAAAGCAACAACACCTTTAGTTTGTACTGCCTAATAAATGAGGGACTTTGGCCAAGATCAGTTTAAAAAGATTGAGCACATGTGACTATAAAACTCGTAGAATTTTCTAACTGAATTAGAGGAGCTCTAACAACTCTAAGCCTGATTAAATTTAGATAGACGTTAAGCTAACCATTGACAGCTGTCTGTGCTATCAAATTAAAGGAACTTTTGAGTTCAAGAAACTCAGCACTTAGCTTAATCAGCTCTAAATCTAATGCGAGGACATCTACAGCTTGTCAAACATCAAGGAAGGTGTAATCGTTAAATGGACTAATGTAATAAGTGCAAACGTCTTTCTATAGCCTTAAAAATCATTATTTTAATACCAAATTTCCCTAAAATCGTACATGCAAACTTATATTTGATATTATTTATTTGCATAGCATACATATATTTATTACACAATATTACAAGCATTACATTGATATAGTTCACATTGAGAGCATTATATTTAATTTTAAGCTTCAGAGGTTCGTACCCTAGCTTGCTGCTTTCTCTTCAGATTTTTGACACCACCCGAAAGCAGCTCTACAAGGAACACTAGAGTGGCTGTTCCATAGCCAATTATAAGTAATGACCATAGCCAGTGCAGGTGCTCGAAGGAGAGAGGAATTGCCTCTTCCTTGACTGATTGTATGGTTATATTGAGCACCCTCCGAATCCTATACACCGCATTTCTGTTCCAGTGTTTTTTTATACCAGATTCAAAAATCCGGTGAATAAATTTCTGAAGTGGCCCTTTGAACAAAGAGTTTTCTCGCAGCTGATACATTGTTGGTAAGTTCGAGATAATGGTCAGATTTGTGGCGTCGCATAAGGCCTTCCGACCCAAGTTCTTCTGATACCTATCCAAGAAGGGAAAAAATTCCTTGGTTAGAAGATAACCAAAACTGTCGTTCAGCGAAAGGGTCAGTTTGTGTCTTTGCCAAACATCTAAGGATACAGTATTTGGCAAAACAGTCTGCAGGTAGCCGGGATCCATATGCTTCTTCAAATAATCCCGATCTCCTCTATCGACCACGACTGGTAGCCCACTGTCTCGAAGTTGCTCCAGGTTCTGCACCTGGGCATACCGGGGGTGCTTCGTGAGCAGAGCACTCAGCTTGCAGGCGGAGAAGTTGCTGAACACGAATCCGAAGACACTCAGGGCCAGAAAGAGCTGGCGGAGCGAGAGGGTCCATCTGCGGCAGGCCGGGAAGGGCAGGCCCAGGATGGCGGCGAAGGCCCGCAGGTTCACCAGGGGATTCAGGAAGCCCAAGCGGTGAGCTTGGCCAGTTATCCGGTTAATAACGATATGCATGAGCCACTCCACCACCACAAATGTGGCATACACCGGCAGGATGTACAGAAGCCAATTATCGAAGTTCAACTGCTTGAACATATCCTGGAGGCTCTTCCTCTGGCCGCAGGGCACCACAACAGCCATGGAGGAAACTGAGAAGGAATTAGCGCAGTTTTCAAAGTCTTTTGCGGACACCAGGTGCGGACTCAGATACATTTCGAAATGTCCTTGACTATTTCCATGACTGTTTCCCTGGTAGAATTTTAGACTCAAATTCTTTTTTACCGCAAACTCGATAATTATTCGTTGCCCGATTACGGGGATAGTCTTATTTGGCCAATAGCCATATTCCACAAGACTATCCTTTCTCGGCAATACAATGAATTCTTTTCCACCAAAGTCCTCCGGAGAGTCGTGAAAAATTGCGTCGAAGTTGAAAAGATTTTCAACTAGATCGAAACGTGGGCTGGGAAGAAGTTGAAGGCGATAAACATTCACTGTGGCATTTCCCGAGTGGATCGTTTCCAGGACAAGCATCTGGAAAAATAAGAGCTCCTCCGCCATCCTGCAAATCTCGTCTATCAATTCCTTGCTGACTTTCCCTTGCACCCACAGGATGATCCGCACATAGCGCTTGAGATTGAAGTGCCTGGCCAGATGGCTGAGCAGGCTCAGATCGGAGTCTTGGCTTATGCAAACAAGGGCCATTGTTCGATAAATGTTTAGGCTTTTTCTCAACTCGAAGGTGGCCATCTGCGTCGAGCGTATCATTGACATGTCCTGGGGCTTCCAGTCTTCAACTAGACAATTGTCTGACCCATGATGGCGCAGCATATAAATCGTATTGACAGTCTGTCTATTATCTAAACTGCTTAGTAGTTGGTTGAGAAATCCCAGTTGAGGATGAGGCTGTTCCTGAGTCAGGCAAGGATTCAACAGAACAATCAGCAACAATGTCCTTATGTGGTGCATGACTGGTTGATAGTTAAAGTTAAGTTAAGTTCGAAGACCTTCATCCAGTAGGGCTTGTAATAAACTGAAGCTCACTCGCTTTTCGTAATTGTGAGAAAATGACTTTACAATTCAATTAAATGCCAAACTACCCATCAAGTCAAGGAAACTA
Organism: Drosophila pectinifera; assembly: GCA_008042775.1. NCBI lineage: Eukaryota > Metazoa > Arthropoda > Insecta > Diptera > Drosophilidae > Drosophila > Drosophila pectinifera. The sequence goes on from VNKC01000903.1 coordinate 228,649, forward strand.
GTATAAGGTCCATGGAAGTTTACTTAGCTTAATCAGATGTCAGTAGAACTTGTTTCTTTTTGCACTCGCTTTAAGCATATCAAAACTTAAGAGCTTGACATGCTGATTTAATCATTTAATTGAAGGCACCACATGCTGAGGCATCCATGATGGCCTTAGCATCGGAAAAGTCTTTAATGATTCGTGGGAAAAAGGCTATAATTAGATAGTGATTTACTGTACAAAGGAAGAGTGCGATAAATACAATGATCAAGAAAACAAATCCAGTGAAGACAGCTGACCCCAATAAGTATTTCTCCATATATAAAGAGCATTTATTCGCTGATTTTTCCTATGTTTACCAGAACATCCCGTCCAATTGATGGACACAAGATATTAGCTCGAATAATGCCCCTGAAACTGACCTCCACTAGGGATACATATAGAGCAAAATGTGCGAATATCACTTCAGTGTTTTGGTTTGATATCCGCTGATTGTTGCAATTTTTTCTAGAATGACCATAAAATATTACCGCAAATAATCTCACATCTGTCCGTCTGCCATTCTGATGGCTTCTGTCTGGCGGAGAGCCACAGACAGTCATTAATCAGGCGGCAAATTGTCACAATTTGTGGCAATTGTTTGTCTGTATTTGTGCCGCTGTAATTATGACAATTTTGCTTAATTGTTTTTGTTGCGGTCACCGCTGCCATTTTTTGTGCACATATGATTGTTTACATTTAGCAATTGTTGTTGCCGATGCCCGCTCACATCGCAAGTCGCTCGCTTTGGCTTAACGATGCTAATTTGATTAATTTCCCTTTGGCCGCTGGCCGCGCAACGGACACACGTCGTATACGTAATGCGCATAATGCGCCCGTTACAGTTTATGAAACGTTAATTAGGACCGATAATTGCCAGGGCATGGGCGAATGTTAATTGAAGCACGGCACGCCGTTCGATTATGCCGATTGGACCCAGGAATGTCGGTTGTGAGCGATTATGACGGCATTCAGTTACAACTAATTGTATCCTGGCTTAGCATATTATCGGGGTCTTTGGAGATAATGTCTGCTTGACTGGGGGTTCTAGGCTGATGGTAATGTGTGTCAAATATAGCATTTCCTTGGAAATTAAACTGTATTTCCAGTTATGAATATTACTATGACATAATAAATAATAATATAATATAAATATGAATAAGATTGTTGCTCTTAATCCAAAAAACCAATGAACCCTCTCAAAAGAGTAGTAGAGAACGTTTAACTATATTAATGTAACAATTACTGTCCCATTGTCTGCACAGCCTGATGTCAGTTTCCAATCGATCATTGGGCGGCTCCAAAAACCACACGAAAAATGAAGGAAAATTCATGCAAAAATTTAATAAACAAATCTGATTATGCGTCGGGCACAGAGACACTCTGTGGCCCACTCGCACGCCCCCAGCAGTCGCTCTGTTCAATTTAGAAACCGCAATTTGTATTTTCCTCTATCCGATATACATATTCGCCTTATATGCATATATATATAGGCTTTCAGTCCAATTTTCAGTGCTGACAAATGCAAAAGCCAGCGCTTGCCGTCGGCTCACTCTAAATGTTATTTATAATAGAATTTATGCCTAGATGCCGGGCATCGGGCATCCATGGAGCGGCCTGAAATGGACTGGACCAAATGCAAATGGCAGCCTGTCGCCAGCGTTCCAATTTTGTTCATGTATCAGATTTTTCACACCCTGGAACCAGAAAAGTTAGGGAGTTCATTGGTTCTTAGGATTTTTAAGTTCATCTGCAAAATTTTAAGTTTTCCGTATAGGTTAGTTATAGAATAGAATAATATTTAAGTAAGGTATTTAATATATTTAAAAATACAAGCATTAGATATAGAATATAATAATATTTAAGTTAGATATTTTATAAACTTAAAAATACAAGCATTAGCTATAGAATATAATAATATTTAAGTACGGTATTTAATAAATTTAAAAATACAACCATAAACTATAGAATAGAATAATATTTAAGTAAGGTATTTAATAAACTTAAATATAAAAGCATTATATATTAATATTATATAATAATATTATATATAGTAATATTATATATAGTAAAAAATATATATATAATAATATTTATATATAATAATTTTTAAGCAAGTTATTTAATAAATTTAAAAATACAAGCATGTTGTAAGTTTTAAGTAACTATTCCTTTTATATTTGGATACCTTTAAGAAATAAGCTAAAATAAATATTATCTGAAATAAATAACCAAATTACCCTTATCAGATCTTGCCAACTCAGAGAAGGTTTTAATTTCCCTATATTTTCTATATTACATTATTATTGTCCTTACTGGTAATCAGGTCTTCTAAATGGCCCTGTACTTTTCCTATTATTTGTTTTCACTCTCCCGGCTTGGGGGTCCGAACAACCAACCGCAGAATTCAGCAACAGCAATGGCGGACGGCGTTATAATGAACCATTTTGTGGCCAGAAGTAGGGAAGAAAGTAGGGCCAAAATATTGCCAAACATTTTCCCGATTTCCTTTTCGCGAGGTGCATTTCCAAATGTTTCACAGACGGAAAACGAAATTGAAATGGACACGGGGCAAATAGAGTTTGATATTATATTAAAATAAAGTCATAAATTGGGCTGCAGTGTGTGTGTGTGTTCGCCTCTCTTTCCCCACTTTCCCCACTTTCACCTATGCATCTTTATATTGTCCTTTCCCCTCTTCTGTACTCTGTCCCTGTGTGCGTGTGCCCCGAAGCGTTAAAATTGCATGAAAGCAAATCTCAATGGCATTTATGCGCTGTTGTGGCGCCGCCATTAACACGGTCGGACATCGGGTGGGTGGGGGAGAGTAGGGGAGTCGGGGTGGTGGCGCCCCGTCCACTGCGTTGTCAGCCATTGTCAGCGATGGTGTTGGCCTTACAACAATGCCCGCTGGCGGCCTGTGTCAACAGCTGTTGCCCCGCCGCGCCCCTCAGCAGCTGCATCTTTTCGGCCTCCTCGCACTCACTCACCCACTCACCCGCGCAAACGCACAAAACACACACGCAAAATGTAAAACAATGCGGGAGCAACAGCGGCAGAAAATGAATGCATTGGCAAAAGTCAATTTAATTACAAACAGGCGATTTTAAATTTAAATCCGCCCTCCTGCCTGGCTGCCCCTTTTTGGTGATTTCCAATGTCATTAGTCAGGGGGAGGCAGAGAAAGAAGTTCCCTAATGAATTTACTCTATAAAAAGATGTCCATGAATTAATATTAGTAATGAATTAACATTAAAATTTAATTAAATTTAAATATAAATAATAATTATAATTTTATATGATAATAATAATAATAATAATAATAGTAATAATAATTTTAAATATTTAAATCGTTCGTTATATAAATAAAATTGAATAAATAAATACATAAAATCAAATAATATTCTTTTAAAATAAATAATTAATTTAAAATTTAAGTAAATACTATTTCTGATGATCAATAAAGCGGTGGTTAGATAAATAAAATAAAATAAATAAATAAAATTATTTAAAATTATAATAACTTAAAATTTAATTTGTATTAGAATTATTATGAATTGTATTAGTAGAAAATTAATATTTCGTTTAAATTTAACTTAAAACTGCTTCTGATGATCAGTACATTTTAATGAACTAAATTTAGATTGGTTGTTAGATAAATATATTGAAATAAATAGAATAAATGGTAAGTTAAATTATTACTATTTATACTATGAAATTTAAATGTATTTTTTAAATTTAAATGAAAAAAAAAGGTTTCTGATGTTTAATAAAACATCAATATTTAGATCGGTGGTTAGATATATAAGATGAAATAAAAGAATAAATAAAATTAAATACAATAGTTATAAATTACGTTTAATTTAAATTTAAGTACAAACACTGATGATCATTAAATCGATTATATATTTTTAGATCGTTGGTTAGATATTGCTTGTTTGTGATAAACTTATCTTATCTTATTATCTATGTAGTACTTAAGCTCTGTAGTCCTTAAAAGCTTATCCTTTCACTTACTTTCTCAGTGTTTTTTATTTTAATCTTATTTTAAACCTGTCTAACAAAATGCTTATGTTATTTTTATTATTTATTGTTTTATTTATTATTTATTATATTTTCATTTTCAGAGTACTTAAGTATTGATGTTAGAATTTCCAACTGGGTCTACTAGCCATTTGATGTTTACCATGCTTTTGAGGTCATTCAACAAACTGCTACTGATGATAGACTTTGGCTATTACTGGAAATATGTATGTAGCTTGCGGCTAGTCTTCGACAAGACCTTTGTGGGTTTAACTAATAAATTAACCTATTACTTATATCATTCATTATTATTACACTTCCTTTTTTGTTCAGTGTGATCAATTACTCTTTAAACTTAAGTTAACTTTAAATATTTTAGCACACTTCCCCTTACTCTTTTTGCCCAATTTCTATGTGTGTGCATGTAAATATAGTTCACACGGCCACTAAAACGGAAATCACTACACACACACCGCACACACACGCACACATAAACTAGGCGGCGACTGGGTGTTAGTGTGCCACTGCAGGCGCTGCAAAGTATGCAACGAAATATTTTCAGTTTCATGCGCCAAGGCTCTACATTCATTGTGTTTGTATGCGAGTGTGGCCGACACGCCTCCCTCGCCGCTCTCGTCCCCCGGCCCTTTCCTGGGGCAGAAAAATGGAATTGTTTATTTGCTTTCGCCTTTTCTTATTTAAAACTATTTTATGTGCCTGCTGTCCCAGCGCAAACTTTGCCAAAACGATAGAAAGTGCAGAAAAAAGAGTGGCGGCGGGACAGGGAAAGTTCCCGGACAAGGAGAGGACGAGCAATTGGAGTGTGAAACGTTTTCACTTCCGTGTTCCTTCGGACCAAGTCGCAGTCCCCCTCTCCTCCCCTGGTGCTCCTCCCCTCCTGCAGCACTTTTCTTAACATGCACATAAAGTTTAGTCGATCCTGTGCGGTTGTTGGTGCTGCTGCTGCTGCTCCTGCTGCTGCTCCTGCCACTGCTCCTTCTGCTCTTCTGCTCTTGGCCATGGCTCCTACGGCTGGTGGACCGAAATCCCATTTGGCACTGAATTGTGTGTGCACATTGAATTTGTAGCGAGCTTAAAACCGAGCAATCTATGGGCATTAATAGATATTTTATCTCTGCATGTGTGCGACCCGAGTATTTATAAGACCCTTTTTTGTGCAGTGTAATTGAATTGCAAGTGCTGGAAATTCAGTGTTACTTTTCCGGGGCTCGGCTTCGCAAACTGAAGTGGGACATTGGCCAGCCTACACATGGATGCCAGGGGCTTACTTTGATAATAAATAAACGATTTGTTTGAAAGCACCGAAAAAGGACTCCCTCCAAAAAAGGTTATTCTTAGGAAAGGAAGGATGCCTAGGCATAATTAAGGATTCTAAGAAGTAAACAAATCATATTCTGTGTCAGTTTATGAACCCTTTTATAAAATATAATACAGATCCTTTGATTTTATTTGACAAGTGGGAAGTATTATAATTATAAGTGACGTAAACATGAAGGTTTTTATTTCGGAAGTCCTATACTATACTACACACTAAATTGGTTACAATTTCTTGCTGTGCATTAGAGGTACCCATCGGGGGCAGCTGAGGATAGCCAACGGTTTATGACGTGTTTATTCGCCACAACAATTGCGACACAATTCTGCCACATGCAGTGACATTTATGTGACCAACTCGAGTGCGAACGAGATGGATAGCGGGGCCGAGAGCGAGTGTTGTCTATGAGTTATGGCTCTTCAAGCGGCAACTGCAACAGCAACTGCAACAGCCACTGCTGCTACTGCTGCCACTGCTGCTACTGCTGCTGCTACTACTGCTGCTGCAACGGTGACACATTTAACTGGGTGTGTGATAAATGAAGCATGCCAAATGCCAAGAAAAGCCAAGTCCAGGCACGTGACAATTGTCGCTGCCTTGGAGTCTAGGTGGCTTTAATAGTTAGGCCCGAAAAGTGTGAGACTTTACGGCTAAAAAGAGGCTTTTGAAGTCTTGTTTAAAAACGTAGAACTAGAATATGACACTAAGCTGACTTGTAACACATTGGCTAAGTAGGATATTTCTAGGACAAGTTCTAAGAATCGGAGACTATGATTTAACTGAAATTTGTATCAAAATTTAAATAAAGTATAGTGGCATACTACAGAAAAATGTAATTTTTAAAGCTTAATAGAAGATAACATTTTTCTCTCTAATAGCTAAATCATCTTATGTAATTTAAACATATAAACCCAAGGAATATGCACTACATCGTTCTATTATTTATTAATTCCTAACCGTTTTTAATGGCAATTACTTCTCAGTCCTCCCGCACGTTTAATCACTAAATAACTCTTCCTTTGATATCAATACCAACGTGCTTAAAATTCTTTGTAGTAAGCCTTTTAGCCAGGTATCTCTAGAGAGACCTTACCATTTCACCTGCAGGCTTCAGGCGTGAGCTAGGCAAATTGATTTTATTGAAAAGGCGCAGGAGTGAACGGGTGTATAAAGGATTCTAGTTTGCGGCAGGCAAGTTAAAGCCCGAGAAGGATTCTCATCTCGGCTTGGGACCGGCTCCAGCAACTCCTTGCCAATTGAACAATAAAGTCATAATACTCTTTTCGGGCTCTTCCAGGCAGGCAGGAGCTGGGAAAGGCTGTGTGAGCCGGGGCTAAATGAAATAAAATGCAATAAAATAACAACTTAACACCTTTGGCGCAAAATAGACAGAGCGAGCATAAAAGGGAGCTGCCGTCGGAGAAGGACCCTGCCTGCCCCGCCCCCTCTCACACACACACTTACACCCTGAAATGCGCAGGCAATGCAAAAAGCAAACCGTAAGCGCAGACTAAGCCGATTATAGCACGAAAGTAACGGCAATGATGGGTGGCCTGAGAGCAGGGGAGGAACACTGCGAGAAAAGCTAGGTGAGGAAATATTTGCACACCTAAGAAGGACCTTTCTCTAAGGACAAGGCCTTAAAATCCCAGAGACATGAGGTATTGTTATTATTGTTCTGATTATAATGTCTGTTTAACTTAATTCTAAGTAATTTTGTAATTGTTATTTTAAATGTTACAGAATTTTTCCCTCTGTGCACCATGAAGGAAGGTAGAGGTCCTTGGCTGGAAGTGCGTGGCGGGCAGACAGAGACGCAGACCCAGATATAGACAAGGACGGACGAGGAGTCAGAGCCAGGCAATGAATTATCGCACTAGCTGCGCCAGCAGTCGAGACAAAAGTGTTGTAAAAAATGTAGTACTATTAATTTTCTTTGCATATCTTATTGTATCTTCATAAACAGACACGCACACACACACACACACCCAGGCAGCAGTCTGGGAAAACAGGGAAAGCAGGCGAGGAAACTCCAAGCCCTCAGGAAACTGGCTTAGTGCTAAGAGATTTCTAATTCAGTTGAGCAGAAATAAATTACTTACCGTAATTGTTTGCCATATAAAACTGTAGCAAAATACCACTGAGATCTGTCGGATTGCAGGCCTTCCTCCCCCCGCTGGGCTGCTTAAGGACTTGCTTTGAGGCATTTCCGTGAAAGGATTCGTTACATCTTCGCCTCACGCGCAAGGCGAAATCCCAAATTACGCCGACACTCCCTGTTAACCCGGGAAAACTTTAATAATTTTTGCAAAATTTATGCACTTGTTTACTTTTAATTTATCTACCGCACACTTATAGTTGACACGAGTGCAAATTAATGCCCTTTCATTTTGTGCTTTATACGGGCATAAATAATTGTGCAAAGGCAGGCACAAAATTGCGTCGATTACAATTTTTAATTATTTTTTAATGAACTACAACCGGCAAAAAAATATTTACAATAAGTATGAGAGCGCTGAAAAAAAAAGCTGAAAAAACCTGTTCTTTACGTTATAAATTTATGCATGTTTAAAGTGAATTTATTGCATGTTTAATTGTGGATAATGTGTCAGACGCAGGCGGCTAGAAGCCAGCAATCCCCTCGCTCGCCCCTTTTTCCCCAGCAACATGGGGTAATGAACATTTTCACTTTTATGATCCCAGCTGGTTGTAGCTGAAGTCATAAAATCATGACGGTCTTGGGATTGTCTGCTTATCAGGGATCTTAAAAGAGGTATTTACCACTAGGTGGAATAATGTAAGTAATCTGATGAATTTGTAGTAATTTTGGCACTAACTGATGTGCTTTACATTGCTTGACAGCTTAAATTAAGCATTAAAAATAAGTAATCTGTAAGTATTGTTTTAATGAGAAGGAAGGTATATTAAAAAGCATAAAATAGGCTTCACGCTTACTGTTTACTAATTCAAAGTTATTACCCTATTTATGTAGTATATAATATAACAAAACAGTAACCAAACAATTGTCGACTTACTTAAGCATTGAACCAGCTTTTTCTGGGGCGATTTGCTGCCAGCACAGCCTCAGTGGAATAATGTAGATAATTTTAATAATTTTATTACTAACTGATGTACTATTAAAATGCTTGACAGCTTACATTAATCATTAACAATAAGTAATCAGTAGCTATTGTTTTAATGGGAAGGAGAAGAAGATAGGAGTATCCTAACCAGCGTTGTTTTGAAGCTTAGTTTTTAGTAATTCAAAGTGATACCTCTATTTATATAATATAAAATTACAACAAGTTTTTAATCTGATGAATTTAATGTAATTTTAGCACTAAATGATGTACTATTACAAAGCTTGATAACTTAAATTAATCATTAAAAATAGGTAATCAGTAGATTTTGTAGTGCTCCTTCTCACCTGATTTTATTGTAGTTGTAATGTATATTAAACGACATAGAATTGGTTTCAAGCTTAGTTTTTAGTAATTCAAAGCGATACCTCTATTTATAAAATATAAAACTACAAAAAGATAACAAACTATTTGAGAAAAAGGTGTTCATAGGGCCAAAAAGCTTTACCTTGGTCATTTTCGACTCACTCAAACATTGAACCAGTTTTTCAGGCCACTCGCTGCCACCGCAGCCTCAGTGGGGCGATGCACTTACGGCTATTACGTGCTCTTGTTGGCTCCCGAAATCACGCATTAGCTGCCAGTTTGCACTTAAAGTCATAAATTTATTTAAATATATGGAAGGCCCAGAGCCGAGCAGGGACCCACACGTTCGTCGGGTGAAGAGCAGGCGCCGCTGTAAAGCAAAATTTATATTAACTTCATTTTGCCGCGGCTGCTGCTGTTGCTGCCTGTGCCATGTAGTCATTGCATAACTCATACGCACCGTGTGCCGGGGACCGTGTGCCGTGAGCCAGTCAGTCAGCCAGTCGCGATGCGTGGCGGTACTCCAGTCAGCCAGCCAGGCAGCCAACCAACCAACCAGCTAGCCAGCCACCCAGCCAGCCATATCACCGACACAAAGCGAAGAAAGGGCCGCGAAAATGGCAGCCAAGAGAATTTTAAATTACGCTTTTGAGTGTCGACCGAGGCTGAGGCCGAAATGCAGCTGCCGCGGCAACTGCAACTGCAACGGCACCCTGCCACCCCGCCACCATTGCGTGCATTTAATTGCAAATGAAGCAAGAGGAGCGCGGCCAAAGCGCTGACAATGCCAATTGCCAGCCTCAACTCACTTCTACCCTGTCCAGGGCCGCCAGGAGCAGCTGCAACTGCAACGGCGAACTGCAAATGACGTTTAATCAAAGTTGTTGAAATTGATAGCATTGTTTGTAGTGCACGCCCCGCCTGGCAAACGGCAAAATGCATTTTAAAGTGTGCTAAATGTGTTAATTAAAGTTACCCCTTCCCGCCGCTGCCTCTTACACGGATTTGCTTTTGCGGCGGCTCATTGGCCGTGATCATTTGTTGGGGGCCCAGAAGGAAATCCCATAAATAAATAAGCGAGTAAGCAGCTAGGTAAAAACGCAACAGATTTGAATTAGAAGCGCCGGAAGGTAGATCCTGGAAATTGCAACTTAGTTGCTGTGGCAGGCAATAAAATAAAGTCTTAGCCAAGCGCCAGACAACAGAACAACACCAGCAGCAGCGGCAGCGGGGCCAGAGGCACTTTTAATTTGTTGTGCAACAAATTAGCATTTATTTTCATTAGGACTCCAACTGCTGGGTCGCTCTGTGTGCCCCTCGCCTTCCACCTTCCGCCTTCCGCTTTCCCATTCATTTTTTGTCAGCTCTCCTGGACGTTGTTTGCTTTTAATTATAAATACATGTACGCGAGTAGCAGCATTAACCCACTGTAATAAGGGTATATTTACAATAAAAACTCTCTCTATTATATGCACTTGAAGGAACTGGGTAAGTCTTAGCAGGTGCTACCCCTTGGGGCTTTCAGTCAGTTGTTCTTATGAGTTAGAGAGAGAGTCTAGGACAGCAGTTAGCCCAAATAGGATACATTTCTATCAATACCAGTTATGAATTTATTCCAAGATTACAAAGACTCTTTCTACCTTTTTTGACTTCCATTAAAGTTCATAGTTAAGCACAAGCACTTCACAACTTGTATTTATTACAAAACAAATATACATGACTCCAGAACAGTTTTAAATTCAACATAACTCCTTTAAATTAATCTTTAATTTATACTTTGCATTTAGAAGTAGTAGTAGTTAAGTAAGGGTAGCTTAAACAGATTCCAACAAGCTGCCTATATAATGTATAGTATAGTAACATAAAGTAATGCCTTACATATTGGCTACTCCAGGCTAAACTCCCCCCCGACATCCATAAAAAGTTTCTCCTCACACCAGCGGGCACATTCCGCCCCCTTGGCCGTGCAGCGGGTTAATGCTGCGTTCTTGCATTCAATTAATGCGTGTGCGAGTATAGAAAGCATCGCCGCGTCGCCGCTGCTGACCATCCTCATCCTCGTCGCCATCGGCAGCTCCATAGCCATGGCCATAGCCAGCGTCATCATCACCTTGCCGGCGCTGGGCATTATCCAAGTAAGAGCTCACGCCCGACTGAGCGCCCAACGAAGCTGAAGACCACGGTGCGGATGAGTAACGCTGCCGGCCATAAGACCAAGGATGCCGACTGCCGTGGCCGTTGCCGTGGCCGTAGCCGTGGCGGGAGCCCGTCGTGCCCGTATACGAGTACGGATTGTAGTGGTGCTGATAGTAATCGGACCCGGGCTCCGACTCAAAGTCGGGCCGGGACGAGTGGTCGATGTGTGTGCGATTAGGATAGAAATCAGCGGCGGCGTGGGGCGGTGGAGGTGGAGGTCTGCCCTGACCGTAATTATAATCATCATCCCCGATGTGGGGCCGATAATCGTGGATGGGGCTCTGATAGGGGTCCGGGGGCGGTCGCTGGTGGGGCTTATTAGTCGCAGCTGGTACGCCGCTATAGGGCGACTGCAGCACCACCGTGGGCACAACAATGGAGGGCAGTGGTGGTGCAGTGGGCGCAGCGGCCGGAACTAAAGCAGCCTGATTCCAAGATGACTCCGCCACCGCCTCCTCCACCGCCACCGACTCCGTGGCCGTGGTGGAGGTCTGTTCGCGTGAGTTCATCTCGGCTAATTTGTTGAATCGGTTGCGAGTGCCGCTGGCAGTGAGCACCATCACGGTGGGATTCATGTCCGCCATGTGATCCTTCAGGCAGTTCTGCAGCATGTTCACGAAGAAGAAGAACGCGAGCAGTGTCAGGGCGTTCATCACCGCGCCGCTGCTCTTCTTCGACTTCTTCGACGACTTGGTGGGCTTCGGGGGCGGATGTGGGGGCGGATGCGGCGGCGGCTGGTGGTGGTGGTGCGACGGATATGCGGGCGCACTCCCTGCGCTCGAATGGTAGGAGGAGAAGCTGCCCGTGGGCGGGTCAGGCGGCAGCTCGTACTCCACCGAAGGCTCGACGGCCCTGCGAATTTAAACTTGCATTAGCTGGGGCACCCTGGGTTGACTTCAACAGCCAGAGACACAGAGAGAAAACCCGGAGAGTCAGTTTGAATTTATTTGTATAGCTTCAGATCATATACTGTATAATTTCTGCTAATATATACTCGACTGTTCTCTCCGTGTACTGATAGATCCGCTCTTACCCGTAGCCAGAGTGTCCGCTGCCACCCGATGCGGCCGCATAAGCACCGTGGTGGCTGCTGGCGGCCCCCAGGAGCGACGGCCGTCCCTGCTGGCCCAGACCCTGGTGCCCGTGGATGCCGTGGTGGCCGATGTGGTACTGGTTCGGGAAGTAGTCGCTCGGGTAGTAGTGGTTGGGATAGTACTGCACGCGCTGCGTCTGACTGCAAGAAATGGTGAATCGGAGAGTGAGTAGCCGCGAGTGGTTCTGCAATCCATTCTCTCGCCGAACTCCGCTCCTGTTTGTGTCCCATATTAGCCTGGCTAAGTGCCTGAGGTATCGGTCTGGGCCCACTGCGGCCGCTTTTGGGCCTTGCTTAGTGTCGAAGTGAATGCTACCGACACTTTACCCTATAGTCTTAGAGGCGAGCTTGAGTCCTTGAGCTGATTTGTCATTGAAGCTTTATATATCTTATTTAAATCATGATAATGGAGTTGAGAGTGAATTAAAATTTGTTTAAAACAGCCTTAAAAGTGCTTCTTTAATTATATTTAGCTATGTACATTTTTACCCAAAATAACTACTGCAAAATTACTTAATTAAACGCGCAATTTATAGGTTGATTTTGTGAAAATAAAGACTAAACAATACTGAGATTAAGGGTACTTTGATGGTGTTATTAAACACTTACATTGTTGCTTTAAAATTGTAATATAATTACTCTCCAACTGCATCTCTCTAACTAAACTCTAACTAAATTCATTCCCACTTCCTTTGATTAGTTATAACCCATTTCGTTGACTTAAAGCTGGTTTATTTTCACAGCCAAATCGGAGACTAATTGCTTTGTTAAACGACACAAGTTGTGGGGACATTAAGCATATTTTGAGTCAGAATCCAATTATCAACTGCAGTGTCCATCATCAATTAATTAAATGTATTACATTTTGAGGTATCAGAGAGTCCGCATGACAGTTCCCGTAATAACTCCCTGCCCGGGGTCATGGCTTACGCATAATTATTATTTCCCGAGATGGCTGACAGCAGTGGATGCTGCTGCTGCTGTTGCTGTTGCTGCTGCTGCTGCGGAAAACTCTGCTGATTCAGCACAAGTCCCTGAGACATTTTCGGCGTCTTTGGGCTCACAACTTAATTGCTAATTGATTTGGGCCAAGTCCCGCGCGCGTGTGTTTATCACTTGGTGCTGGATGCTGTTTAACCTGCCATAAGCCGGTGGCAACTCGACTGCAGAAGCCACAGACCGGAGGTGGAGAACTTTCGGGAGCCGCAGGAGAAGGTGCAGCAGCGGCAGACGGGGTCGGAGCTGGAGCTGGAGCCGGAGCCGGTGATGGCGATGGCGATGGAGCGCCCAACCGCAAGTGACAATGTCGCTTAGGCAACTGGGCAAAGCCTTTGCCAGACACTTGGCTGGCAGGCGGCTATTAACGCAGGTAAATGGAGGGGACTGTCATTGTCAGCTGCTAAGTGAGTTTGGCTACAACTGGCAACTGGCAACTGGTAACAGGTAACTGGCAACTGCAACGGCCTCTGCACACCGCCCGGCATCAGTGATGGGAGGTACTTAACTCAGTTGTACCCATTTCTCCAACTAACTTCGAGTTGATTTTAAGTTACCTATAAATAAAGGTACTATGAGTCCGGGAATAAATGATATATTGTTTATAAATATAGATAGATAGATTGTATAAAATCTAAAATATATTAGTGATCAACGGATTTTATTTAGAGGGAACTATTTTTAAAGGATTACAATTTCATTAATCAAATATTTAAAACAAGTACAATAATATATACGAGTATTCCTAGCAGCCACATAATATGTCAGTCCCTTAAAAGAAATATCTCTTTATAATCTTTTTGGGCAGTGCCTTTATGAGGATCTTCTATATGTGAAAGGAGCCATATCAGCACATAATACCATTCATATATTTTTAAATATTGTGTTGTTAGTACTACATAATAGAATATGAGGTATAGAAATGTTCTATTTTCGAAATATGTTATTTATTGTTTATAAATATAATATAAAGATTGTTTAAATACAAAAGTATGTTAGTGATCAGCGGATTTTCTTTAAAGGATTAAATTTTATAAATAAAAAAAAATAAGTACAATCATATATTCGAATATTCCTAGCATCTACAGAATCTGTCAGCAACTTAAAAGTAATATAAGTATAAAGTAATAAAGTATAATATAAAGATTTTGTAAATACAAAAATATGTTAGTGGTCAGAGGATTTTTTTGAAATGATTACAATTTCATAAATCATAAAGTACATACATATATTTAATTATTCCTAGCATTCACTGAATCTATCCGCACCTTAAAATTAATCAAAAGCTTTAAAAAAAATCCATTTAAATTCTTTAGGAGACTAAGACAGTGCCTTTTTAATGATTTTCTTTGAGTGAAAGGAGCCATGATAATACCATTCACATATCTTTAAAAATTGTGTTGTGGCAGATGAGGTAAGTAATGTTATTTTTCTACATTTTTACGGCTCTAAAAATTAATGTTTTGATTAAAAAGAAAATATCTTTCTCTCAGGTAAAATTATATTTACAAAAAGCTGTACCTTTCCCATCACTGGCGTACCAGGCCCGCCAGCTGACAATTGCCGGTAAAGTGTTTTGTGGCAACGCCGGCCAACTGACACACACCTGAATTGGAGCGTTGCGTTGCATGCACGCGCTGCACATTTCGGCCAGGTAGACAATTAGAGCTGGGCCAAGGGCGGACCGGGCCTGCTCCTTGGCATCTTGGCTCTCCACGCAGGGCACCCGCGCCCCCGCCTCTGACTCGCCCGCCGCTGTCAGTGTTAATGATGCTGCAGTCGCTTGTTTATTGCATTAAAAGCTCTATGGATGCAGCGTTATGCATCGGAAATTGTCATAATTGTGCCATGTCTGGCCCTGACTTTGCCACTGTGTCTCCACGGCCGGCCCCAAATGGAGCTCTCTCTCGGTTCTTGTGGTCTCTCGTGCGGTTAGTCACTCGAAGCCAGCTTTTGGCAGCCCCCTGTTCCCGCTCCTGCTGCTGCTCCTGCTCCAGCCTGCTGGCTTTAAGATTTATGGGTCGGGCTAATAGTTTTCATTGCCAGAAAATATTTGTTGTATTGACTAGGAGTTTGAGGAGATATTCGGGCTTTAAAAGAGATATTTAAGACTTGAAAAGAGTATTAGATTTAGTAAGAGAGGTGGGAATGTCTACAAATTTTAATATAAATAAAGCTTGGTCTGAATATAATATTATTTAAAGGAAAAAAATAGAGAATACTTTCTAATAATATACTATTTAGGCAGTATAGTATAAAGTGTAAAATATAAAGTATAAGCCATTCGATCACATAATAAACCATCTCGTAGGACCCTACCCGTTGTCTTTCGCAGAATCGGAAACATTAGACTGTAATAACAAATATTTAACATTTCCGCAGTGCCAGCCAGGACGAAAAAGCAAGAAAAACAACATTAGCTGAATTCGCTGAATCAAAAGGATATAACAAATGGCCGAATGCTGCTGCACTGCAACTTGTCCACACATTTCCAGCTTTGTGCTACGCTTTGATTTGTCGCCCCAGGAAATGTAGGGGAAAAAACTAAACAAAAAATAGCAACTATGGGACTTTTGCTGATGCCACAAGAAAGCAAAAAAGCAGAGCAAAAATCAGGGAAGCAAATCAAAAAGTCAAATGCCTTGAGGGGTTGAAAATTTGAGAACTTACAGACGGGGCCCGGCGCATAAAGGGGGGCTGGGCTGGGTGTTGGGTGTTGTATTTAGCTTTGTTGCCGGCGCCGTTGTCAACATATTTCAGGACCTCCTTGGCCGAGACGGCGAGTCAATAATAAGTTAACTTGGACATATTGTGGCGCTTGCCAGTAGGCGAGAGTTGCCACCAAGATTTTTCTAAGATTTTTATGGCCAGCGAAATTGGTCAGTGAGCGAGCGGCCCGGCGAAATTTAATGACTGGAAAATGAGGCATTTAAGCCAAGTGCCAAGGAAAGTTTTCCTCTTGGCGAACGTGCCGGCAGTGCCATTTATTTATGGGTCTGCATCTGTATCTCCAGCTCGGTCTGCGTCTGTATTCGAGTCCTTGTATCCGTATCTGTGTATCTGTGCCTCGCTCTGAAGGATGTGTTCGAAGGACAATCGCTGGAGTGCCGTGCGATGTGGAGACGGAGCGAAGGCATACATTAATTGCCGTGATTAACACGTAGGAGCATTAAATTATACAAAATACACAAAGGGAGTAATGTAGTCGCACTGTTTAACACTCTTTTTAGCTTAATGCCTATATAATTGTGGGTCTTTGGGATTAATCTTTTGAAAATGTATCAGTTCTTTAAGTTGGCATTTATATACCCCAATTTTAAATATAAGTGCTTTTATTTTATAAGATATTTTGGACAACTCATCATAAAACAAACTCTTGTAAATTATGGTCTTTATTTTATATATCTTACATATTGTTTATAATTTCACGCATCTATCTCTATCTTCTTCTTATTTTCAAATGAATTAAGAAATCTTCCTAAGTAAATATTAATTACGATTATATTTATAAGAAGTACACACTAGATTACAGATTACTAGATTACTAGATTACTAAAAATACATATGTTTACACTATAAATGTTTCAGACACTTTAGGCACTTTTAGTTGGCTTTCAAATATTAATCATTGTTATCTCGAGAAATTTAAACATAGAGATGAAAATATATAGCAAATATGCAGGATCAGGCCCTTTAGTACTTGACAAACACCAGGACTAAGTCCAAGGGCTTTCGGTTAGGATATCGGCAGAGGCCTAGACTTGCCGCATCAATTAACGCATTCGAACTTGAACTTTTAGTTTGTTTTTAAATATTTATTATTGTTATCTCAAGAGACTTTCCATGGAAATATATAGCAAGTATGCTATTTCATTTCCTATTAATACTTGACAAACACCAGGACTAAGTCCAAAGGCTTCCAGGAAGGATATCGGCAGAGGCCTAGACTTGCCACATCAATTATCGCATAGGAAGCCATTGCATATGCACTTTTAGTTTGTTTTTAAATATTTATAATTGTTATCTCAAGAGATTTAAATATAGAGATGAAAATATATAGCAGATATGTAGGATCAGGCCTCAGCCTTTCCCTTTAGTACTTGACAAACACCAGGACTAAGTCCAAAGGCTTCCAGGAAGGATATCGGCAGAGGCCTAGACTTGCCACATCAATTATCGCATATGAAGCCAGTGCATGTGCACTTTTAGTTTGTTTTTAAATATTTATTATTGTTATCTCGAGAGATTTGCCATGAAAATATATAAAAAATATAGAATCTGACCTGGAGCTTTCCTTTAGAACTGGACAAACAACAGGACTAAGTTCACAGGCTTTCAGTAAGGATATCGGCAGAGGCCTAAACTTGCCACATCAATTATCGCATAGGAAGCCATTGCATATGCACTTTTAGTTTGTTTTTAAATATTTATAATTGTTATCTCAAGAGATTTAAATATAGAGATGAAAATATATAGCAGATATGTAGGATCAGGCCTCAGCCTTTCCCTTTAGTACTTGACAAGCACCAGGACTAAGTCCATATGCTTTTAGTAAGGATATAGGCTGAGGCCTAGACTTGCCACATCAATTATCGCATATGAAGCCAGTGCATGTGCACCACCCAAGCGGCCCACCCCCTTGTGTCTGCGGGGGTGCATAAATCATTCGGCTACATTAAGTCCTTGAAAACCCTAAGCAGCTCCCACCGCCCGGCTGGCGAACAAACTTTTCGACTGTTGGCCGGGAAACAAAAATAAAAACTCGTTAGGCAGGACTCGGAACGAAGACGCGGAGGAGAGTACGTGCCTGGACTGTGACTTGGGCGCGGACTGTCCTGCGAGTGGAACTAGCGGGAGCGCACAGTGTCAAGTGTAAAGAAGAACTACTAATCAGCAGTTAATTCTTATCTTTAATTAAGTGCACGTTCCACCGCCCCTCCACCGCGCTGGCCCCCTTGGAAGTCGGAGAGTTCTTGGCTTCGGCGTTTATGGCAGGAGACCTGGGAGTCTGGCGCTGCTACTTTTTGCCGGCCAACACTTTTGTTTGTCCCTCTCGGCATTGTCCTGGACAAAGGCCAGCGCCGGCTTTGTCCTTTGCCCCGTTCCGCCCCGCTCCGTCTCTGGTCAATTTAATGAAATAATCTAAGCAAACACTCTTGAAAATTAAGCAGTTTTTTTTCGCCCGCTTCCGCTCTCAAATTAAAAATGTAATGCGTTCGCCTTTGTTTTGTTTTTTGCTGGCGAATAATTAAATGTGCGAAAGAAGTTGCAGCAACATTAACCCGACCCGACCCGATCCGGCTGGCCAATTAAAAAGGCCACGCAACAATGGCCAAGGCGCTCATGCATGGCTTATTCTCTTGGCTTGGCTAAGATGCTGGAAATCCCGCGCTAAACTTGGGCCAGAGTCAGATATCTGGGTAGAACATAAGTCATTACCCCCATTGAGGCACACACCCTCACGCCAGGTGGAGGAACAGGTACCCAAAGTTGCTGCAGCTTTCGGCCCTCAAGTTGTTTGACAAACAATACACAACATGGCCGGCGGAGGGGCTGCTAGCTGGTGTCCTGGCCAAAAAAGGAAACGGGAAACGGGTTAGGGTGGGGTTCAAACAGGGGACCGAGTGCCGCACTCAAGCGTGCCCGTCACATTTTTGCGCTTTTACATGGGCTCCCCGGGCCGGTACCTTCTCGTGCTCGTGCCCCAAAACGTGGCAGCATCAGCATCAGCATCAGATACATGAAAAACATTTTTTCAGCAGTGAAAAGCTGCACTAAAAATAAAATAAAAGACATTTTATTGAAGTGCGGCGCTGGAATGGTAGTGAAAGGGAAGCCTGCCACCCGACTCGTACCTGTCTCGCGCACAGATTAATTATGCATCGCTAAAATGCTAAGCCAGGTAGCACCGAGCACCGAGCACCAATCTCCACAGCGCCGTGGCATCGCAGTGGCCCAAAGGCAAAATGGTTAAGCGAGGGGAGTATGTAAAAGCCAAGTACAAGCCACAACAAAATTAAAATCAAAATAAAATCACAAAAAATTGTTTTGGGCAAATACGGCAGTGAAATGGAAAGATATTCAGATAACCTACAGTGAAGCATACACTAACGTATACCTTGCAGTTGGGGGTAAAGTGGGAGGAGGTAGAACGGCATCTAAATTGCAAAATAAGTACCCTTTTATTTCCTTTTTAAACAAAAAATATATCTGGAGTTTATTGCCAATTTAAAGGGTGGAAATAAATGCTTCCTTAGAATGGAATTTAGGTATAATTGCAGCTAAATATACATATCTTAAATGTTATGTTCTGTAATATACTATTATAAACTCTTTCATGTACCTTAACTTCAATATATTCAATTATGAAGGAAGTACTCCGTATTAGTAATATTTTAATATTTAATATTGATTTATATATTTATTTATAAATAACCAAAAACTCTGCAAAAATATTTTACTAAATCGCTTAACATGATATATTCTTTTATATATTCATAATATTGATTTAAAGAATATACTTTTAGTACTATAATAAAAGAGTTTAATAATAATAATAATAATAATTGAATAGTTAAATAGTTTAAGTGCTAAAGCTAAACATAAATGAATCGAATTGATCTAAATTAAAAAGAAAGAAGTAATTGCCCAAGTGGTACAGATCAATAACTAATAAATACATTACCAAATTATTTATTAATACAAGAATAAGCCCTAGGACCTCAAAAACTAATCCCAATTCAGATCGCGAGTTGATTAACCAAATATTCGATTATCCAAAGGTCACACTCAAAGCGTTTTCCATAAAAATCCTTTAGAATTCGGCGCCAGGACCTCAAATCAGAAATGGCTGTCACAGGCAGAGCCCACAAATCATGATGCCTCTTCACGTATGCCGCTCGCCCCCACACCGCCTCAGCGAGTCGCCCACAAATTATTCACATAAATAAAAAACGGACAAAAAAATTAAAATTAAAATAAAAATTAAAAGCTACAGCTGAAAATCAAGCAGCAAACGTCAAAGCCAAAAGCGCGAAGCTGTCGGAGCTGTCGTCGTGTCACTGCACCCGCGTTCAGGTGCCGGGCGCTAGGGGATGCGGACACCCCACTCACCCACACACACTCACACGCGAGTACGAGGTGTTTCGACTCAAGCGCCACACACACACAGGCATATCTGCCCACTAGAGAGACACACTCACACGCACACGCTGGCGCACGGGCTGACGGAGCCAGGACGACATCATAGTACCCACTTGAAGAGCTTTTAACAAAAATTCTTTTAATTTCGTACTCTTCTTTTTTTCGGCAACACCAGCTCGCAGGGGTGAGCGAAAGAGACAGGTAGACCGAGGCAGTGTGTGTAAGAAAAGAATGTGCGCCCCGATGGCGGGGAACATGAAATACCCTGGAAAATTAATTAAAATCGCAGCTATCAACTAGGGCACTTGACATTGCTGATAGCTGGGATTTTAAGCCAACAAAAATAGTATTATTTTGGCTTCAAAGGATATTTACTCTGGGAATTCTCAGGTATTAATAAGACAATGCCTTTAAGCTACAATTAAAACTATTTATCATATACTTTAGTATACTTTAACAATTCAAATACTTTAATAATTGTCAATTGCATTGTATTGTATTAAAGTTCTAAAGTCCTTTTTTCATTGGGGATAGTAATTATTATTCTTAAATTTAGTTATTTAAGAGTACAACCATTTATTATATCGTTTTTTTTTTTAGATATGTATATTAGAATTTCTGGATGTATAATACCATAATATAAATATATATATATACCATAAGAGCAACTTATTTAATTTCCACATTGTGAAAGTAATCCTAGCTTTAAAGACAGAAATATCTCTTGCTTTGATTTTATTAACTGTTTTAAAAGTACAGCTATATATTTAGATTTGTTTTAGATATATATGTTAGAGTTTGTGGATATATGTATACGATAAAAGCAATTTATCTAATTTAAGTTCAGTTTTTATTTAATATAGCACATTGTGAAAGTGATCCTTGCTCTGAAAAGAGACTTTTTATTAAATCTCTTGCTTCGGATTTTTTTTAAAGAACATTTTATAAATAAAGAATCTACTTTACACACTGGATTATATTATATTATATTAAGTATAATATAATATAAGTAATATTTATTAATATAATATTAAGTATTGGAGTTCTGTTTATTTAAGGGTATATCAAAATCGATATTTATTGCCTTTTATAAGAGATACTTAAGTTTGTAAAGGAGCTATTGCTATGATTAAAATACACGTCCAAAAATTGGTTTCTAAAAGAATTTATTTAGCCGAAACAAATACCAAATACTTGTTGGATTTTCTTAAATATATATTGAGTATAGCGACAGCTCTTTATGTTTTTAAGCCAAGCTCAACTTCCAACTCGTTATGTTTCAGAAAGTTTCCCCTGCATGACCCCCGGCGGGGGCATAATTAAGAAAAATCTGTCGGCTGACTGCAGTTTCTTAGCGCGGACTGATTTCGGTCTGGCTCTAAGCTGGCAGCCGGTCTTCGTTTTTGGCACTCACCTGTATGTGTGTGTGTGTGTGTGTGTGCAGCCCTCGCGGAAAATGAAATTTTCCCGGCAAGATGAAGAAGGAAATGGCAATGGCTGAGACTGGAACTGGGACTGGGATTGGGAGTCACGGCCGACGACAGCGGTGCATTGTTGATGAACAAGCAGCTCGCTAACAAGTCGCCCGGCCCCTCGGCACCTGGTGCCCCTCTCCGCAGCCCCCGGAGCATCCCTTAACCCCCCTAAGCCCCCTCTGAACATCGCCTGAAAGCACCTTTCAGCGCTGGCGTTGGTACGTGAGCCCGCTGACATTGTTGTCCTGGTTGTACCTGAACATGCCACGCCCCGTTCGGCAGCTGGGAAAATTATGAAGCCTGCGCTTGTTTCCGCGCTCATTTTAATTTCCACTCTTTTTTCGACTCCACTCGTTTTTTTGGCCTCGAAAATTACAATAAAAAAAAGTGAAAAGCCAGCGAGGAACACAGATTAAACAGTTTGAGAAAAATAGGAAAATTCAAGTGCATTTTTCACTTCACTTTACGGTGCATTCACATTTCCGTTGCATTGCATTCGGGACACGGCGGGACACGGCGGGAAAAAAGGAAAACTCAAAAACAAAACACTGTTTGAGGGCCTCAAAAACCGAAAGCGGAGCTGCGGATTTTTGCAATTTGTCGCTCGAGGAAGGAGAAAGGTCCTTTGTTTTGGGATAGCCCCAATCCCCGAGATTCTCCACACACCGAGCCCATCTCATCCCCTCGCCAGCTGCAGCGGCTTTTTTGAGGACCTTTAAGGTATCCCCGTAGCCGGGCAATTTTTTGTCATTGTCATCGTTTTGTGGCTGCACTCCGCGGGTAGCCAGGGGTTAAGGGGAGGTCAGTCCCCGCCCACTTTTAGGCGGTGTGCAAGAGTTGCACTTTTTGCCGCTGCACTCGGGCCGCCGCCGTTGTGTTTAATTTTTTATAAAATTTGCATGCAAAGTGCATTCCCCGACTTTTTTTTGTTGCTCACTTTTTGACCATTTTTTATTTTAATTTCTTAATTAGTTGCTTTTGTGGCCGCAAACGGGGTGGGAACAGGGCAGGAGCTGCAGCAGCAGGGCTCGAAAGCAAAAGTCAAGCCGAATGCATTTAAGGGTTGCTCCCGCCCGGGGGTCGAGGTCTCGGGTTCGCACTGGGGTCCAGTTGGCAGTTGGCAGTTGGCAGGCTTTAAGGCCGCCGTCGCCTTTCAAATTAGGCAAATTGAAATGGCATTAGGCTTTTGATCTGCGCAGATGGAGGGCGGCCTCCCTGGCTGCAATCAAACCGAAAACTATTTAAAATCTAATTTGCATTCCCGGCAAACAAATGCATAGGAACTTCCCCAGCCCGAGCCATTCCCTATTTCTTTTGGGCCTGATGGAGGGGTTAGCATAATCACAAAAATTTGTCATAAAACTTTGGCAGACGC
The DNA here is from genome assembly GCA_008042775.1 of Drosophila pectinifera. Classification (NCBI taxonomy): domain Eukaryota; kingdom Metazoa; phylum Arthropoda; class Insecta; order Diptera; family Drosophilidae; genus Drosophila; species Drosophila pectinifera. The sequence goes on from VNKC01000903.1 coordinate 251,753, forward strand.
AAAAGTTTTTGCTGCACAAAGTCAAAGTCGTTGACGTCGTCATTCTCGATGACTCAAAATTGAGGAGGCCGGGGACGGAAGCCTGGTCTTTGAGAAATTAGTCAAGAGTCGGGGCTCCTCGAGGCGGCAGCAGCAGCAGTCCACACGCATCTCTAGCTCATCCTGGCCCATAGATTTAGAACGATTACAATTCCGGCAACACAACCAATTTGGCTGCACTTTGCGGCTGGCCCTGTGGCTGGGAGTGTGAAAACTTTTTAATTACCCTCATCAGCGAAATGCAGGGCCGCACTCAAACCAGAACGGAACAGAGGGATGATGGTTCCCTCTGTAACTGGGCTTGAAGACTTTAGACTGTATAGTATATGTATGATAGATTTGTATATAATTAATATAAAAGGCCCCAATTGAACGCCATAACTTAAGAGATTTTGATAAAATAATTGTGCAATTTCTTGTTAATCAATAAATATATTTAATAACTAGTATTCTAAGCCAAAAATACTCCTCCTACTTAACAGGACTCCTTTCCTTTTCCCTATTTCTACCCAGGAGCCTTGGCTCCCCTTTCGGGTGGCGCGCAAAGTTCAGTGACTGGCGGCACCTTGAGTTCCTTGAGCGCCTTGCACTTCCTGTTTTACCTGGCTGGCTGGCTGGCAACCTTTGGGAAACCATTATGGCCAGGAAGCCAGACCAGGAGCGAACGCTAGTGGGTGCTGGAATTATGAGGCAAATTGCAATTAATCAGCTGCCTGCCATCAATCTGTGTCACTGGGCAAAAGGAAAGCGAAACCCGAATGTAAATGCAGTGCTTGCCATAAGCATAATGCAAGTGACAGTGGCCGATCCTAATCGCCACTCAGCAGAGTGGCAAGTGTGAAAAGCGAAATTCTCAACACTTGGCAAACAGAGGCGGCCGAGCTGCTGCCTCAAATGAGTCGATCTTATCTGTAATTGCTTTCGCTCCAAGACATCGCTGAAACACTTGGCCATAAACATATTCTGGCCACAGAGCTCTTGGCTCTGCGGCACCGTCACTTGGTGCACTTTAAGGAAATGACCCAAATTAGGCAAGAAATGAAAAAGTTTTTGCATTAGCATGCGGCTTCCATTTTTGTCTTCAGCTTTCAGATTTTCGCTCGAGATGCACGGGGGAAAATTGTGCTAGTTATATTCTGAGATTCCTCTTCGACCTGATGCCTATTTTACATAAAAATTACAAATTTCTGTATAAAATATATTCTTAGTGTCTAGATCCTTAGAAACTTAGCATAGTTGCACCGTATCTTATTGATTTGTGGCTTAATATCGAGGTCCCTTTCATTATTTATTTATTTCAATCAGAGTAAATATTTTAGATCGAGCTCATGTTGATGGGTTTTCACAAAATATAAATGCTAAAAGCATTTAGGGATTTTCTGGAAAAAGAATAATAACAATAAGAAATACTTAGAGCGTGTATGGAATAATTTTTCAAGTATCTGAGGAGTCTTTTGGGGACTTTATTTCAATCAGGTAAATTTCTAGTTCAAGTTAATGTTGATAAGTTTTCACAAAATATAAATGCTATATGTTTTTATGAATTTTCTGGAGTAAGAATAATAACGAAAAGAAATACTTAGAGCGTGTATGGAATGAATTTTCAAGTATCTGAGGAGAATTTGGGGTGTAGGACTTTATTTCAATCAGGCAAATTTTTAGTTTAAGTTAATATTGATAAGTTTTCACAAAATATAAATACTATATATTTTTATGAATTTTCTGGAGTATGGTTACTTCATAAGAAATACTTACAGCATGTAAGAAAGGATTTTTAAAGTATCTGAGGAGATTTTTGGGGTATTTTTGGGGTGTGGGACTTTATTTTAGAAAACTGGGAATTAATCACACATTCCAGGTGCGATTTATCCCCTGTGTAGTGTCTTTTACTCAAAGAAATCGGCTTTTTTGCGAGCTCTCTTCGTGGGAGTCACGTAGCTGCAGCTGCCACGCTTCCAGGTGGCACAGCTCCGACTCTATATGCACCATATGCACCCCACACGTATATGGGAGACATCTTATCTGTATCTGCAAACAGACAGAGGACATATCTGCCATTGCCGCTCATCCTGCTCGCTGACTCACTCACACACGCACACTGCACACACACTGTCAGTCAACAGACAAACATGCCAAGATGTTGAATTTGTACTTCCGCTTCTACTTCTTCCTCGGCTCTGCTTGGCTTTCCAATTTTTCCCGCTGCCGTCGCCTGGCCCGAGGCTGGAAAATCAGTTTTTCTGTTGTTGCTGATTTGTCGCACGACTTGAATTCCTGATTATGCTGCACTGCACAGCGGCGCAGGGAGAAATCATTTCGCAAATAAAAAGGCAGAGCTGGCGAAAAAAAAATATTTCAAACACACGTTGAAGTTGCATTAATTATGCGTAAATGAGCTTAATGCATCAATTAATCAAATCAAAGGCGGCAGCGGCCAGTGGGCATTGGGCGGATGCATATGCAGGCGCAGTCCCTCGCCTCCCCGTTCCCTCGTCTCATCATCCTGGCGCTTTGTCGCGGCGCACAAAAGCGCGAACTCGCGGAAAGCCAACCGACTCCCTATTGGCCCTGCAAGGGTCACGTCCTGCGAGTGGTTGTGGACGTTGGTCCCGGCCTGGAGAGGAAGCAGGGGTGGGGCTTGGGCCGCAGAAATTATAGTTTGACATTGAGAATAAAACCAAAAGGGTTTATTCTAAATAAAGCCATTGCGTTCTGTGCTCAAAGTTTTCAATGGCTACGGAAGAGGATCAATTTCAAATCCTTAAAAGACACCCTTAATGGAGGGTCTTACTGGGAAAAAGAATATCAATTCACTTGTTATAACATTTATATTTTATTTGTATTTTGCAGATTATTTATATATAATCCATAACTTTCTCGAGTTTCGAATTCTGAAACATTTTTCGAATTTTATATTTTCGTTTAAGTAACGTCTTTTTAGGAGTTCGTAGCATTCATCAAATGTCAGACACAAGGCTAGTGCCGCAGCATTCTACTTTTAATAGAGAAATCTGGGCACGGTGGCAGTTCGCTAACAGATGGCTTTTGAAGCTCAAAGCTTACCCGCTATCTACTTGTCATGAAAGCTCTTGAGTGTATAAAGCTATAAAGAGCTTTTAAAAGTATGCGAATTATGGTATTATGACACTATTGCGAGACACAATGAAAATTACTAAAACATAAGCTGCGAGATTTTTTTTAAATTTTAATTCAAGTCGGTAATTATATAATATTTAATGAAAATATATTTATTTTTTTAATACTTATTATTTTTGAACCTGAAACTCACAAATATAAACTTAGTAAAAAACTGCTTAAACCCACGGAAAATATTGAGCAAAAAGTAGTACCAATGAGCAGGGATTTTGGCATAGAAACTGTTTTTTCTTTTTAATTTTAAGGGCTTATTTATGTAATATTAAAACTTAAAATCCTTAAGTTTCCCGTACAGCCAAATATACCCAGAATACACTCGTTGCAAGTTCAAGTCTTCCGTCCTACGTAGGGGCATTTCCACAGAAGTTTCTAATTCGAATAGTTTTGTATTAAAACTAATAAAATATTTAAAGTTTGGCTGTGTTCCTGTAATGTGTCAGAGAACAGGTCAAGGTTTTTGTCATGTTTACAGTTTTATTTGTATTGCAACACAAATTTCCGGGGGGAACTACACCGAAAAGTTTTTAATTAGTCATCCGCTGGGGTTGGATTTAAGCCACTCGCCGGATGTTATTCACATTAATATCGGATCTAAAGCAGCTGTACTGCCCGTCAAAGTGCCAGCGAAGTGGACATCGTCAGCGTCGGGCATTGCGATGCGAGGTAATTTGCAGAAACTAAACCAAGCAACTTGTGCCGAACATCAAAACAAGCTCACACACAGCATTGCGGACGGCGGTAATGGCGTGAGTAAACACACTCACACACACAGGCCCCCGGTGACCACCATAAGTAATTAATATGCATGGCTGTGTTCCCACGCACTTGTGGTGTTCGATGCCCATTCAACTCCTAACAGACGACATATTCAGCGAGCTAGAAGCTCGTAAAGTTGCTCTAGTCATATTTAAAGTTAAACTACGTGCGGGAATTAACGGTTTGATGAGTCGCCCTCAGCCACCAATTATCTTTATGGCGTCCGACGGGCTCCCGCCTGCTCCCCTGCTGTCTGAGTCCTGCGTCCCGACTCCCGCGTCCTTGAGCTAGGTAAATCTGTGGATTCCAGGATGACTTCGATGCTCGGCAACAGCAACTAAGGCGGCAGCTCAGCCCTCAGCAGTATGCAATGACTTTTTGGCAGCCAGAAGTGTGCTAGTCTGCGAGATTTCGCGCTTCGAGAGTGGGCTTTGTGTGAGCTTGTTTATGTGTGTGTGTGTGAGGGAGAGGGAGGGGGAGAATGTGTCTGACGTCTGTGAAAAGTTATGGTCCTTAAATGTGTGTGCGGGCTTTAAGCGGTATGAAATTGGGTAAGTATAATGTTTTGTGCTGTGAAAATAAGTAAGGATAAATCTCTAGGAACTTTTAGGTAAGGGATATCTTTAAAATTAATACACAAGCCTTAAGATACTAGAACAATAGGTAGATAATTCTTCAATTAAATAACATTAATCAATCATATCAACACTTTTTAGCTTGCCTTATTAGTAAATATATACTACGATTTACCTAATATTTTATGGAAGAGTTGATAAAAGCAAAATATAATCTATTAATATATATTTTCTTAATAACAACAATATAAACTATTAATATATATTTTCTTAATAATAATATTTCCCTCTGGGATCTATACATGTCAATTTTTAATTTAAAATTTAAAAACTCCTTGCTCCATCAGTATCTCTAGAGGATATATAAAAATTTTGCGCCGAACATCCATTAAATATGGATAAATCAATCACTGACCATCACGTATAATTATTTTCATCAGTCAAATAAAATCCTGTTAAAGGCTTCCAGTTCATGGAACAAAAGAAAAAATATTGATGCCATTAAAACACAGGCATGTTCCATTTGTCCTGGCAAATGGACTGTTTTAATAAGTGGATTACGCATACAATACTCCCAATAAAGCTTGAAAATTGTCATTTAAATGTTGCCAACAAGAGCTGTAATTAGTTCCGACATTTTGTTTCCTGTTTGCCCAAAACAATGGTAAAAAACAAGTTCCGTGTCGGCACTTTGAAGTGTTATTACCAACTGGCAGTCCATTATCCCACCTGCCAGCTGGCTCAGCAGCGATTGGAGGCGATTTCTTGCAAACTTGCCTTTGATATTTATGCGCCGTCACGCGGCGACAGGCAAGCATCACTAATGACGACAGGAAGTCGCAGCCGGGAGCGACAGGAAGGGGAAGTGGCAATAGGAGCAGAGCACGCCATTTTCTAGTACACTAATGCTATTAGCATCACACCCCGGACAGGAGGCAGGAGGCGGGTGGCAGTCGTAATGGCAGGCTCCTATGTTTGAGGACTGTATGCTAAATATATTGCATTAGGCTGGAAACCCAATAAACATATACAAACAGCATAGAGAGTCTGTTTGCTTTATTGTTGTAAACTTTTTAATATATCAGAATTGCTGCCTGACGCGGCCCGGCCCCTTGTGCTAGGGCCATAAACAAAGTGCCAGCGGGATGGCCTGGCAGCAGAAGCATAAAACTCATGGGCCAAGTCATATATCTGATGGGGCCTCGGCACTTTTATGTCCCACATGGCTGCAGTTAACCCCAGCCCGTGCCAGGGATGGTTACCAGTTCCCACTCCTGCGAAGGGAACTCCTTCCTTGTCTTGAGTGGAAGCCTCCACTTAGAAGCGGGGCGCCATTATGCGATTGGCCAGGAGGGAGTCATCGGTCTAAAGGAGCAGCCCAAGGACTTGTATCCCTTGAAGCTCTGGTGTTACATTAGCTACAACCTTAGTTCAGCATACACAGTGCAGTTTAAAGAGTTGCATGATTTAATTACCCGCGCACACATTTTCCGCGTTGCTTGTTGGAGAGTTTCATTATAAATTAAAGTCAGTGGTGGGCTGCATATTAGATTTCCTCATCTGCTATTCAGGTTCAGTCAGCTGTGAGTAAGTAATTAGCTAAATATAACCCGCCGCAATGTGGGTTATCCGTTAACCCAACTCAAACGAGAGCAGCTGTCACAAACAAATCATACTCACGGCTTAAACAAATAAAGAGACGGAAAACACGTGCAGACAGACGGCGCTACACTTGAATTCACAGGTGACCGCAGGGGAAAAGTGTCATTAAGGTGCATTGACAGTCGCCTGGGTCACAAGTCTAGCTGCCAATGAGAGCTCGGTGTTCTGGAAACCTGTGATGTACGTGGGCTGCCACGTGATTTGCGTTGGGAATGCTTGAATATAATATCAAATTAGTTATAATTATGCTATTCCAAGGACTCCTTTATCTATGTACTTATGGAATTGTGCAGTGAATAGCAGAAATGCAGGATTGTATAGGCCTTAACGTCATAAGCCCACTTATAGTTGGAAATCCATTAAATAATCAACAATTCTCATTATGCTAATGGCCAACTGACTGAGTAAGTATTCTTATTAAGTATATTAATTATTAAGTCTCCCAGTATTGTCGGTACATCAAAGGAGCAACCACATCATAACTGAGAATAGGCTTAGCTCTCCATTCACCCAGGCAGTTCAATGGGGATATCCAAAGACATCAGGCTTTCTGATTTTCTGAGATGAAATAGGAGCACGTAAAACCAGTAGAAAAGCTTAAGTCGAATGATATCAACTCTGAGATACCTGGTTCACAAAGCATTGTGGGTGTAATTGACATGGCCAATTAACTTTGTCTAATTGTTTTCAAAGTTATGAAAAACTTGACAAATGTTGCTCAGAACATATTGGGCAACACCGAAAAAACAAATGTTGCTAGGAACATGATGAGCCACAGGCATTTGAGCTGCCAACACAAATATAGATGTTGCAGAAGTTTAGTATATACAGAAACTATTTTTAATTACATCCATGTTTATAGTCCGATTTAACTTAACGTTTTAGAGCACGTTTGCACAAGAGTATTTATTTCATATCGACTTTAAACTAAATATCACGACTAAAGCGTAGTTACTGGATATAAAAATCTAAAGGGGTACTCTTGAAATTTATCTGAGGAGAGCCAATATAATCAATATGATTTTCTGACAACTAAAACAATGAAATGGAGATTCTTTTATTTTCCAAGAACCATTTTATCTATAAATAAAATTTTAAAAATATCCTATTGAATAATCAATTTCAAATATTATTCATAAATTCTGAAGTATTCTTAAGTCCTTTTTTCTATAAAAATGCAGCTTTATATTTGTTATGAGGCTCGATTTAAGCAGATGTGGAATTTTGATTTTTGATTTTGCTATAAAATATTCTGTTTAGTATTCTAAGGCCACCGATGCCTCCGACTTCATGGTATATTCAACAATTATGGAGAACAGCAGCAGCAACTTCAAGAGAACTCCTCCGACAAATGCCCAAAATGAAGCTGGTTTCAATGGAAGACAGGAGCCAGAATTCAATGGCAGCAACAGCTGGAATCGTTCCCAGAGGACTTGCATACATTAAAGCATTCATCAGTGCTAGCATGCTAGCATGCTCGCCAAGTTGCAAGGCTGTGCTCCCTCATCCTTGACAGGACGCATTCGTTTTCGGCGATGTCGTGGCCATTTTCGATCCATTTTCGCAGAATTTTTAACGAACGAGCCAGCGTTGTCCAGGTGCGGCACAGTATCCTTCGGAAGGACATATATATATCCTCTGGGCTTAATCGGGCTTAATGGATGGAACACGCCAATTAATTTCGCAGCCCTTGGCGCATACGCAGCTGCATTGCCGGAAGAAACGTTAAACGTTTTTGGTTTGTCTTATCCGCAATTTTAAAGTCAGCCATATTTGCCAGCAAACAGCAGCGTTAATATTCCCCGAAACGCTGGGCAAAGAGTTAATTATATTGTGTACATATTGACGATTTAATTTGCTTGCGCTCGACTCGCTTACCAAAAGTGTAATTGACAGAACAAGCAAGATGATGGGGCTGCTTGGTAATTAATTCAGTGAATCAAATTAAAGACGAATCTCGGCTTAATTAATTCTTTGCCATGTCTCTCCCAGTGACACATCCTACACATGATAGATTAATGCTTTAAATAGGCGGTTGTACGGTCTGAAAGTCCCTTTTGTATTAACAAAGTGCACCCCATTAATTTGCACCCTCAGCTGAGGGAGATCCCGAGGAAAATGTCAGTGACCCAGCGGCTCAGAAAGTATTTAAGCTCCTGTCTAGAAGTTTCCATGGGAATGTTCTCCCTGAAAGTTTCTGCAACATTTACCTGCCGGCCGTAAGTTGTTTCCATTTCTTGTTGAAGTTTGTCTTTGTTCCCACATGTTTAACTGGGGATTACTGCAGATGTCAGACTTAAGTTGGAAAACTTTCTATAAACTTGCCTTTTTGAATGCATTTCTTAAGCTAAACTTACTGCAAATTGCAGTGCTTCATTACAAATCATTTCTACGGAAAGCCTTGAATTAAAAAGAATATATTATTTAAGATAACAACAAATAAAGTAGCGAGTGCATCACCAATCAACACAAGTTGCGTATCCTCTTTTTCTGAGAATTAAGAAGTGCTCTTGGAAGACAGGACAGTATACATTAAAATCACTTGTTTTTCACCCCCGGGTACACTGCTTTCCATACATTGTTACCTTTATCTAAATACCTTAAGGGATTTGTTTGCACTTTCTCGAAATTCAAGGAACTTCCATTATTGTGGCTCGTTGCCTTGGTTTCCCGGAAAAATCAAGCTTTGATTTGAGGGTATCTGCTGCTTTTAATTAAGAATACCTGCCGTGTGATCCAGGGCCGCCCGCAAATATGTGCGGAACATTTCAACTGCGATGTGGCGTCAACTGGGGAGAAGCTCCACTCGATAATGGCATGCTGGTAAATCGGATTAAATTTATTTATTAATGTCTCCTGGCGCAGGGCTGCCTCAATCCCTGCTAGCCGAGGGATAAACAAGAGGAGCGTTGGGTAGTATAATAATAATTTAAACATGCTATGTAAATTTGCTCTGTGGCCGGGGGAGGGCTTTCAAATAAAGCTCAACCAGTGGCAGATGTAGGAATTCCGGCAGCACGTGACGGTATTACCAAAGGCGATTCCCCCTTGCATTCGGGCGCCGCAGGGATAAATCAATGTTTGCTTCTGGCCAAGCACTTGGGGGGCGCATAAGTAAAAGTTGAAATTTATTTGAAAACTCTGCAAAGAAAGGCAACTATTGTGCGCTCCGGCAGGGCCTCCACCTGGCTCACCTGACTTGCCCAGCTCACCTTTCACCTGCTCCCCAAAATCTCTTCCGAAATCCACACAAATTAGGCACAAGAGAACAGAAATTGAAATGAAATCAAATACACGTCAACATAAATTCAATTGCGAACATGTAGCTGCTCAAGGTCCTTTTGGTTGCCAGGCAGAAATACTACCCTGTTTCTGAGGACAACCTGGGCCTATGGTCTCTCGGGTTGCTGGAAAAATATTAATAAGCTTTTCAGAGTACTTTTCATATAGTACTTTAATATAAAATTTAAATTTAAAAATTGCCTTTCTTTAAAAATGGACAGAAATCAGGAGAAAAATAAAAACAAAGCATCACAAATTAAGATTTATTTAATAATGTCAGAAATCTTGACTCAGACATTATTAAAGATTATTTACTGTCACAGATTCCGAGCCAAATTCACGTCTATTAAGGCCTCTCCACTTACTACCAGACGTTTCAGCCCAAGACATGCCAAGGCGTTTTTTATTGTATTTATACTCATTGTGCAGGCCAATCATCGAACATAAGGCTTTAAGTAACTGGATACTTGGTGTGCCTCCGATTTAAGGACCTTTGTGATTTAACATTGTAATTATTGTGTGCAATTTGGGTCGCAGGCAGGTTAACAAAGCAGACTTGCTTGGCTCAAAACTCAATTAGCCAGCTTGTCTATTTTCCTTTTTAGTCTTTTAAGTCTCAACGAAAGCCCTGATATTATTCATAACTGCTCACAGTGTGCTCATAATGTTTATTGTTTGCTAAGTAGCTGGGAAAACACTTTCCCGGCTTCTGTTTGTTGCTGCTAAGGTAATACACACACTGTATTACGTATACGCCACGTGGCACGTTGCACGAGCTTCTTCAAGCCCATCGACATCGCATCGAATCGATAACATCGAGTATCCGTACATCATCCACCTATTGCTCGGCTGGATACTCACATTTAAGTGTAGAGGGGGCCAAAGGCAACTATTTTCCTTACACCCCGATCCAGACCCAGACCCCTCTCGTGTGGCATCCACCAGGTGAACTAGGTGTTGTTTTCACTATTCTACTTCTCTGTAACATGAACATATATGTATTTTTGCAGACACCAAAACTGTCCTGGGTGCTCCTCTCAATTCGAACAGATTTGTGGCGACAGGGAGCCAGAACGTCAATGGAACACTTCGGCAAATGTAAAGCTTTTGTTGTCGCTTTAATGCGCAATTATAGGGGAGTGAAATGGAGCGGGAGGCAGCCAATGCTGGCAAACAATCTGTTTGGAGTGCACTGGAAAACAATTTGTAGTAAACCATTAAATAACTGAGGAAATTACATAAAAATTACAGCATGCAGACTAATGTAAACTCGACTTTTAATAATTATAAAACCAGATTTTTACTTTATTTAAATGGAATTACGTTTATTTTTGTGAAATAATCAATAATTATAAAAGGAGACTAATGTAAACTCGACTTTTAATAATTATAAAACCAGACTTTTACTTTATTTAAATCGATTTAGATTTATTTTTGTCAAATAATTAATAATTATAAAAGGAGACTAATGTAAACTCGACTTTTAATAATTATAAAACCAGATTTTTACTTTATTTAAATTGAATTAGGTTTATTTTTGTGAAATAATCAATAATTATAAAAGGAGAATAATGTAAACTCGACTTTTAATAATTATAAAACCAGATTTTAACTTTATTTAAATTGAACTAAGTTAATTTTTGTGAAATAATCAATAATTATAAAAGGAGACTGATGTAAACTCGATTTTTCATAATTATAAAAGCAAATTTTTAACTTTATTTAAATGGAAGTAGATTTATTTTTGTGAAATAATCAATAATTATAAAAAGAAATGCAGGAATAATTGTGTTAAGAAGAGAAAAAACAAAGGCATTGCAAGAATCTATAACTTGAACTGGAAAATGTAAACTTAAAAGCTCTTAAAGTAAAGTAATCATCGTAATATAAAGCTGAGCAGAATAAAGAGAATACTATGTAAATTTACAATTGACTTACTTGAGTTATAGATTCTAGTATAAAGAGTAAAATAGTTTTTTAAAGTGCACCTACACTCTCTCTGAATTTAAAGCATCTGCTTGTCCCACTATCCCCCCTCGACTGATGCTCTCTGCACTCAAAGCCGTCCCTATCATTGCATTGACTTTGAATGGAAGAACGATTGTCAAAGCTTTTAACAAAATGAACTCATGTTATTGCCATACATAAATGTGGTTGATCAGGAGAATGATATATTCTACACACATATATACAGTTTCCATTAATGTTCAGACTTTAAAGTGACACACTTAGATTATGTCCACATTGCAATGCTGACACCGCCCGTTGACGATGGTGTTGCCGCCTCTTTGGATGATGGTGCCACGGCCCCCCCTTCCGTAGGATTCTGATCCGCGAGAGATGACCACGTTGCCACTGCTGCCCGGCGAGGAGAAGCTGCGGTACTCCTGACCATCCAAGTAGACCGGATCCCCGTGCGGATTGGGGCCTGTTAGAGCGCAAAGTTGAGCAATGGGGCTCTGGCAAAAAGCAATGGCTACTTACAAGTCAGGCACACTCCGTTGACCACCACCGTGCTGGGTTTGGCTGCAAGATTAGAGCAAGGTATCAGTTAGGGTCAGCTGCTAGCCACACGGAGTCCCGAACGGGATCTCACCGCCGATCAGCGCCGGAATCAATGCCAACGGGAGCAGCACACACGTCAGGTAGTTCATGTTCGAGCCGGTAGACAACGGGCTCGGCTCTCACCAGGCGGCTTATATAGTGCGGTCCGTCGGCCGACTCAATATTATTTCAATCGATTCCGAGTCAAATTTGCATAAGTCTGTGTCGCAGTGCGCTGCTTTCGAAACACACAGAATTCGAGGCACCCTTAAGTATCTCCTCACTGTTTTCCCCCACAGATAGATTTCGACGGGATTTTCCCTACTCTGCTTGGCGTAATTGATTTCCTTGAACTTCTACAAAGAAATTTATGAGAGTCACGCCCAAAAACGAAGCTTACTATTATTGCCTAGTAAAAACATGAATGGCAAGCGCGGTTCCGGCGAATCATACCCCCAACCTGGCCAGCCATCCATCCATCCATCTCGGCAAAACGGGTTCCCATGCCAAATGTCGTGACTCGAGAACAGAGCGTAGTACGTAGCGCCGCGACTGACACTTAAAAAGTGGGTAAAAACGTTAAGTAAACAATGTTACTATCGAAAATAAGTCATTTTTCATGTCCATATTTTTTGATTACAAAGGATAAAAGTACAAGCAGTTTAATTGGAGGCATGACTATGTGGCAGCGCTTCTTTACAAAAACATCTCTGTTCAATTTCTGGGAATTTTCACAAGAAGAGATTACTCTTGGGTTCAGAAAGAGCACTGAACTTTAATAAGTATTTCAATGAAACCCCTCTTATAAGCTAGCAACACTGTAAATAATACAAATATTTTAGTATATTATTAAATTTAATGGGTAGAGCATCCAGTCAACACATTGACTCGACTATCTGGCGAGCTTCTATTTGTTTTTTAAAGTATCTGTGGGCAATTCCCTGGCTGAGATTTAACTTACGTAGCAGTTTGTTTATACTGCGAAAGTTCTCTGCAGCGATAACGCTACTCGGTCCGTCTGGGAATCGTCGAGATCGGGGTGTGCATCGTATATAAGCGGCTGCTGCCGACTGCACCTGGTCCAGACCAGTTCGACACATCAACAGATCCGCACCAGAATGAGACATCTGACGGCATTAGCGGTTCTCGCTCTCTCTGCCCTGGCGCTGACCGAGGCGGCGGTTTACATTGGCGGCGGTTGCTACGACTGTAAGTATGATTTAGGCCAATATTTGGCTTTATTTTCTAGATGAGTTTCCCTCCCCTTGCCAAGAAATAGAAACAAAAATTTCAATGAGGAAGTACTACAGATATTATTTGACCTTTGCTCACTCCCGAGCTTTGTTTACATGCCCGTTCATTAAAGCTCAACAAAAACACCAAGCTTTGGGGCTTATTACTAGCTAGCAAAAAATAAAGCGGAAGCTGGACTCTTTTAAGGGCTTACTATTGAAATAAGGCCTACAGGTGCATAGCTGTTGAAAGGTTTCCCAAAAGAATTCTGTATTATACTTCAGTTTCAAGTTACTCAAAAATATATTGAATTAATTTTGTCAAGAACAAGTTTGGACAGCTAATAATATTATTGTTTTTACGCAGCGGTTCTCTTGGTATATATAGTATAATGGGAGTTATTTGAGAGCTCGATGTTTTTTTATAATTATCCCTGTTATTCAAGCAAAAGCTTAAACAATGCACTGCTTGACCAGGCTTTAAAGTTACTATAAAACACATTTCTACATATTTGATTAAATTAAATATGTTGCTTTATTTTCTATTAATATTAAATTATAAAATGTTGCACTACAAAACACTCTGGCTTTCAAGAGCATGACCCTTATATAAACCAATTTCGCGCAATAAAATAACCACATGGATCTCATTCCACCGACACTTTTAGGTAATCCACCCGGCGGCCAGGCCCCTGGAGTCTACACTGGAGGTCGAGGAGGAGGAGGAGGTGGCAACTACTACAACGGAGGTGGCCGAGGAGGAGGAGGAGGTGGGCGTCCAGTCTACACGGGCAACTTCGGACCTGGCTATAGCAACGGTGGAGGTCGCGGAGGCGGAGGCGGAGGCGGTGGCTATGGAGGCGGCGGTTACGGAGGTGGTTACGACGACGGTATAACGCAGATTATTAGCGGATGAGTAAATACTCTAGGAGCCATTGGGATTAATTAATATAATAAAATAAATACAAAACAGAAATACTCATGTGTTTTATCAGTATATAAATCTAGAAAAAACATATATATTTTATTACATACCTAAGATACCTTTTATATAACATTTTTACACCCAAAAAATTAATTAGTAGCCTCTTAAAATTTCTCTCTTCAAGTACACTACTTATGACCTTAATTCTTTAATGCAAATATATATTACTTATTGCATTTATCAGCTCTTTTCTTAATTACGTTGAAATTCTTAAAAAATTTATTAAATATGAATAATAATTAAGGGAACAAAACACACTTTAAAGGCTTAACATACTGATGCTTTGTAAAAGTCTCAATTAATTATTTTCCATTGCCTTTTTCGTTGAATTTATTAACAAAAAAATAAGTAAAACAATGTTATTAATTAAAATTGCTATGCCAACATTAGGGCTTTGTTTTTTAAATCACTAGCAACATTTATGTATTCAAATAATAGAAATGGTTTGCTGCTGCACTCTTTGTTCGGCAAGAAAACAAACTAAATTCAAAAATGAAGAACTATTTGAACATGGAAATCCTTTTCTCTGCCAGAAATCCTTTATAATAAATAAATACTTACAATTGCCATCCTCCAGAGTCTGAATTTCTCACACAAAACAGAAAGTCTTAATAAAATCCCAGAGTAAATGCACAGCTTTAAATGCACTTCGGGCCAAGAGCTGAAATGGCAACTTTAAGGAAGGCTCGAAAATATTTTTAGATTTGATTGCCCCGAATCGTAAATTATAAAGCAAAATTCTCTTTGAACTGGATGTGTTTCCGGGCCATGGATTGGCACTCCCTGGAGGGACGTTTCTCCGTTTTTTGGATTTATTACCCTTGCGTTTTCATATTCCAAGTTGGCTCCAAGTTTCTCTTAGGAAAATAGGCTGAGTTTTGATTAAATTATATAAAATATGTTCTTGGGTATCTAATTGAAATACAATACTCTTTACCAGAGAGTTTAATAACTAAATGGTAATGCATTTCATTCTGTATAAATTAAAAGTTCCCAGCTTGGGCTCCAACAAGCCTTCCTGCCTTCCCCCAATTCTGTAGCTTAGAGTCGTTAGCATCCATTGGAAAATGTACCACAAAATTCAGTGGTGAACCGGAGACCATGGAAACTTTTGAGGGCGGAAGACCAATGAAAATAATTGATAAGCATTTCAAAGTTTCCCAGGCTCCTGTACTTATCTGTCTTAATTACTCGACTTGCCCTTGTTGAATATGCAACGCATCGAATTTCCCCAAAAAGCCAGAGAGAGAGAGCTGCTACTTAATTGCTTCAATTAAAAGTTAGATTTGTGTGCCGAGCAAGGGTTTTATGCTGAGCTGCTGTGCTGAACTTAACGACCCGGAATCGATTTTTTTGGCCATTATTAAATTACAATTACCGCAGATTAGACAATGCATTTCAAGCGAAACCGAATAATCCTTTCGATTGAGGATTAAATTGTCATGCGGTAAGGATGGAAAGTGCCAGAGGAATTTTTATTTGTAACTGGTTGTAGTTCTCTGTAAATATGGATTTATTTTCTTTAAAATCTTAGATCAATTTATTATTTATATTTAGGTTCTGTGTGTGGCTGCACATTCACATTAAACTTAGGGAAAGATATTTATTTGGTAACCAAAGCCTTATTTAATTTATTTTTTTGGCTCACATGCAACTGACAGGTTGACAAGGTCAAAAGGTGTATTTTCTCTGAGCCCTGCGGTTGAAATCGAGTCAATCGAGTTTGTTATGTTGCCCAAGGGGACACAGGTTCCCTTATTGCTGCAGAATATTGTCCGCGCCATTAAATTTCAGTTTTCCAGCTAATAAGAGCGGGCTTCTCATTTTCCCAGCACTCTTCTATTACTCGCTTGCAGCGCAGCACCACAAGTCGAATGAGTAATTTTCAGGGGAACAGTGACAGCTCGCTGTGGCAGGGGAGGTGCTAGGTGGTACCACGAAGCCATTAGCGTTCAATTTCCCTGCTACAGGCAAGAACTAAGCGAGTGAGCCAGCGAAATTAACTTGCAGCAGCCCCAGCCACCGCGCGTTGCGAGGTGAGCCACTCTTAGCACGGCGAACTTTATGTTTCATCCCGGAAAATTTGCTTTTGCCTTGGAAACTGTAGGCAAACGCTGTCTATATAATTTTCTCCCATTCATCCCATTTTAAGCTAAATGGTAGATAATTTCTAATTAAATTTTAGGCCAACGACTTGGCCATCTTGATCTCACTTAGGAATAAAAAGGAGGCCATTTAAACAAGCAATAAAAACGACACTTTCTAGCTCTGGAAAAGGTCTCTCACCTATTAAATTCAAAGTTAATTGCTGCAAGAACCCAGAGTCAAGGTATGCATAGGCAGGGCACAGAGTTCACAAATATTGACGCCTATTCTATGAAAGGAAACCCAACTGAACTGCATTCAATGTTAGAGTTGCCAGCGCCAGGAGGAAGGCAGAAGAACTATTAAAGGCCGCAACCCGGTGCTCCTCCAAAGAAAAAATGGGAGAAAAACCTAACTTGCTGGGCTTCAATTTACGGGGAAAGGCATTTTTTCATTGTCTGTGGCAGAAAGCGTAGGATGCATTCACTAAATCCGTGAATCCGGTCCTGCGGCTGCAGCAATTTATGCTCCACTTTAAGGACACTCAGGGGAGCAATGGGATACAAATTTAAATAAGTACTTACTTTAAACTATGTTCGTGTAGAGAGCAAACTTTTAGCAACTAATTTCGGAAGTAAAAAACAGCTGAGACCAACTGACTCAAAAGTTATTTCGCCTAGGGTTGGTTTAAAAACGACAGTTGCTTCAAAAGTTGAAAATAACTTGTATATGGTAAATAACTCTTGAAACTAGAGACAATAATTAAAAAAGGCAAAGAAATAAAGCGTACAGTTTTCGTTAAATATTAAATAATAATATATATTACCTCTGAAGCTCATTATAAGGTCAGCTAGAAAATATAAGTGTATTAGTTCAGTGGGCTAAACTTTTTCTTAGCATCTTTCCTTAACGATCAAACCTTGATAATAATAAGTATTGTATTTATTCAACAACCATCAGTTTCTGATTAAATTTAGTACACTTAAGACAATTTTGGAATATATCCTAATAATAAGGACAATTTCTTTTAGCTTTTATAACATGAAAAATAGTAAAGCCAGATATTAAGATCATTAGCAAGGTTTAACTTAAAATATATCATAATAATACCCTTGATTTCTAGAAAATCTTTCAGATGAACCCCCAATGCTGTACCATATTCTCAATAAAAGTGTATTTCAATGCCATAGCAAGGTTATCTTTCCTGGCAAAGGCAACACCTACGCAGCGTTGATAAAAAGTCATAGTGGTTTTGGCCAAGGCAATATCCTTTCACTGTTCGGCCAGAATTTAATATGCTGGCGCAGCCGGTGCCAGTACTTGCCTTGCTGTGTATCTGTGTCCTTCCTTGGATATGCATCCAATTGTTTCTCTGCGGTTGCTAGTGGTTTTCAACGAAGTCCTGCGCCCACACCTGCCGTCAGTACACCTAAAAATATACAATTCAGGGCAAGGCGACGGGAGCCAGGTTGAGTGAAGCGTTACGGGTAGCTGTCTCTTACGTGAGGAGGAGTGAACGCAATAAAAAACACCAAAGGAGTACAACGTGAGTATGTATTTATTTGAAATATGCATTTAGTTTTACTTAACTTAGGAAAGAAAAACCGGTGCCGCTTTCCGACCCCGTAACCCGCCCGCCCCGCACACACACACACACACTGCCAAACGACACCGGAAAATGCACAGACACAGAGAGAGAAGAGAGGGAGAGATGGGTAACCCACAGAGACTCGTTTCCAGGGCGCTTTATGGGAGCTGAAATGCTTGGCATTCTCAATTGGACAGCCCGAAAAAACGGAAACTCTAGCTCGGACTAGACTGACATCCACAACCGCATCACACCTGCGTCCCCATCCACACCCACACTGCATGCACACCCACACCGCATCCACACCCAGGCAGCATCCCATTCACATGACCGCACTCACACCTATTGGCCGTTTCGATTTACGGCCAAATCCGCTTCGCCAGCACCATCAGCAGCAGCGTCGCCTCCGCCTGGAATCCCAGCCAGCTCCTGTCCAGGACCAGTCCCCGTCCGGAGGCGTTGGCGCAGATGTTCTGGAGGATGGCGCAGTTCCTGAAGTGCTTCTCGTCCGACAGCATTTTGGCCGTCTCCCGGGCAAACTCCGCCGAGTTCTTGTAGCACTTGTAGCGGGCGCTGTTGTAGATGCAGTTCTCGTACGCGTACCGGGCGCTGCAAGGGGACAAGGGACAAGGGACAGTTTTTTATTGTAATTGTCATCGATTTCAACGAAAAGGATTTACAAGGATTCGTCTCTAACTCTATGATAAATATTACCATTCCTTCTGATGGGAATATTTGACATTCATTTCTAAGTCGGAGGAAAAATTCGAAGAAAAATGAATAGGAGAGCTTGACTGTGAGCCAAGCTTTTCCACTCCAATGGCCACCGATCCGATCAACTTTCAAAATAAAAGTTATAATAATACTTAGAATTAAAAAAAGAGTTTTATTATATTAACACTCTGCCTAAGCTGAGAGTCCGTATGTCCAAGAGAAATGAAGATGAAAAGTTTCAAGTTTATTACCTAACAACTCCAATGCTTCTCATCCGATTATACTCAAATTTTCCTAGTATGTACGCTTAAATGTATTATTAAATATGTGTTATTAAATATCTACTTATTGAATTCAAGTCTATAGCTAACATGGCTTGAAGCTGATCTAGACTCTATGCCTCATAGTTGCAAAAATGTAATATTATCCTGCAAGTGTAAACATAGTCGCTATGAACTCAATGTACCTCTCTTATTCAACTCTAAAGGAGGGAAAAATAAATGTATGTTTTTAACGTACCAGCAGAATTCTAGGAATTCTTTATATAAAAATACTTATGTTTAGTTCAACTTACCAGCAGAATTCTAGGAACTTCTCGCTGGCGTTCCGCGACTCGTCGTGCACCTCCTCGCTAAGGATGCTCTCGAACTCGGACGTGCAGGTGACCCAGTCCAGCTGGATGTAGGCGAAGCAGTCCTTGTGCCGCAAGTAGTCTGCAAAATTTCCACAGAAAAAAGGTCGAGGATCCTTCACAAACATACATAAATAAAGTTACTCCTCCTGTGGCTTTGCAAAGTAAGTCCTGTCAAGTTGGGGTCCTTTGTTGGGGGCTTTCTGAGAGCCTTGCTCCAGGCTTTATTCCATAATCTTGCGCATTTATTTATGTGTGTGTGTGTGTGTGTGTTGGTGTGTGGTGGTGTCGTGCGGTGTGGTGAAAAAGCTTGGGCTTTGACACCTCGGCGCCTGAGGGTATGCTAATGTTTTCGCAAGTGTCAACGGGGCGAATTGATTTCCTGCAGCTGCCCTGAGGTTGAGGCTTGTAAATTTAGCTAAGCTTACCCCGCTGGAAGTCGGTGTCGCCGCAGAATTTGTAGAAGAACCGCCGGGCTCCCTCCACGTTGTTCTTGAACGAGTCCAGCTTGCGATCGTCCAGACAGCGCTTCGAGTAGGCATCGAAGCACTTCATGCCGCGGTTGAAGATGCTGGAATACATAATTCGATTTGAACGAGACACAATTGAGCGAGGTCTAATTGAGTGCCACTCAAGTTGTTACTCTGCTGACACGTCTCTTACTTATACTACATTACACAAATTGCTTCTGACTTCAACAGCCTGCTTTAATGCTTGGCTCTTTAATTTCTGCATAGGATTTTGTTCAATTTACTTGAGGTCCCTAAGTCCCTTAGCAATATCTGATTATTATTACGAACAGGCTTTTGATTGCGGAACTATTTCCTTGAAAAACCACTCAAGTAGTTCATTTCTCTGCTGGCCAAATGTCCGATTTAGCATTTGGCCATTTTCACTGGAATGTGGTTTATAGTCTGAAATTTGTAAATACTTTATACACAGTAATTGGCTTCCGTAACTA
The DNA here is from genome assembly GCA_008042775.1 of Drosophila pectinifera. Classification (NCBI taxonomy): domain Eukaryota; kingdom Metazoa; phylum Arthropoda; class Insecta; order Diptera; family Drosophilidae; genus Drosophila; species Drosophila pectinifera. The sequence goes on from VNKC01000903.1 coordinate 271,963, forward strand.
AGCACTTCTACAAAATGCAATTAATTTTGAATAAAAGCTCAAGAGTTGATGTAATAATTACCCAACAGCAGAACTGCATATAACCTTTAGACCTTCAGCATTTAAGCCATTTTAGGAATTAGGACCCAGTCAAGCGACCATTTTTGTAATTTAATAATCAAATTTGAGCATGTCAAATGAATCTTAGCTAATTCTGTCATAATAGGCAAGAAAATAGCAAGCGAAATAGCACAGCAGTATTAAATTTTATTAATGGAGAGCTAACCTTTCTTGGAAACAGCTTAGGATTATATATATAAATTGGTGTATTTACGGGTTGTTTTCGTAGACTGCGAAACCATAGGAATTAATAATAGGGATGAATGAACAGTATCAAATAAATTTTCTGATTACTCAAGCTGTTTTTAATATTTTCTGTCACTCATATTCCTACAGGTTAAACTGTTATACTTTAAGGTCATATAAAGTGAATGAAAAAGTTGTATTTGAAGGAAGTACTCTTCCCTTAGTTTATTCCCTTTATTAAATGTTGTCTCCAATGAAGTTTTTGTGATGTTTCAATACAAAAAACCTGTGTAATTAATTGTAATGATTTATTATTTTACTCAATCTATTTTTTTCTCCTGGGTCCAGAATAATTAATCACCATCGCGGTTTTCTGTGACCTTTCACGTGAAGCAGTTGTTTGTTTTTCTATCTCAATTTCGATGCTAGTAGTACAAGAAAGTCATTTCTATTGGCTTCTTATATCAGCCCATTAGAAACCAATTTGTACAACTGACTTCGGTTAAAATATACGGCGAGGGCAGACCAATTAGTGAATCAAAGACACACACTAATGCCAAAAGTCTGCAACTTATTTTTGGCACTCAAAAGCCGGCATAATTAATCATCTCCGGAGAACCCCAGACCGGGCACCCTGCCATTGTGGACCCCACTCAAGCCGAGATAAGGTCCCCTGTCGAGCCGAACACGTCTCTGAATAACTTTTACTCCCAGTGGCAGCGGAAAATATGAATAAATCGCTTTCGCACCGCGCCGCCTTAAGCGGCTTGAGCTGGGCAATCGATAATGGAGGTCCCCTTTCAGGCGACACTTATGGGCTGCCTTATTGACACTCCCCAGGCCCCAGGCGTACTTGCACTTGGTGGTGATCTCCTTCTTGCTGATGACTATTTTGTTGTTCTGCAGGAACTCCATTAGGTGCGGGGGCAGATCCTTGAAGCACTCGTCCACCATTCCCTGAGTGCTGCCGCACTCCTCGCCCGGTAGCGCCAGCTGAGTTATATTCCCGTTCTCGGCCGGAACCACAACCGCCAAACCGAGCAGAGCGACACAGTAACCGAAAATAACACTGCCCAGGGAGCTTCTCACGCACATCCTCGGAGGACACTTGTTGCCAGGACCCGGACTCGACGTAAGGAGAGACCAATGAACCAGATGCTTGGTCCTTTCGATGGAACCAACCGCACGAACGCTGACACTGCACTGAAGAGACCAACCGCAGGCAGCGGCTATTAAAGGACTGCCGAAGGGTCCTCCTGTTAGGGCCCTGTTACGGCTCTGTTAATCGGGCGCATGCGCCTGCGCGGAGCCAGCACGTGCTTCGTCCTTTGTTTACAATACAAAGACAGCCGACTTTCTGGCATGTAGGCAGGCAGACATAGCGCCGTGGGACATGGGAGCTTGCCATGAATTAGCGTCTCGTTGAAAGCCCCACTTGGCTTGCCACCTTGACGCACATGACTTCCAGTGTCGCGTTCCGGAACACTCCCCAAGCGAACCGGCACTGGTTTGTTGTTAATTAACTCACCTGATTTTTTTCGCGTGTCACATTCAGTTAGTATAGCAATTCTACAGAAATGAATTAAAAAGTGATATTTCTGGGGTCTTGGTTGGCATATGTGAAACAAGTAGAACACCTACAGTCGAGTGTGACCGACTGTGAAATACCCGGTACTCAAAGCACTGTGGGTGAAATTAAAATGCACATGGACATGACTCTTTAACTTTGTCCAAATAAGCTAAAATGTATAAAAACTTCAATGAAACAGGGCGTAATACAGAAGAAAATGTTGGCAAATTTAGAAATATGTTGCTAGGAACATGTTGAGCAAACATGTTGGTGCTGCCAACTCAAATATAGATGTTGCAGAAGCTCACCATATACAGCAACTGTTTTCTTTAATAACTCTTATGCTTATCACATTTTTAGAGAAGGTCTGCACATTTACTTTAACCCGAAAATCACGACTAAATCACGAATTCAAGAGATAAGAATGTTGTTCCCAAAAATGGGAGCTCTAGCTCTTACAGTCTCTGAGATCTGTTGATTCACACGGGCGGACAGACGGACATGGCTAAAGCTAAAGACTCGACTGGTGACACTGATCAAGAATATATACTTTATGAGGTCGGAGAACCCTCCTTCTATCTCTTACATACATTTTCGATTGGCACTAAGTTATAATACACTTGTACCCTATGGGTAGGTACCGGGTATAATTAAGCTCAAGTTCTTGAAACTGTTTTTCATAACTTCCTCAATTAGTAGAGCTGTTCTTTACTCGTGTGGAACCCAAGTTCAGTTAATTTCTGTGACAGTAAGTGTTCCAGACATAAATTTAGAAATAATTCTGTTCAGAAACTGCATTTATTATTCAAAAGATTTTATTATAAATAGGTAGCTGTACTCAAGGTTACACGTGCTAAGAAACAGCAGAAACCGACAAACGTTTATTTATGGCTTTCAAATCTAAAAAGCTAAAATAATCTAGTGCTTTTAATTACTAGTGTAATGTAATATAATCACTAGTGTAATGTATACATAGAAATATTTATATTGTTTATTTATATAAATGTATACATAGAAAATATTATATTTGTCGAAACATTTCCATTGACAAGTGAACGAAATACCATTTAAATTTGATGCTTTTGAAGGATGATTAAAATATAATTATAGACCCTCCATCAAAGGGCGTACTCATTTCCATCTGTTTATGAATCAATCAATGTCACCGAATATCAGGTTTAAATACAGGCAGCCTGCCATAGCTCTCAGGTTGGCAAAAATGTCGAGCGAGAATGCAATTATGGCGAAACTCGTTTCCATTTTCATTTTCATAAATGCTCTCCAGTGAGTTGTCAAAATTTATTAAATGTCCCGCTTTATTGTAAAGTAAAGGTGCTTTATAAACGTATTCCCTTGCTTTATCCGATTAAACAATACAATACTTGAAGGGTATTTTTTTATAAACATTTATTTATTCAAAAAGTTATACATAATCGTACATACATATACAAATGTAATTAATTACATGTGCGTATTTGATATATATTATTAGGTTTTGAACATATGGATTATCTCACAATAAAACGATGATTTCTTCTCAAACGTATGCAGTTAAAATAATGATGCTGGCGATGGATGAACATTGTTTCTGATGTGTTTGTTAAGACACACAACGCTTGATAAATGTAATGAGCGTACAACTAAATGATTTAAAACGTTTTTACTTTTAGTTACACAATCATCGAGAGAATTTGCTTTTCGTTAAAATCAATTCTGAACTCATCATTAGCAAGGGTTTCAAATTGCTACGATTGCACGATTGCCGTTATTATCAATAAGAATTATACATTATGTTTATAGTATTAATATTATATAGGTTGATTTTAGCTTTGTTTCTGAGTATAAAGTCTCACAATGTGCAGAATAATTTCAAAATGTTCTTTATTTAATTTTATTTATTATTAATATTCTTTTTTTGTTTTTTTTTTGTGTTTTTTGTAAGATTATTTTGATTGGTGCCAATTTGTTTAAACTTGTTTAAGGCACATATTGATAACAACTCGATTTCCCAACAAAAAGTGATCAAAATTCTTTAATTTAAAATAAAGTAGCAGCAACAAGTTTATTTTGGGCGAAGACGCCCACTTTGTACCATAAATTAAATGCAATTCCTTTACGCGGTTTAGTTTTGTTCGTTTCTAATCGGCCTGCATTCATTCTATTACATTTAATAAATATAAATATTTATTTTTAGCTGAAGGTTTTAACAATGCCAGATCCCATTCTGAGTGGCTAGGAGTTTATTTTAAATTAAAGAATTCTCTTTTGTTGTGGCCTTGCTGGGGCTCCAATTTGTAGATTACAAAAATAAGTTTGTTTTATTTCTGCATATAATACATTAGCGTTAAAGTATTAAAAATAATTTAAGTTTAGCGTTTAATTGTACATAATGAATGCTTGATATTAACATCATAATAATCATAACTATTTATGATCGTGTTTCATTAACTAAATATGGCTGTTAAACGTGATTAAAGTGGTATTATGCAAATTGTTTCGATAGCTTGCTTCGCCCCCCCCACTCCCATTTCACACAATCAGATTGGAGCGGAGGATATATAGATATTTAACATAATCAAAGAATACTTCATTAACAAGAGTTTGCGTCAGTTTAACAAAAATAGATATATATTTTACGCTTACTTAAAAAGACGGCACAAAATCGATGCCCGACATAATAATGAGTTGACCTGGCTAGGACTTCTTGCCTAGTCTCTTAAGGGTTCACAGTAATCAAGGGAGAAACAACTAACGTGCTTAGCTAGTGAAAGATTCGTATTGCCCGGTAGTAGCGATTTGAGTTAAAAGAGCGGTTAAAAAAAATAAAAACAGTTTTGTTTTCCGTATAGAGTTTCTTGGATGAGATTCCGTTGACATGATTTTCCTTAGTGCGGTTAAGGGGCTTTTGGGATTATTATATACAGACTTGTATATGCATATTATATATAATATATGTGTGCTTGCTTTAAGTATGTTTTTGTTCGTTGAACTTTTCACTAACAACTAACTTGTATTTTCCATTAGATTATGTTAATTACACTAAGTTCTATGTTTGATTCCCTTATCAAATGTTTCGCTTACTTTTGTTTAGTTTTTGCTTTGTTTGCTGGCAAAACTTAACAGTTTAATGGCCACAAGATTCAATACATACTGATGTTGCTGCTGTTGCTGCTTTTGCTGTTGCTGCTGCTGCTTTCCATTAAGTGCTGCATCTGTTTTGCGCTCGAGTGTAGGTCAGAGTTCAGGTGTCAGGAGCGAGTTTAGTAGCTGTTGTGTCAGTGACATGTTGCCCAGTGTTCAGAGTTTTCAGTTCTCAGTTTCTGGCTTTTGGTTACGGTTTGTTGTTAGCTTCAGATGCACACACAGACACACACACATGGCTCTGCTATTGGCCTGGCTAGGATGCAGCTGCTGCTCGGCGTCCGTGCTCGTCTATGGCAGGCGTGGATGGATATTCATGGCGGATGGAGGAGCGGGTTGGTTGGAGAGTTTAATGGTGTCATTGGTGGTGTTGGTAGTGTGCTTTTGGGATGTTTTCATATTTTTTATCGGTCAGATCGGGTCGGGTTATTAATCGAGTATCGAGTATTTTTTTATATATTTTTTATTAACGAATGTGAGTGTGTTGTATATTTGTGTTTGCGTTGTTTCGTTTTGTTTATTTTTTGTTTTTTAGTTAGCATGTAAAGAGAGAGATTCATAGAAGTGGAAATAGAGTTTTGATTAATATTTCATGGTTAGCAGTTAGTTCATCATGTCCTAAGTTCTATGTTATGCGAGTTAAGAGTGCAAAAAGTTACTAAATTATGGCTGCAACGGAGGCATTTAATTAGTATAATCACATGATCAGTGGGGGGCACAAAACATGCTTTGATTAAAACTTAGTAACTTTTTGCTGGCAACTGCCGAGCGCATCCATTAATCAGGAGATGCGGTGACAGCTTGGAATATATAGTAAAGACAAACACATACATTATTATCATTAGAGGCTTCATCGACAGGAAATTAATTTCAATTATATAGAAAAGTTGTAGATAGTGCGAATATTTTGGTGTCGTTATTTGATGCAACATTTTGATGGTTATTGAAGTTGTTCTCTGATTTCAATTTACACAAGAACATGAGAGTTTTCCTTTAGATTAATTCATTTTTACTAGTTTTCTTTTGTTTGTTTTTGGTTAACTTGGCCTTTGGTTAGTTATAATTAGCAATAATATTACATCACATCTTGTTTTTGTCTATCAATTATTTTGTTTTACCCGTTAAATGGTTTTAATATGCTATTTATAAGATTTATCACATTATAATTAGGGGAAATTAAATTAAACAAAGAGAGATTACATAAAATTGCAGGTGCATAAGCTCTCAAGGCAGTGTGGGCTTTAAGTACATTGTTTTTGTTTATACAAACGTCAAAAGAAGAGATTTAAGAAGAACAAAAGCGTTATATACATGTTTTATACTTTTATCAATCAACGAACTGTTAAATATATTTTTTAGAGGAAAACCTTGATTCATTGACTGCGTTTTACACTGTTTTAGTGATTAAATTAAATTAAATTCCATTTTCATAACCATTTCGGTTGAACTATTGACTGTTTAAGGATCTTTTAATCGTTATAAGGAGAGAATACAAAGGTAAAACGCTTGATTTCCTTCGCTGACATATATTCTTCCTACTTATGTTGAGTTTGAAGCAGATGCGAATGCAATTTCATGGATTGGATAGGAGTTATACAAGTTATGTGTATTAACTAACTAGTCTAGGAGTTCATTAATCATAGACAGGAATATATATTACTGAAATACCGCAACCCATAAGCTTAACTATATTAAGTGTGGTCAGTACACATAGACACATGTATCAGATATGCAGATATATATGCTTCATGGCATTTATGGTGGTTCTTGCTAGTAGTAGTTGGTCTGGGTTGACGTTGCGCGTTGGTGGGATTAATGGTCAATCGAGGAGGTGGAGGAGTGGAGGAGGTAAGCATAGAGTTATGCCCAGAGGACGTGTGGACGGTGGACGGGTGGACGTGAGGTGAGGGTATATTATGGTTCAATGTGGCGTGTCTGGTTGGTGTCTAAAGTTAAGTAGTCTTAGTTACTAGAGTTGCAAACAAAGTGAAGTGTTTATTATTATTATTTCTGATCAATGAGTTATGTGTGGACGACTGAATTCGAGAAAGATTGGTTTTATTTTAATCATTGGTATTTGGGTTAAGTTCGGAAAGCGTTAGATTCTGGTTGAAATTTTGTAGAACCATATTTGAGGTTAATTCTGGAAGAAGTCAAGTTCGTAGAACAATAAAGAATCACAAGTCGTGGTACGGATTTTGTTTGGTTTTTGTTTTTTGTTGTGTTGATTTTTTTTCTTTTTATTTTTATTTCTTTTTTTTTTGTTTTTTCTTCAACAAAAATCATTGATCTTTATTTCTTTGTGGTACACTTTCGGTTCAATTGCAACATTTACACTCGAACGCATAATACAAAATAATTATATAATCTTAAGAGACTAAACAGGGGACTTATTCCTAGGATACACATGTAAAATTCATATCTCGTAAAGAGGGTTTCCTTTTCTTCTTTAAATATGGTATATGGCTTATCCAAGAGTAATACAAATAAAAATCTACTAAAATGTTTTGAAGTTTCTTGCTTCACTTTTTTTTTTCTTTTTGTATTTCTACTTTTTTTTTTTTGAGTTTATGTAAAACATCAAAGGCACAAGTCAACGTGTAAACAAAGGAAAAATAATATAAAAATTTGTGTATAAATATATCGTATAAAAAAATAATCAACTTTTCATTCCAGCAAGTAACAACTGGTAACTGGTGATGTGATAGATTTTGCATGTGTCTGTACTTTTGTTTTATCAAAAATTCAAAACTCGCAGTCTCGCAGAAATAAAATGCAACTGAGACGTAGCGAGCCCACTTGCACTTTATTCCGGGTAAGATAACACATAAAGTAAATAATAGTTTGATAAAATAAATAGAAGAGTAGAAACACGACTAACCTGTGGAGGCGGTGCGGCGCTTGACAATTCTTTTCGAACTCTGATCAGGGCAGAGCGGCCTGGCCTGGCCAACGGCTCCGGTCAGGTTTCATCGGGTATACAGTATACAGTGCGGGCGGATTATTTTAGGGATTTTATTAAGAGCAGCAAATAAATAGAGGGGCTGAAGTTAAAACAATTGAACTAAACTGATTGGTTGAACGCAATCTATTTAAGGGCAGACGACCCAACATAAAAATCGTACGATTTCTGTTCTTTCACGGCAATTATTGATTAAAAGTTTCCTGTTAAAGTTTGCTCTCTGTTGGTGTGAGGATTTAAAAAAAAGGTTGGTGTTTCTCTGATTTAGGTTCTGCTGTTCTGGCTGGCGCTTTACTGTATCTCAATGAAACCCGCCGGCTTGGCTGGCACTCCGACCGTTGCTCGCTGATAGGGGTGTTCTCTGTTAGCCGCCAAACGACGCTGCTGCTTAATGGCGCCTACTAAAATATACGATACGATACATGTAGATATAGGTTTGTATAGGCATATATATATCGGTTATATGTTTAAATATGTGAACATAATATTCGCTACAGATACAACTTAGGGGCTAATAGATATTTCATACATCGTCCTTAGAGATAGAATATGCTTGCGCTCAAACTGAAGCTTGCTTGCTGCCTGGCTGCTGGAACTTTTGCTTACAAGCCAATTGCCAACTGAGAGGGGAAAATCATCTTCACCTGTTTTTATTTTATGTTTTTTTCGTGTTCGTATTCACTTTTACTTTGTAACATTTAAATTCTCTGCTTCTTTGGAATGAGTCGTTTATATATGTGCGTGTTGTGGGTAACTATGTATTCGATATATGGTATATTGGTTCTGGTTTCGAGTTGGACACAAAATAAGTGATTTTCAAGCCGCTTAGCCTAGGCCTAACAAGATAAAGTACGTTCCTCCAAGACAAGATTGATTGTGATGTGTTTACTTTGCTCCTTAAGCAATCTGATCTTCCAGCTAGCTGACTAGTCGTGCATTCAATTTCTGTTCTTGGACGGCTGCCGGAGAGCCTCGACTAAACTTAGATCTAATTGAAGTAATTAATTAAGCACCAACTCGATTCAAGGCTCCTTCGACTAAGCAATAGGTTAAGATACTCTGTGTGTGTGTATATTTCATAGAACGGTCCCTGTTCGGGCGCCATTCCCTGCAAATTATTATTTTCTTTGACGAGAAATGGCACTGGATGGAAAAATTGAAACGGATTTCCTATCGCTCTCTAGATGTAAGGTACATTTGTGCATAAATACTGTCCCCCCTTCGCAAACACTCACTACATAACTACAATGATAAAAAACAATACAGCTAAAAACTAAATTGCACTTAACACTCGACCCTCATACCGCAAAACTACAAGAAGGTTTATTTTTCAGAAGGGTAAGTAATGATAAAACGAATCGTTAACTCAGCAACTAAGTTGAAAGTATAGCCCTCTTTATTTTGAATACTCATGGGTTCCAAAACGAAAATCAACAACTAGCTTTGGTTGCCGCTGCCGTTGTTGTTGTTCTCAACTAGAATATACTCATTTAAAACGTGTTCTGGGGAAAATCATCGAAACAATAAGTTAGAGTTAAGGTTAACAGTTAAGATTAAAAGCGACTACAAATTAAGGGCCTAAAAATCACTTATTTTTGCCAATATTGCATATTGCAGACCTATTGCCACCTATCAACTATCATCTACGGATGCGTTTTAATTAATTGTTCAAAAACAAATTCATTGGCGAGCAATAATCGTATATAAAATAGTTATTTTGATTTGATTTCCTTCTGTATGATTTCATTGAGTATTTTTCTTCTGTTCTTGTTTGTTGCTTTTGTGCCGTTTTACTCTTATGTTTTTGTCTCTAAGTAAATATAAAATTGTATATATACAGTCAATACATTCATGTGTGTGTATATATTTTTGTTTCAGTGTGACTGTAACTTTAAGCTAGACATTTTTTAAATGGATTTTCTTTTCTCTATATTTAGGTTCTGGTCTGGTTGTTGGTTTTCAAGGGAAAAATAATAGAGAGTGAGAGAGAGAAGTTCAAAAGACGGAGCCGGCATGCATATATCGACCAACTGTAAATATTTATGTTTATAACAAATAAATAAGGTAAATAGATATCGTTTTTAAGAGGCGGATAAAATCAATGAAGAGGTTTTAATTCTGTTAGCTCTGGTTGTTAAGGAATTAGAATTGTGAATTATTATTATTATTGCTGGAAAGCACAAGCCAACGAGGAGGTTAAAAAGCGTGCACTTCGGCTGACAGACTCTTATAGCATACTTTATGGCACTGAACGTAATTAATAAGTGTGTTAGCTGCATGTAAAACACAGGGCGACTTGGACGTGCTGAAATCATCAAAGATGTAAGTATTATTGAGCAGACTTTTGATCAACTAACATTACAATTCAATGACAGCAACCTTGTCCAGTCTCCAGCTCTTTGTAGCCTGCTACAACTTAACGAATAACAACAAAAATAAATGCAAGCTCCTCCCATAAGTATATAATGCGAATTCTATATCTTTCACAAGACAAAAGTGTATAATAAAATAAAAAAACAAGACATTTAACAAAACTAATAAACAAGGGCATTTAAAAAGATCAAAATAAATGTAGGAAAATGTATAGATATAGAGAATAAATAATACTAGATGCTCAAGTTTGCTGGCTGCCGACTGTTAGCAAACTCAATCGACTGCAGTTGGTTAATGTGTTAAGAGGATAGACAAACGCCTGGCCGAGCGGCAAACATGGCGTATGCGCAACGCGCCAATTGTGTGTGTTTATCCGTGTCTCTGGTGTGCGTGTTAAATGGAGTGTGTTCGTCTGGCGATATGCTGTATTATTGCTCGCAATTTAACTCGCAGCTAAACCCCTGACTTAGGTATATCTAATTGACTGATTGACTGACTGACTGACTGATTGACTGACTGTTCTGCCTACGTCGTTTGATGGATGATTCGCTTAGTGTGTGTGCTTTGTGGTGAGCAAAATCATAATCGAAGTCGATATAGATATAGTAGAGATAGCGATGGTACGGTGTGTGATTGGGTAAGTGTGTGATTCAGAGAGTGAGAGAGAGAGGATCCAGATTATCTGGCAAACAACCCACCGCTATGATCTGCGTATTCCGTGAGCAGAGGATTGCCGGCGAGGGCGGCGTAGTTCGCATAGTCGCCATACGGGGCGAAGATCATTCCATGGCCGGTCTGGTCAAAGGCGGCAGTGGGTGCGGCCTGGGCGGACAGTATGCTGGCCGCCGTGGTCGGGACGGTCATCCGGGGATTCAGGATCAATGGGGCGCCCAGCGGGGCGGTGGCGGGAGCACGGATCTGGGCGGCGATGCCGGGCAGGCCGGCGGGCGTCAGCAGGCGGCTATCCGAGGCTGCCATCAGGCGGCGCCAGTCCTCATCGCACACTGCGGGATACAGATAAGAAGCAGAGCCAACGCATGAAAAAGCTGGTCGTCGTACACATAAATCAAATACGAAATAAAGAAATATAAATCGAATGGAAATCAGTCTCGGTGTCGGTATCATTTCAGCGGCAATCGTTAATGGTTAGATTTTCGCTCAGGATGTGGGCAACATTCTCGATTAGCTGGTGGTAGTTCTCGTTATTTTCTTTGTTTATTTATTTTCAATCTGGCTGACTGAAGATCGGGTTAGCTTTTTAGAGAGTTATCAGAGATATATAGAGATATATAGTTGACATACCTGCGACAGATTTCGCTGTTGTGTCCCTATAAGTGCCGTTAATAATCGCCAATTCCATAAGTTGACGTTTCTTTAGCTCATCTTCGCCTTCGGCTTGCTGTTAGTACAAGTATGTGTTGTGTTTTTTGGTTTTAATGTATTAAACGGAATACATTAAAGCGGATTAGATTTGTTGGTAAGAGAGAATGAGAAATAATATAAGAGAATCATTAATAATTATATTGGTTAACATTCAATTCAGAGATTTAGCTAAGAAATCATTTAATACAATTATTAATATTACAAGGACGGGGGAAAGAGCAGAGGGCTTCATTACAGGAAACTCGCTTTTGTTTTTTGTTTGATGTTGTTTTACTTTAAGCATTTCGCGGGCGTATTATTCATTTTGTATTAGGCCCCACTGCGTATACGCAATGTGGCGGTATCAGTTTACTTTTAGCTGTTTTCACTCTCTAAGATCTTTTGGGCAACACTCACCGGCACAAGCAACTTCTGAACTTCTGCCACGGCCTGGGCCAGCTTGACCTTGGCCCGGTTCTCGGTATCCTCGACGGTTATCAGGACGTGCAGGTCATCGGACAGATGCTCCCAGTTGGGCTTGCCGCGGTTGGCGTCCTCCTGGAAGAATAAAACAAGGAAAAATGAAATAACCCTCTTAATTGAAAGGCCTTTAACCCTTATAAGCCTCCTATAAATAGCTAAAATATTTTATAAGGTATCAATTTCGCTGTGGCCACTGCTTAGGAATATTTCAAATTTATGTGGAATTCCTGTTACAGTTGAGGAAAAAGCATTCCGCGAACCACAAGAGCACATCGTTTGATTTCAATTTGCAAATTCCGTTTTTATTGTTTGGTATGCAGCTTGGTTCAATATATTTTTCTCATCCTCATTAATGCACTCATAAGAAAACTATTTGAAAAAGTTAAAAAGGAAATGTTGCTAATGGGCGCAAACAATTAATAGTGGGCGGGATTTTTAGCTATTGCAATTTTCAGTTCGCAGATGCTATTACGAATCTTGGCGTACGTGCCAGAAATATAATATATATATAATATTCTTTCCCTCCTCTCCTCCATGACTCTTAGCTCTATTAACAATTAGGATCAAATCGGATGGAAAGTCTTTGAAGAAGGCCATCCAGCGCCTATTCTGCGTCAAATTAAGAACTGTCAACTGTTGGCCACTACCTGAGCTGGCAAAAGTTTTATCGGGCATTGCTTCTTGGCCACTTTGGTCGGCCACTTGGCTCAAAAACAAAGAAAGAGAGACAGAGTGGGGTGTCACCCATGACTAATTTATTCCTCTGGCTTTCGGGTCTATTTCTATCTATAAGGTGCAAGTAAACAGAACATTTATATTCTTCGTTTGTGTCACAGTCGAAGAAGATGCGAAATCTTTCGGGCGATGAGTCAGACAATGGTGTGGGCGTCGCCACTCTCCCCTCTCTTCTCTTAAATTACCAAAATATTGCAACTAAATTCCCAATTTTAAGAACTCTCCTGACTGTCTGTCTGTCGCACGTTCTGTCTGACGCTCATTTGGCCTGCCACATTTATGAATTACGAAAATACATTTAATCGTCTTTAGACACTCGTTTCATTTATCTTTCTTTCTCTTTTCTTTCCCTTTTATTTGACTTGCTTTTTTCGTCAGGGGAAATTAAATCATCAGAGCATTGTGAGTGACAAGATATATGCATAATAATATATATAGCGAAGTGAGTGCTTGGCAGCCCAGCATGACGGCGAGCAGGTACCCTTTAGAACGGTTTTTTCAATAATTAACTAAACAGAATCATTTAAAAAATATATTATAAGTATTCAAAATATAAATGATCACTTCTTTCCTTCAGAAAAATATTTTATTTGCAAAATACTTTCCTCTCACAGGCCTAATTAGTTTAATTTTGAGGAATAATCCACATATCGTACCTAGCCAATATAGAGTAAGGCATATTTTCCGCCTTATAATTGAGAATAATTCCTGTTTGGCACGGAACCCGACTGTCAACAGAATTCTCATATGCACACGCGTACAATATTCGCTGGCGGCACTATTTACGATAATTAAAATTGAAATTGAAGTGCCCGGCTAATGGCTGAAAATCTTTGGAATGCGCGCAAAAATGTGCGCGAGCTTTTCCCGAACATTGGACCGGCGTTAATGCCCCATTTCCGGCCGATCCAAATCCACTATGAATGAAAAGCACTCACCTTCTTCTTGTCGCGCATGGATCCCTTGCCGCGGACCATGATCTTGCAGCCGGTCTCCTGCTCCAATTGCTTGGCCGTCATGCCACGAGGTCCCAAAATGCGACCGACAAAGTTGAACTGAAATGGAAATGAAATGGGAAATGGAGATACAAATTAGACGATCGTCGAAATTAGAGGAAATCGTTAGCGAGATCTAATTAACTAACTAACTCGGTCTAACGTCCACAGCTTGGGTTGCCAAATTTAAAACGCATTAGATCGGATCCATGACTCAGGATGCATGAATACCAACCAGAGCCAGATCCGTTCGGCCTCGAGAGTTATTAAAGCGTATGACGCGCTGGTCAGATTCGGCTCGTTGAAGGCTGGAGTCACCCACAGCATTTGGCCAATACTGCCAACAATGGGCCAACGTAATATGACCCGCGGCGACACGCCTGAATTTGGCACGATAAACCAATCAGCCAGATCGACACACAAGCTCTTTGTGCATAAAAAGTCAAATGCAGTCAGACCGTCGGTCAGTCAGTCAGTCAGGGAGTTGTACATAAGCAATAAATACGTGAAAATAGAATTTTACAAATTTAAGTGTCCCTATTTATAAGGAAAATATAAATAATATAACATTTAAGAGTTCATAATATCTTAAAACTACGATAAAAAGACAACCTACATCCAGGAAACTTAAAATCAATGGATACCTTTTACCCTTTAGGCCTCTAAAGTCCCACAACAACTAACTCCTGGACATAAATATATATCTATTATTTTATAGCTATTTTCTGGCAGTGTACAAGGCGGCGACAGTCAAAAGAATTTTACTTAAACTATTAGCGGAGCGTGCAAAAATCTTTTGACGCGCTTGCCGATGATGATGATGGACGTGCAACAAGATTTGCAAGCCCAACTCCGATGCGGCGACCCCCTGCCATAAGCTGCCGCCGTGGCGCCCAATTATCATATACTTTGGCCCGTAGATAGATTGCAGCAACTGGCTCGGAGGCCTGGCGATAAATTAGATTTATTGGCCAGATCACAACAGTTTCCATGTGAGTTATTGTAAATGGCTGGCTAAACTAGTTCTGGTCCCGCCCTGGGGGCCTCAACCCACCCACACACACTTCCCTCTATTCCGAGTGCGATGATGTGATGGCACCGAGATACGGAGATGTTAAGTGCACACACAGTGAGTGTGTGTGTGGTGTGTGTGTTTGCAGCGATGCGATCATCGGCAGCCAACAGCCGACAACAGCCGCAGGCAGCAGCCGCAGTTAGCCAAAGCAACAGCAGCTGTTGTCAGTCCGAGTGTATCGGTATCTGAAGGCCTGAATCTGCAACTGCAACTGCAATTGCAACTGCAACGGCAGCAGCAGCAGCAGGGGCAGCAGCGGCAATTGCCACTGATGAGATCGAATCAATTGAAAATTGCCGCGAAGAATGCAGTTAATGCCTAATGGCTCCGGCAATTTTAATTAAATTTTGCGAAAAATCATTTAAAGTGCCTCTCGCTGGCAACTTAGCCTCCATTCAAGCCCACAAAATGCGAAAATGCGAGAAAGTTGCGAGATACAAATAAACCAACAAAAATGTGGCAGCAACGCTCCACATAAGCTCCTGCAAAATGAGATACCCAAGCTAGTCAACATTTGCATTGCCTATCGCCAGTATCAGTATCAGTTGCTTAATTAAAAATCCCTGGCTCTGCTCAATGTTTACACTAATGATCTCCTCCATTTGCCATTAAAAGGAAATTAAAATCCCACTGCTTCCCTTTAAAAGGTTTCACATACAATGGCTGGCGCTCTGCAAATATCAACTCAAATAAAGAAGTGGAAGTGAACTCGAGTGGCCAGATAAGTTATATTGCGCTTCAAGGGCGTTCTTAGCTCTTAATTCATCGGAGGGGGTGAGCTACATGGGAAACTAATAGAGATAAGTATAATTGAACCCACCTAACGAGGAGATAATTGGAAAAACTATTGAGAAATTAGACTTTAAGCAGTGGATATATTTTCTACCGAATATCAATAATAAAATCGAAGTATCCTCTTATTTATATTACAAGTTTAACACAATAGATATAATTGCTTTTGCATTTAAAATGTAAAAATAAATAAGAAAGAAAGCAATATAAAATGTGGTAATAAATTTATAATATTAATGGAATAATAAATAAGCCTTCAAGGCAACTTGTAATTCCGATTGCGACATAAATGCACAATATAAAAGTATTTTTAGATTTTTCCAACATACCACAAAAGAACCCTTTTCATTTTCTTCCTTTGTCACATTTTTCCTGCAATTACGCGCCCTCAAGTGGAAAGCGTGCCCCTAAGAACTCCAACTACACGGAAAATAATGAATTTGTGACCTGAACCGATACTTGACTTCAAGAAAACACAAGTATATACTCTAAGCAAAAATCAATAAATACATTTGTAGATCGAGGATACCCTCGAGAGTGTAATATTTTCAAACTATATCAACTTTAGACTTTTTTAAACGTATAGATTTTGTTTTCTGTGCACAATAACGATAAACAAACTGTCTGGGGCTTTGGGTCTGTAATATTTTGTAGTATTGACCTTTTTGCCGGCGGTACTTGAGCAACTTGTAAACAGACAAAAGCCAGATGGACACGGGAGCTGCCAGTGAAGTGGAGTGTACTGGAGCTAAGTGAAGTGAGGCGGACGTACAAATAGATGCTGCTCAGTGTTCAGTTTAGCCATATATGTGTGCGCTTGAGACTGAGCAGCGGAGGCTGCTTTATTTTACAGATTGTGAGCTCAGATAGGGCGCAAGGAAAATATTTTATATTTATTCAATTCGTACTACAGGCATTTTCAATATGGCAAAGGTACAGACAATTGATAAGCGAACTGCGTCGCACACACAAAGGGCACACACAGCAGCCTCTCGGGCCGAGTGTACTGAAAGGGAGAGTACTAGACAAACACGAGGAGCTGTGATAAGAAGCCCCTGGCGCCCATACCCACCCTGGGCGACCATGCCAACCGCCCAAGTCGGTCCACAGCAAATTAAGAGCACACAGGTGCTGGCAGAAGTTTCCATTCGGAAACCACACAAAGGAATATTCGATATTTTCCACTTTGGGGCAGGGGATATTACATTTTATTATAGTGCTCTGCTCAGATTTAATCGCGTTGCCAGTGTGACTCAAAGAATTTCGAATCTTTTCATTTCAGCCGCTCTCGCAAGTCTCAGGCAAGTTGAAAAGCTGAAATGCATAAGCAGCCAAGGCAGAGGTCGGCATAGATCAAATAGATTACTACTCGGTTACTACCAGGCATATATATATATACATATATATATATATGCATCCCGACAAAGCGGGACACTTTAGCACACATAATTACGCTTTGGCTACGGCTGTGGCTGTGGAATACAAAAAGCTCGTCTGTTGCACGGAAAAATAAATCAAACTTTGACATGACGAACAATAGCAGCCAGGTGCCAGCGGATTTAACTAGAAAATAATGTTTGCCACAATTCGAGGAGTTAACGCGCTAACCGCTGATATTTTTCAGGTCCCGGGCTTGTACCTATTTAAGCGCCGAACAACCGAAAATGTACATAAAAATTGCACGTAATTAGCATTTCAATGTTTATGGCTAATTTGCTGCAGTTTGTAGATTAATTGGCTTTTGTGTTAACGGCTTAGACAATAAACCAAAAGGCAGGCAAGCAAATCAGCAAACAGCATCAACATAAAGTGATTTGGGGAGACGAATAGACAAAATGGCGCTGTTGATGGGTATAATTTGGCTTAAATATGGCCGCGTTTTTCCCACTTGATCGATATGTCTAGTGGCGGCCACAGCCAAAGTGACCTTAACACGATTCGAATGTCAAGTGGTTCACATCTGTTGATCTCTGTGTGGGTGTGACCGACCACACAGCATTAGTCAGCGGAAAGGGAATTTAATGAACTCAATGGGATCGATTAACAATTGATTAATTAGTGTTCGTCGGGTGTTCGTGCCAGAAAACAATTTCTGATCATGCTCACCGATCCTGGGTGGTGATTTTTATGGAATACTATTCAGAGAGATTTGTGGTGTAAGTAGGAGGCCAGTATGGCTACATTACTTAATATTTTGCAATGCCTTTCAAGCAGTTGCCTCATCATGAAACTATTTCCCCTCGCATCGCATCGCATCTAATTGTTCTTCTTCCATATGTTCAGCCCCCAAAATGATTAAATTTAACCATCGGAAAATGAGTATGCGAAAATAAAAAATGTCAAACATCATTTGTGTTCTGTTCCGAGCGAAATCACTCAGAAGCTGGCCGGCGGCTGGCCGACTGGGCTCAGTGGGTCAACATGTCGTATGCCTTATGTCGCATTTTGCGCCACGGGGCGTATGAGCAATGAGCGTTGACAGGGAACAAGCGAAAGAACGAGATGGAGGGAGCGTAGCAGTCGCAGAGGGAGCGGAATGGCTAGATACGGACAGATGAGACTTTGGAGCGTTAATAGTTGGCTGTAATTAATTGTAAACTGTTTTAATGCCCGGCTCCGCTGTCGTCCATCGCATGTGGACTTTAATTAAGTTGCATTTATGTTTTGGAGAAGCCAGAGAAACGAGATTCAGGCGATACAAAGAGATGGATATCTGCGTTGGACTCTCCCTGGGATCTCCTCTGCATTTGGAGTCGGGTTGACAAATCGTTGACCATTTACATGGCATATTGTGGCTGTACGGTTGTCAGCCCGCTGACAAATCTCTATTTACATTGTTGAATATGGTATAAATTATTAACTGCTATTATTTGCGACTGCCAGTAGTGAGTGTGTCTTGCCTAATGCCTTGAAATTTATGCCCCATGACGCGGCGCGCGGCCCGAAACCAATAAACATTTTGCCCCGAACTTGTTGCACTTCCATGTTATTTGAAACGCAATTTGTCTTGCTTAAACACATTCTACAAAATTTCAACTGGCAGCCATAGGATAATGTCAGAATTTCCCAGGCGAATGTTCAGTTATTGCAGCTCTTGTCCGCCCGAAATGATTGCAATTAAATGAGATGATTAATGGCAAAACGCCCGCACAAACACTCATCTGAGGGAAAAATTTCCACCCGCGAGATGCCTTAAAATTGGACAGATTGGAACACCTGAAAATATCGGGAAAATCAGGCGATAAAATCTTGGCCCTCGGGTCGTAAATCTCTGAGAATATCTGTGCCAGTTTTCGTTTGGAAAACACTGAAACTCAAAGGAACCAAACATCATAATCAAAGGCTGTTTTCAGTGGGCACATTGCTTGTTTCTATAAATTATGTTGGCCTATGTTCTTTTTAGTTTATGACCTCAACTCATTCATATTCATTTCGTTTCGGGTCTAGCCCTAATAAAGTCCAATTTAATGTTAATGTTCGACTGACTGCCTATTCTCATGGTATCTTCTCGCTCAGCCTTAGCCTCTTGTGCCTCGGAATATTTGGTTTATTCAAAGGCCAGAAAAGGTAATTAATTAAATGGCACATGTGCGAAAGGTTTAACGATAGTAAAAGCAACAAATGAAATGGGTTCTATAACCCTAGTAACAGAGGCTGACTTGGCAAATTATCATATTGAATAGTGGCCAAGAAATAGATTAATCTTCTTCATTAGTTTGGACATGGGGTAAATCGTTAGGTAACATTTATTTTCAATAGATCTGTGACTGCAGTTTAAGAACTGTTTGTTATTTTTTGCTGACTTTGGATGATTTAGTTTACATAAAGGAAGACACAGGACCTTTTCCGACTATATATATATTTTAAATTCAACATCCAGGCAAGAAACCTCATCTGTACTAAGTTTCTGACTCATGCAACCCTGAAAATTTGACGTGTTTTTATAGCAGTTAGTAGCAAAATTTAAACTTGGAAATTTAAAGGTGCAATCACCGCAAAATATTCTTATTTCTAGTAAGTCAGAGGAGTTTAAATACAGGGAAGTGACTAGCTCTCCGACAGAGTTAAAGCTTAAAAAATCTTTGTCTTAGAGTTCACAGCTTTTCTCAATTAAAATGCTCAATTAAATGGTTATTTTTTATGTTCTTTCTAAACCGATTTAAAATCATTGGGGCATCGCCCTACATTGTCGCCCTGAACTGGCGCCATTTGGCAAAGAAAATTATTTGAACAGCTGCTGAGCAGAACCCCCGCCAATGGAGACACACCATCGACAGAGGGCGAAATGCTTTCGAGTCTAATTAATGCTATTTAAATTTATGCATTTATCTGGATCACAGGCGAATAAAAAACAAGAAACGAGGCAAAAACATAAACATCAAGAGCGAAGTGTGTCATGCAGTAAAATAAATTTCCTCAGTTCCGCCACTGCGACTGCTGTCAGGCCATAAATATAAAAAAGAAACTACGCCCAAACAATTTCCAAATTAACTGAAAAGGCATAACAAAACTAAAGAAAAACAAAAGACACACACATGTCTGGGAGCGAAGACCGGAGAGCGGCGGCCGGCGGGGAAACATTTTAAATTGCATAAAATTAAATCAAATTCTAATGTGGCAGGGCTTGGCCTGAGTGACTTGCTCCGACGCCTACAATGAACGACAAATGAATCGAATGAACGCCGTCAAACGACTTCCTAAAACGCTTCAATGATTCCGTCTAACCCAAATATATGTATCTGAATCTATCTCTATATAGGGAGAGTGGAAGGGTGGATCGGAGCTTTGCATTTCGCATCTTGCTGGGGCGTTCGTTGGCCGCTGTCTGTCTGGCTGCCGCCAAGACGGCGTAACAGATGACTGACTCTATCGAGCACAAGAAGATACACCTCGGCAAATGGCTGAGCGAGAGCGGGCAGGCCATGCCAGGCGCACCTTTAAGCCATTTCCGGTGTGTAGCCCAGTTGCTCAGTGAGCGCGCGTTGTCAATTCTAATTGACGGGAAGCCCGTGCCCTCCTCGCAATCCGATCCGCAAAATTAGATCATCGTTATCATTATGCTACGGCAGGCAGGCACTTACATCTGGGTGTTCGCGGACTGGCACATAGACCTTCTCGTTCATCGTCACCACGGCTCCCTCGGGCTCGGGCAGGGTCAGAGGCTCCTTCTTCACCCCATTGATCTGGAACAGAGAGGCGCGCACGCGTGCGATTTCTGGAAAGATTGAAACAAGAGATAAGGTTGGATTAATTCGAGAATAAGCTGTATAAACTAATAACTAGAAATTATACATATAGTGCCGAACTTATAGTAGGTAATCATTTAAAATCCAGTTTCCAGCAGCCTGTATTTAGTGTTGAACGCAGTAATTCACACTTGAAAGGCAGATAAACCAAGCGTTGATAATTTTAATTGCCGCCTCTTCGCCTCCACTTCGGGCGAGTGCGGTTCAATTTGTCATTTTCGCTAAGTGCTTGTATTAAATTACGTTTAATTTGCCACTAGGAAACCTACTAAATTAGCATCAATAAAATGGCATGCGAATTGTTTACTTTGCTATTGACTGGCTATTATTTATTGGGTTGCTCCATGAAATCACTCGGTTTATATATAAACAAATTATGCCATCCTAACGATGAACCCCCACCCCTAAGACTGAGGTCAGCTCCCCTACGAGTCACACCTTTGGTGTCTCTCATGGGGGTGTTCCGATCAACCCCCAACTGTGCCAGTTGACAGGGGCTCTCGAATTGATATGATCAACATTCTGTGCTGCTGCTACTGCTGCTGCTGGCTGGGTGCTGTTTAGTTTTTGCATAAGCTCAATTGCATTGTTTGTCTTTGGCATGTGCTTTGACAATTTGTCACTAAAAGTGGGTAATTGCGGCGGGTGGGAGAGGGAAAGGTGAGTGACTGCAGCGTAATTGTCACTGAAATGATTCAAGAATATGCCACCGAATGACATCAAATTAAATGCCTGACTTCTCTCACTAAATGCCAGCCATTTGAGGTGCTCTTATCTGATTTCTTTGACAGTGTATGCGAGCGTTGACATCAGAGTCTTTAGAAATACAAAAATAAATCTCACTTCAAGATGTATCAAAGAACACAATAAGCAACTGAATCAGTTAAGGTCCCATAAACTCTAAACAAAGCAATAATATGAATAAGCATAAACTATATCGCATTTCTTGTACAAATAATAATAATAATAATGTTTAAATGTGGTAGTTAAATATCTTGTATATTTTTAAAATAAAGCCAAGCTGATTCTCATGGAAAATCGTCTCTTTTAATATTCAAAGACCCTGTCCAAGTTTCTTGACCTGTTGCATGCAAAATATACCCAACAAAATAATTACCGAAAGACATCATGTTTGATTTAAATTTGTCGTTTAAATTAATTATGTTTGATATTTTTATCTAGGCAGCCTCTGGCAAATTTTCATATTTATTCCCCGCTTTCTCTGTGTGCCACATAAATAAAATGAGAATTAAAAAATCTGCACAGCCAACGCAAACAAAGAAGGCGAAAAAGAAATTGCACAAAATTTAAATTTACTTTTTCCGAGAGCGGCGGTGAGAAGGAAACGCTCAGCCCCATTCCAGAGTTCATGGCGGGCCAAAGAACCCATAAAGAAAATGCCGGAGACGAGGCAGAGGAAAGCGGCACAGCGGTCCGGCACTTGACTCGATTATTGATAGAGATGGAGACGAGATTTTCCCCCTCGACCATAATTAAGAGCAGCCCAGAAAGGCTTTTCATTTGTTCCCCATTTTCATATGTAATTTGTTGCGACACGCAACTAGAAGATATATTCTATTGGGTTCTGAGCTAGAAGGCAAGAGCCAAGAGCCAAGAGGCAAGAGGCTGTGAGCCATGGGCATAATCGCAATCATGACAGCTGTCAATTTTAATCGAGCGAGTGTCAATCCGCATCCACATCCATTCAATCTGCAACGTGACCGATGGCTGGATGGATGTGTGGCAGTGGCACGAAGATTGTGCAGCCAGATTAGATGAATAAGCCGGGCCAAATTGGTGTAAAATTGCATTTGCATACAGCGGAGAACGAAACGATGACGGAGTCTCGGATTCATTGAATCGAATTAGTCACTTCTGGGGCCAAGTCAGATGGATTGATAGCGGCATTTAGATAAATTACAATAATCAAGTCCAAGCCATATGCGCAGGCGGCTTAATTAATAGCGGCTTAGTCGGAGTCAGAGCCGGGCTGAGCCTAGAGTCTATAATTAAGTCCCCAACTCACCCCAGAGCCCACCACCTGTTGCCAACTGACCATTTAAGGGCATGCGGCGGACTGGCGGATAACTCAGTAGAACTGGGAATGTGGGCGGGGAGAACGAGAGCAGTGCCAATCTAATAATTATCAATGAAAGATCTTTTTATTCATTAACAAGTCGAGTCGTTTGCGCTTTTAAGGCAGCGCCGCAGAAAAAACTCGATTCGCCATCTTTTCTGGTTCGCGACTCATAATTTACATAGACAGCGCTCGCTTATGACTCTATCTCCATCTCTTGGCCAAGTCGCGGACTTCATTCTATATATGGCTAGGGACAGAGCTTCCAAATTTGGCACCCAGCGCAAAAATAAGTGGGGGCAAAAAAACTGCTTTGCGTGTGTGTTCAAGTATTATTATTATCATTTCATTTTGTATTATTTTTTTGCCGAGCTCTTTTTATAGCCAGCCCCAGCCCCCACAAAGCACTTATGGCCGGGAACCTTTCTATGGAGTGTTATTAGTCAAGCAACTAAGAATAAGCTACGGACATGTTAGAAATGGGCAAAACTCAAGGTTGGCCGTTGGATAAAGGATGGACCTGTTTAATGCCAGCATGACATCACCATTGAATCGGTCAGAATAGCAGCTGAATTCTAGAGACTCCCCTTGGAATCTGCCCTTCCCAAAGGTGGGCGTCGGACATCCTAGCACTTCCTCCGCTTGGCTGCCGCATTCTGCCACATTTGAGTTTTAATTTTAGCCTCCTGCCTGCACTTGACGATGAACACCAACGAAACCAGCAACAAGCAACAAGAAGCAAGGGGCACGAAGGCGACTGCGAACGACAACCAGTCGAGCGTCAATAAATTGTCAAATTTTATGCACCACGATTCTTGGCAAGGGTTCTTTATGTCCGCGGGCAAGTAGGGCATAAAATGTGTACACAGTAGGAGGAATATTAATGTGGAATCAGTTTATATATATATATTAAAAGGTATTTATGGAACGGTGATGGCGCATAGAACTGGCTTGACGCATCGATCAATCGTTAATTATAAATTATTCTGGGTTTCTGTTGTAACTTTTCAAATCGTTTCAAGAATTAAAATCAGTTCAATAGTACAGATTTAATTTTATATACAGCAGGTAATGTATCCCAGCTCAGTTACTTCTATAAAATGTAATTATTCAAGTCTATCGGCACCCTTGATCGGTTCTCCATTAGCAAAGACCTCGGTCGCACCAAATACACTAAGAGGATATATCTAATCGAGTCCTAAACTTGTCAATCTCATAAGATATGCCAGTCAGATGAGGGCGCAGACACCTCTAAGCCAAATTAAAGCCGAGCTCAGCTCTGATTGATTGTTTTAAGCTCGGGGAGAACGAACAATTTGCATTGGCTCACGACTTCAGGTGGGAAATGGGTAAACGGGGGGATGTGTACAATGTGTACACAAAGTGGCGAGCCTGGGAGTGCGACACATATCTAAGTATCTGGCGGCTAATTTATGAATGCAAAACCATTCATACCACACGAATTAGATGACTGCCAGCTGATGAGTGTGTGGGCGTTGTTGCTGATTTGCGAGTCAGCCAAACAATGTCAAATGCGCTCGTTTGGGTTTTGTCTCGGCCTCCGCCGTCTTCACGTACCCATTACAGTGTGTTGGTGTGTGTGTGTGTGGGCCGGGAGTCTTAACAAATTGTCACCAGAAATGGCCGGAACGCTCGAAAACGTTTAAGGTTCAGCCGATCGTTGGCTGCAATTTAGCCAGGTCCCGCATATTTGGCAAGAGCCAAAATGTATTTGGTTTTATGGTTTTTATTTTTCATTTTCGTTATGAACTCCATTGGCCTTGGGCGCATTTGCCATTTCGCACTGTACAAGTCCAGTGTGCCACCAAAAAAATAAAAATGTAAATAAAAATAATGTTTATTGAGCGTTCGAGTAATTTCATTATTCTGTTTCTGTGGATTTTTGCATATATTGTGCATAATTTTTTCGATTTGTGGTCGGTCGAGGGCAGGCATTGCCTCCTAAGTGAACAAACAGTGGGTTTCAAAAGCCTAAGAAGGTCTGTATTATATTAAAAACCTAATAATTCAGATGAAAGCGAATTTATTTCGATAATAAAAACATAAAGCTTCCTAATTATTAAAGAAAACAGCTGTTACCTAAGGTAAAAATCTTATAAAAACGCCTGTTCTTAAGGAAATTATATGGGAAAATTATAATTATTAATTTAAAAGGCAACCCCATATTCCCATAATGAATCCTTGAACTTTAATGTTACGGCAAGCACTGTACAGCAAAACCGTTTTGCATCAAGGAAAAAATAAACATTTGTTAATATTGCTTTCATTTTGTTTCTCCTCCTGTGCTAAAATTATTCCCAACATTTTAATTAATGGCTTTCCCAGCCAGCGCGACACAGCAATGACAGTTTCGTATATGCATTTTTATTAATAAATTTCTACCATCATAAAGCTGTCAGAGGCATGTTGGTTCACACGCTCAGCGTTCGTGGAATCTCTGATTCTATGACAAAGTAATATCGCTTATAGCGCCACATTAATACATCAATTGGATCATATGATTTTTTCCGAGACATTAAGTTTTGTTAACATGGTTTTTTATGATTTAAATTGCATATGCAAGCGTCATTTTTTGTGCGCCGCACTTTAACCCACATTCGGGCGAAACAGAAAACAAAAGTTGTTGAAAGTTGTGGCCCCGAGGGAAAAAAGCGTTCCGTTGACTCACTAACAGCAACACAGCCATTAAAAGTGAAATAAAACAAAAGAAAACACAATTAATGCTGGCGGAAAACACAACAGCCAAAGGAAATACATAAAGACAATGCTGGCCCAGAAAATAGGTCATGTCAGACAGCAACGGCGAATGGCGAGCACAACAAACGCAGAGGAATGAACACAAATAATAGGGAAAGGAGGAGAAACAGCATCCGATAGGAAGGAAGGAACCACAGTAGGCTTGCTCCTTAGAGCGGAAAATCTTCGGAGGTGAGGCATAATTTTAAAATACTCCTGTGGACACAAAGGAGCTGGCGAAATTAAATCCAAGCAGGCGAACACTGATCAAACATGGTAACGAAAAATGTCCTTGTCGTCCGGAGCAAAAGGACTTTCCGTTTTCCTTTTAGACTGTGCAAATAAAGAGGTCTGTGTTCATTTCCCTGACTCTGACCCTGACAAATCTTTGTAGCATTTCCTTCAACTCCTCCACATTTTCAAATATAATATAAAATTCCTGAATGCTTGAATTTCCATTTGAACTCGTCCGCAGCATTTTCAATCAACGCCTGGAAACCTACAAATGTTTTGCATTGCCATATTGTTTATTTATGCAACCGTGAAATATTTGCAATGATTTTTTCAAACGTGAACCCGAAAAAGAATACATCTCCACCTGGTTGCCCGGCCATTGCGATTTCGGTGCGAAAAATCAAGCGGAATCGGTCGCCGCACATGGATAAACACTTGAACAAACACGGCTATGATAAAACGCACATTAAGCTAACAATAACAGGGAATAATGTACAAATTGATAGTTAAATAAACCATTATGTTGTCCGTCTTGTTCTATTTGTTCCCTTACAAGCAGCAAGCGGTTAAATAAACATATATTTCTGGACTTGTGTCTCCGATAATGTTATTTTTGTGGTTCCAGTTTTAATTGTGGTTTCGTAAAAGGAAATGTGATAAAATTAATAATTCGTTTGTTAACGAAAAGCTAATAAATATTATGGTAATATGGTATGACAGCTGGCTCGTTTTAAGAAGGGAGAATGTTTGCAAAGTAACGTGCTTTCTATTATTAGCCGATTTGATAACTTTTATTAGTCACCAATGGCTGGTTGGTAGTAATAAAGTCGGACAGGGTGCAAAATCCAAACCAAACAATAATGAAGCAAAAGATTTAACGTGTGAACATTCGCAAGAAATTATAAAAGTTTGGCCAGACCATCAATCCTCCGTGAAATTGTTGTCGAATTAAGTACGTATCAAGAGGTAATTCAATTTAAATTAAAACGAAATTAAATCGTTGTTACCAGAACTCATGTTTAGCGACACTTGGAACCAGTCAGCCAGACGTTCAGCTAATAAATCGCAGCGATTACAATCTCAGTCGTTTTATTTAGTTAATTCCCAAGCAAAACCCTCAAAGTCGTGACTAATTTTTGGGCAATAAGCAGGAATATTTGCGCATTTTATATACACATATTTTTATTGTGAATTTTAGTAGCCATTGCCATTTAATTAGCGGATTCGCAAAGGAAATATTGAAGGAAACGAGGAGGAAAGGTAGACTTTTAATGAACACTCAATATGACGGTTTCCGATGCGTGGCCGTAGCATTTGCCGGTGGCTATTAATACGGCTCTCCTCGTCCCGTCTAAGGGTATTAAAATTAATGCCCACCCACACCAAGAACCGCGGGACAAAGACTTGCCATCTCTGCTGCCAAGGAGGATCCGAGCCACAAGTGACATCAGCCGACGAGGAATGGAAAAAGAAAAGGAAGGAAAATGTGTCAAAGCAGAAATCCAAGAAAAGACGGTGGAAAAACAATGCCAAATGGCGCGACGTGGGGCTTTTCACATGTCACGGACAGGGGGACTGACTTCCCCTCGCTCCTCCCCCTGGTTTGTGCCACATTTTTTGACGAACTCGGTTCAAGTCACGGCAGAATGCCTCATGAATTCGCTCATGAATCTTGGCTGGGAGATGAGTTGCGGAGGCGTTGAATCGAAAGGAAGTGAAATGTTCAATTTGAACTTTCAGTTTTTCAGGGAGACAATGGGTCCAAAATGGAAAGTTGTTGTCAAAAGCAAGAAGCAGGCAACGCACACGCACCACTTCCAGTCGGCAAACACAGCATTATGCACACAGCCGGCCTCGAATTTCCCCGTACCACCGTACCATCGGCTAACATTTACGTGGGCGGTACACCGCCATCATCAGTAGCCGATTACAGCGATTTTTCACATGCACGCAGCAGTCTGGCAAAACAATGAAAGAAAATACCTGTGCGACTGCCCCGACCCGGCACAGCCTTGCAGCTTGACATTAAGCCCGCCGCCGAGCTGCCACAGTCAGTTATAATCAGTTAAGAGCATCGGGGGAAACAGGGCTTGGCGTGGCCTAAACACTCAATCACCAAAGAGCCGACACTTTGTCGAAATTAGATACGTGCCAAGACAATTGACAGCAATCAAACAATTAACAAGAAACAACAGACCCTTAAATATTGGTAGCTGATTTCTGCTGAGCAAACTTGACATTTACAAGTTCAAGGCATTTTAAGTACATTGATTTTGAATAAGTAATGAAGCTTTTAAGTGCTTAAAACCTTTCTGTGTGAAGAATATTATAATGACTAATTAATAACACAAATAATATATAATGCATTGCTAAGTAGGCCAATGACGAATTTTTCAAGTGTCCTACCATTCCACTGAAAATAACTATATATGTGACAAGGTATTACCCCATAAATCCTACAAAATTCATTTGAAATAATTCCTTACATTTCTGACAGGCTTTAGAAGTGATTCACATGGACGGCCGCTAGTTCATCCCATTGAAAGTGACGAGTGCATTGAGTCACGGCAGAAACACACAGTTTCACAGCTGTCCGGGCTCATTAAGTTGTGTGGGTCCGCCGGCGTAATAACCACCGATCCACACTGGACCAACTTCAGTTCGTGAGAGCCGCGGGCAACCGCTAACAAACAAAACAAACAAGTTTGGAAAATTGCTGGCCAAAAAGAAAATAGCAGGCGAAAAAAGCGAGTTAAATCAATTGCGACTGCAACTTGTCGTTGCCAAAAAACATTGCAAATGTCTGGCAGTTGCCGTGGTGGCTAGGCTCCATGATGGTGCCGGTGGTTGTGGTGGTGCAGTGGTAGTGGTTGTCACTCGCAGGCATTGAGCCAGACGAGCCACTAACCGCTAATCAATCAGTTCCCATGAGCACAATTTCCAGCAAATGCCCCCACGTAGGCCGGGGCTAGGGAAAACCCCCAAAAACGTTCCAAATAAATATGCAATCAATGCGTAAATTGTCTCAAAATAAGTAGCCAAGGAAAAGTTCAAATGAGGTCCCTAAACGGACTCTGAAAGCGAGACTAACTAGCTAGTTTCAAAAGCCATTTGGGAGCCAATTATTTCTTTGTAAGTTTCCCTGCAGTGGCTGAAGTTATACATTTTCTAAAAATACTTATAAGCTGCAAAGATATTCAATTTATAAACTACAACTGGCTTAGAACATCTAAAGTCACTATTTATAACATATTCCTCAAATAAACTGTATTATAATTAGTGCTAAATATAGTAGGTTCTATAATCCTCTTATAAATAAGCTCTTCCCAATGAAAACTTTAGAAAGCAGCAAATATTAAACAGCTTGAAGGATTCCATTCCGTGTTGTTGGGACTATTTCATTTAAAGGGCTTGTTGGGTAAACTTTTCGAGTCCGTCAATGCTTATTGTCAGTGCAAAAACGCTGACCCAAGTATGAATGGCCGCGACAAGAGCATATAACAGCATTGGAGCCAAAGCAGGAAGCCGCACCCTGACCCTGTTGTTGTTCAAAAGAAATACACCCAAATAATTAATTAGGAGCGGAGCAGCTTCAGCCACGAGTGCGGCTTCCTACGGATGATGGGCTAGGGCTGAGTTCAATATTCAATCTATTGACAGGCGCGAGGAAGGTGAATAAAATGGAAGGCTTTAGTGCATAAATTTCAAAGCTGGACGCTGGGCCAGCGAGAGATGAATGACAATTTACTTGCCCGGTTTATTTGCCCGGTTGGCCACAAAAAATACAAGCTAATGAAACGGTAGTCACCGACGACAACCACACACGCGCCCATTTTTATAAAGCAATTAACTGTTGCTGATTTTATGGCCCCGGGGCTCATAAAAACCCAGGCTCAATCCACGATGATGATGGCACCCACCCTTTGCTCGCCCCCTCCGCCCAGTCGAATGCAATGGCTTCTAAACCAATTAAAAGCTAACAATATCTAGTATAGCTAATAGGCGATATGTGTACTCAGCCAATCAGGTTAGCCGCTCTACCCACACACACACCAAAAGCCGACGGCATTTTGTACTTGCTGGATGGGGCTACTGGGTTCGGGTGTGGAGATAAGGAAACTCACCTGCAAATAAACGGAAGAAAGAAAATGTTTCAGATTAGATAAGAGCATACAATGGGCTGGCGTTGATGGGAAAGTAATTTATAATCCCAACCCAAACAAGAGCTGAAAGATGGATTTATGAAAAAGAAAAAGAAAAACAACCAAGGGGTTGTCAACAAGGGAAGTGGTTTCAGATTGCTGAATTTATCTAATTTCTAGGGTGAAGAAATGGAGTGCCTAGAAGGTTATAACATAGTTTCTGTACTGATTACAGCTAGTCTTTTATATAACAAATGTTTGAAATGCCTAAGAAGTTTCTCATTAAAACAAATGCTTGCTAGATAACACTTGCTTTGTTTTATAAACATATAATAGAAATCGTAAGTTCCCTTTAAAATGGAAAAATAATAAACATATTCTTGCCACCTTAAATTCTTCCATCAATCATACAACACTTTAAGCCAAGTACCCTAAACATAACAAAATTTCTAGCATCAGGAGGGCAGGCAGTTCAACCCTTAGATTCAGCTTTCAGAATACCTCAATCAGCGGAAGGAAAACTCTTGGACTTTTGTTATTTTCCGTTGATTCGGGACCATTATTCTATTTCTGAGCATATGTAGAGGATGAGATTCCCAACGTGCCCCACACTCGGCGGCTGCTAATGTTGCCTCTGGTTTCGTGAGTTGCCTGGCTGTTTATTTCTGGAGTAGCCGAATGACTTTTCCGGGGCAGAGTCCGTGGCAACGTGTGGGGAACCTAAACAAGAAGATGATGATGGTGGAGAAAGAGGGCTGACGGCCACCGCAGAGTTCATGACCCCTTGCATTATAAATTTTTAACAAATTGCTTTCTTTTTGTTTAAGTCTATCGGACATTGCTTGATTAATTTTTTTATATTAAAGTACACAAGAAAATCTCTGGACCCATCATCTTGGCACATTGTTTACACAAGATTTGCGCTGACTAGCTTGTTTCCCGAGAGAAATATGGAAACGGCTGAGTTCCATCAGATTTTTGGGTAACCCCTCAGCTTGTTTTTATTACACTGAATATATGTATGGAATATTGTGTACATTAAAAACGATATAGAAATTTCGTTTTGAAAACTCACAGCCTGTGTTCGCGTTCTGGAAGGAATTGAAAATCTTTTTTTGGAGAGACAGGCCGAAGGCGAAAAAAAAAAAGGAAACTTTTGGCTCTTGCTTGGCCCATTAACTTCGGCCGTTGGAAAATCATTTGTAGCTTATGGCATTAGGAGAAAGTTGCAGTGGCTGCCGTTTTTGGAACAGCAACCGGGGCTGGCCTGGCCGCTTATGGCTGCTTATGTCATGCTTATAATATTTCTCTCTCCGCGCCCATAATTAGCCGAAGGAAGGCATTCGCTGCGGTCTAAATTAAATAGATCAAATAAAGGCAGTGGGGAGTAAATGCGTCGTATAATCAATACGCCGTGTGTCACACCGCTATTTCCTTTATATTTCTTTTCTCGGCTGAAGCAACAGGCACTTGACCACCTACCCAAAAAATAGATATATTATGTATGTGCTCAGCCACCAACACACTACACACGCACTGGGTACACAGCGTAATGTGCTTGACCAACATTGAAGTGTGGCCAACGCAACTCGTTTTGAAACAAAAGCCAAAGCTGCCGCCTTTTCTCTCCGCTCGCCTTGAATGGGATTTATTATAATAATAAATGGCTTTAAGTACACATACGCACATGCTTGTTAGCTGTAAGCCCGGGGACATGTAGGTGGTGGGTAGACTTAGCCAGTTGGATTTGGGCTGAGTGTGCAACTTGTTCTTAACACCTTTTCTCTGCTGTTGACTGTTGCCTCTTGCCTTTTGCCGTGCTGGCTCTTTTTTATATTTTATTTCGCGAGCGCCCACGTTTCTTGTTTATTTTTAGTCAGTCGACTTCGGGCTCTTGTCAATCTCTCTCTCTTCCTTTTAATTTATATTTATTTTTGTTTTTGTTTCTGCCCCTTTCCCTACACACTTTGTTCTCGGCTGTCCCCGCCCCAAGTGTCGCTTTGTGTGACAAAATATTTATGTGGTGAGTGCAGGCGTGTGGGTTTCTCGAAGTGCGTGGAAAACCGGAAAAGCCTACACACCTATGGCTTGAAAACGCAAGTGCACTCGATCCGTACCTTAAGTCGTCTACACACATACATATGCTTAGACGTAATGCAATATGCCAATGACATTCGGCTGTTGCCAAGCCTGATAAGCTGCGAGTCGTCCTTGGCCAGAAAACAGCCGCGGAGAGGAAGCTGGCAGAGTGGGAAGTTTTGATTTGAAAGTGAAGCTTGGGCGAAGATTTCAGGGCCAGAAACTGTCACTTAAAGTGAGTCTGCGTCCCACAATAGTAAGACATCACAAACCGAAATAGATTAAGCCTTCCCTAGCTGGAGAAATGTAAGTGCTTGGTAAGTATGTGGGAATATAATAAAAAATAGAACAAGGAATGGGTTAATAAATAGAATTTCTTAAACAAAAGGGTAGTGCTGAGGTTAGCTATTAAACTCTAATAAAAACTACACATAAACCTATTTTTAATTCAAACAAACCCCAAACTTTAAACCAAGTAATAAAGTTTATACGGCTTTAATTCAATCCCGTCCAAATGAGGAATTCCTTGAATGCAAAATATTAACTTTATGGAGGATCAGAGCAATGCAATTAATTCATACGCCTACATCGGTCACCTGATTGACATGAGCAACGCTTGGGCGTCCATATAAAATGGCTTTTAACCCAAATACGCAGCTACAAAACAAAACGTGGCTGGCTAACTCAGCACGACATTAAACATTTATGGCATATCAAAAACAAAACCCAAAGAAACTGCCAAAAATGAAAATGAATGAGACGCAAAGTCAAAAGACACAACAAAGGCAAAGGCAGAAACGAGGCCCAAAGCAAATGCAATTACATTTCCTCCCCCGCTCGCTCGCTGGCTGAGCAGCTGATGACAAATACAACAATTCCAGGCCCTTGGGGGCGTTGCATTATTTAATTTTATAGAATAATATAACCTTTCGATCGAAATGATGATGTGAAATCAAACGGAAAACATTTGGGACATTGCGTTTGGCGAAAACAGTGAAAAACTCAAACGGCTGTTCAGGCCCCCAAAAAGAAAAACGCCAAAATGCCATCGGATACAGACACACAGCCACATATACAGAAAACACGCAGATACAGATACATCCGACATCCGACAGGTTAACGCGAGAGGACGTGACTTTGGCCCGCAAGATTCAGATTCATTCATGCTGCAAAAAGCTGACATGAGCCCGGATCTCCTGGCCTTTTCCAATTGCAGTAAACAAGTTAAAAGTTAAAAAAAGTAACTGAATTGAGACACAAAAATACAGAGACTGAGGGCACTTGAGCTATGAGTGTTAAAACCACTTCTTTATAGCTAGGAATGGTTAGGTAAAGACTTTGAAATACTCTTAGATATATATGTATACATTTCACATAAATTCAGACTCAACTATTATGCCAAAACACACAAGATATTGTCCGAAGACAAGCTATAGTATACAAGAACCTCAGTACTAATTTTGCTGACAAAATGCGTCGGTGAATTCGTACTTGGGAATTTTAAATGAACTTAATCTCCAAAACAACTTTGTAGGCCTAATAGTAATAGGGTTGTTCCTCTCAAGTGTGATTTCTTTGACTTGTTCTTATAGAAATATATGAAAAAATGGTTTCTTCACCAAGCTATTCTAATATCAAGCCTGCCTCGGGGACACCGTATAACTTAAAAATAAATATAAATACTTTTGACAAGTTACCAACGAAACTACTCTCAATTCGAAGATTAAATATTTAAGCCTTAAGCCACAAAAATCCTAAGAAATAAGTCTAGGTGAATCACAGGCTTATAATACCCAAATTCAAAGGTCACAAGCCATTCAGCGAACTAACGGATAGACGGTAACAGTACTTGGGGCATGGAAACCCATTTGAATGCTCAACGGTATTTGTATCTTGATCTCTTGCCAGCGTACTCTCTTCCACTGTTCGTATGTTCTTCAGTTTTTTTAGCATTACGCTTCTGTTGATTGTCTCGAATCAATGATGCTGCTCATAGCTGGCTGTGAGCAAATCAAGAGATAGGATCACTGGTCGTGCAGAGTGTGTCAATCCGTATCTGTATCTGTTGAGCTTATTTCCTATGTTTGCACGTTGTCGGCGTTGCTGTTGTCTCTAAGTTCACTTTGTTTTCCCACTTATGACGCATTTTTTCGGGCATTGTTCGTGCCCACATGTGGGCTAGGATGACTTCCTCTCCCAATGTTTTGTCATAGTTTGAATAGTAGACAGCCCTCGCCCCAAGACCCAAAAAATGTGGGCAAAGGCGTTTGTCGCACAGTTTGTTGACAATTTGACTTGTTGTTTTCATTTTTGTTGAGCTTGCCGAGTGGTGAATGGCCCCATCACTTTTATTTCCCATTAAGAGGTTTTATTTGTACTTTAAATTATGATCGAGTGGTAACTATGTAAGGGTTTATTTTTAAAGGTAATAATAAAGTCTCATATAAGCACAGATTTCAATCAGATAATGTGTGGATGTGAAATTATAAAATGCAAATGTTTAAAAGATGTTTACATTACATAAATCAAGAGGGACTTCATTATTTATGTAGCTTCCTCCCTACAGAAGACTTACTGGAAGATTTTACATTCTTTGATGCAGTAGCTCATGGAATGTGAACCATTATAAGTTTTTACACGGTCTGGACCAATCAAAGTTAACATTAAAAGTATTTCCAATTAATTAAAGAATGCATAAAGAATTTATTCCACCAAAGTTAGCAAGCA
Organism: Drosophila pectinifera; assembly: GCA_008042775.1. Classification (NCBI taxonomy): domain Eukaryota; kingdom Metazoa; phylum Arthropoda; class Insecta; order Diptera; family Drosophilidae; genus Drosophila; species Drosophila pectinifera. Next base: position 306,998 of record VNKC01000903.1, read on the forward strand.
CTCCACGGGTTGGGAAGAGGCACCCTTTGTTTAGGGTTGAATTCGCTCAGTTAACTTCTGTGCGGCTGCCCGCATTTCACACGCCAGCGTAGTGGGATTGCCTAGGGAGGCTTTTCAAAGCAATTGAAAAATTAAATTGATTACCGATATAAATCGAATGGCGAATGCACACATTGGTGCCATAAAAATGATTCACTTGCGGCCGCTCCAAGTGGCATCCATTCGGATGCCCATATATGTCGGGGAGTTGCAAGTTCGAATAAAGAAGAGCATGATCGCAGATACATACGACCATATGGCACCGAAAGCCAAAGGCAACTTCAAAGGCCACATTCACAATGTTGCCTCTTTGTATCTTCCAGCTCAAGAGTCCTCCCCCGGGGCCCCTTTTGTCTTCCCCTGCCCGCCGTCGCATTTGTTATCAAATTGTTCAATTTGTGCAGCTTGTCGGCTGCCTGCCTGGTGGCATATTAAAGCAATTGTCTAATGCCACATGGCTGCTGCTGCTGGTAGTCGCGTGCCTCATCTCGGCGGTAAAAAGGGGGAGGTACAGGGAAAATAAAAACATTTAAATTCGGCATTGGACTTCATGATTTTGTTTGAAAATAATTTCTTATATTTTTTTGCAAACAAAATTCTAAACATGCTCAAGTCAGATCTGTCAGTAAGGATACCACATTTGAATGGCTTCAAAGATTTATTTTTAGTTTTAAAAATTACTATAATTATGGATTAAGTTTTGGAGTCAAGAACGGGGCATGATTTTCAAGAATAAATATATTATCCAGGTAGAAACTCTCAACTAGAGTGTATTTTGTTCTTCCATTTTACATAAACTAGAACTAGAAAGTTCAAACTTCCGAATTCTACTCGAAATACCGCATTTTTTCTCAGTGCAACTGTAGGGGGGCAGAAGGGTAGTCCAGGAATGGGGCGCCATGCTGAAATTTCCATGTGCTGTGTGTGTGAGCTGCGTGCGGAAAAGAAACCCGAGCATGTGAAAAATATTTTAATTACGCGCTTCTCTGTTTCCCATTTCGTTTTTTGAGCAATTTTTTATTTGAGTTAGCTATTTTTGTCAAAAATTATTCTATCTGCCACATAGCAGCGGCAACAGCACACATTTGATGCAGCCTGGCTATCAAATAACTTGGCAAATGACGTAATCTCCATGTTTTGAGTGTGTGGAAGCTGGCTAAACACAAAGGAGAAAAAAGCGCAGAAAAATAGACGTTTTCCAAAGAAAACGCTAATTGAAGGCAGAGTGTGTGTTTCCCCCCGGACTACTGTTTACTGGCATGTTGTGCAGCTGCTCCAGACGAAGATACATGAGTATTACACCCATAAATTGAAGCGGTTTAAATGTAAGCCTCGAAACAAAAGCAAACAAGTGGCCTATTAATTGCTGCTCTAGGATCTATTCAGAACGAGAGCTCTTGAAAGCTCTGTAGCTCAATTTTCTATGGGATCAATTCATTACAAATGAATACTCTCAAAGTTTATAGGAAATGCTTTATTATTATTTCTTTGAAAACGTAAAGTTCTTTAACTGTTTGACTATAGATATTAATTCTTTAAACCTCTTACCCTCTTAATACCCATTTGACTTATGTAACACCGCCATTAGATAACGATGAGAGTGCATTCAATCATTATTCGGTCCACTCCCTGCCACTTTCCATGCCGAATTCGATCGGCCGAAACGAAGACTCTCCCTACGCCCCCAGGAAACTTTCGCTCCATCGGCCACTGACTGCCGATCAATGCCCCTTCGATGTCAACAATAAAGCCGGTGGCATCACTGCAGTCGACTAACTGTCGACGATGGCTTCATTTGCTTTTGAGCCATGGTCAACTTCCGTGCAAACGCATCGCTGCATTTTGGCCAGCAGCAAATCACAAATCAAAACAAAGCCGTCGGGCAGCGGGCAGAGGGCGATCGATGGTCATGACAAAAGATTTTAATTGAATTTGAAAACGCAATGAGACGTGTATGGGCAGGGGCTCCGATCGGATCGGATGGTATAGGATCGTATATATGATTGTATGGCATAGTATTAAATCGATTACTTTTGTGCGGGTGCGCGGGGACGGGGAAGCAAAGGGAGGGAGGGTTACGCGTTCCGCATAACAATTGTCAACAAATTTATGAGCACGTCAAGTTAGGGAACGTGGAGACCCAGGACCGAAAGCCGTGCCTATGAAAACACTAAATTAAAATGCTCATGGCAGCTTTCAGCTATTTCTGATGCACAGCGAAAAAAATATATATTGCTGACATTAAAATTGAATATGAGGTACTAGTAAATAGGTAGATTTGCATTTGTAACTAAGTAATCAATATTATAATTTTTTTTTTAAAGAATAGTAGAAAGAAATACATTTTTGGGGTATAAATCTCTGTAAAATCAACCCCTAAATAAAATGCTCTGCCTTTTTTTCTGTGTCTTTTGGCCCTTGTAACTAAATACAAAATAAATCAATCGGTAACGCTGGATGATCAATGGATCGGCTCAATCAAATGTATCTTTTTTGAAGGCGAGGATGGGCCCATCATTACCAATCAGTTGTTTGTCTTTCAGCTCGCTGTGTTTGCATTCAAAGCGGTGGTGAAGAGGGCGAATCCAACAGCAGCAGCAGCAGCCACATTAATGTCAACGAGCCACTTCAATCCTCTGATTTTAATGACTCTGACTCAATGGGACTTCTGGCCAGAAGAAAACAACGCCCTAAAACGGTGAAAATCCAAAACGAAAAGAAATTCCAACAGCTACGATGGCAGCGAAGACCATTTTCCAATAATCTAAAATTAGATGAAATGAAACACATTTCAAATTTTCATGAAAAATGTCGGACGGAGTGAAAAAGAGAAAAATATTCTGTATCCGAGAAACGCCGAAAACACACACCAGCACAGACCGCCGCGATTCGGCCAACTATATATATACAATTCGGTGTATACTTTATATATATATAGATAGATAGATACATATATCGGCCATATAAACATTCACACGATGCGGGTGTACGTAATTTGATTTTGGCCTGCTCTTTTCTGGTTTTTATCTCTCAGGTTTTCAGATGCACAAGATACAGGCTCTGTCGTAGCGCGTATCTGACAGATACACCTTGGCTGCAGTAATAGCGTATTTCATCAAGTTTATTTCGGTCAGGTGTGGGCCCAGCTGCCCCCACTGCCAGGAATTTATAATATCAAACGATTGCCGTCCTCTGGCCATTATTTTGCATTATGGCCCATGGGGCAAACAAGCGTCATGCGGAAGATATCTGTGATATCTGGCCGGACCAACTGATATCTCCGAGTGCGATATTGTACGTGCAGTTATGCTTGGTCGCCGGTAACCCGAGATCGGCTAGCTCTCTTGACGTCGTCTCCACTATTCACACAGTCTAGGCACACTTCAACTGTGCAAAATGCGACGACTATGAATAGCGGAGAGCAGCGGCAACAACAGATACAGATACGCCTAAGATACAGATACGACAGCAGCGGCCGGAGATACAGATACAGATACGGATTCGAATTCGGGCGAAGAAACGTGCTCCAGCGGCGTGTGTCATAAAGCTATCTGAGCTACAATAAGATACAATGCGAATGCTGGCAGCCAAAACTCAAAGCTCAAAACTCATTCTTCGTTTTGTTTCGCTTTTGGGCGTGAGTCAGAGATCCCAAAAAGCAAACAACACTCGTCAAAATAACAACAAAAATTTATGTCAGCAGTGCCAAAAGCGTCGAGCGAATACGAAGACGATAAAGACGCGGCAAATAAACAGAAGGAAGCCTATGTAGAAAACTATACACAGTGTACAGTGTGTTCCATACGATTATGATATCTTTTTTAAAAGGATATAGCTTAATCTATTTTCTTGTAGCCTCAATTCATTTTATTATAAAAATGTGCTTTATACTGCTAGCTAAGATCAAAACTTAACTACTTTTAATAGAGAAACTAGGCGTTACTTGTATAATAAGAGGTATAGCTCAAGATAGAACGCAACAGTCTCCATAAGAAGATGAATTTCTCTTGAAATAAGTATGTTTCTGATCAATCATTACTCCTACGCATTGTTCAGCTTGTCTTACAGCTGCGAAACGCACCGTCAGCACATATAGATATTTCTACACAGACAGCTATTCAAAGCTAATCGCAAGCTGTGCATTTCAAGTGAACGGGCGAGCGCCCAACAGGTAGCCAACGGATGATTGCGGCCAGAAAAGCAGAACCCCAAGCCCAAAACCCCAAGCAAACATTGCTGCACACCCGCCACATCGCAACAATAACAATATCTGAAAAACAAAAAAAAAACACAAACTGAAACGGCAACCACAACCTCAAAAGCGGCGGTTGGTGTTGTCCTTGTTGTAGGTGTTGCTTGAGGTAAGGCAGGAACCTAATTAGATCTCTTGCAATATCGCTGACAGACCCAAAGTATATGCAGGTATCTACACACATATTTAAAAAACATTTTAAGCTACTTAACTTGCGCCTGTATTGAAGAATGGCGTTAAAAGTAAGCATTTGTAGAATGTTCGAACGTTCGTTCTTGATAAGCTCAAAATAAAAATGCACAGCAAAGCTTGTGAAGTACAAATTTGTATTGTTAAATTGGAGATTGAATTAATAATGCAAATTTTTCAAATAGAGGAAACAGGAAAAGAAAATTATCAATTAGGTAACGTTAAGTAAACATGCCAAATATACAAGAATTTGAGTATTATACAGATTTATCTTCTTACAGTTTGAGCATTTTAAACTCGAGTGGAAATTGATTTAAGATGCAAAAAAAACCTTTAATTGATTACACAATTTATTGACAACTCTGGGGCAGATAAATATTTAATATTCAAGTCAAGGCGGCAACCCCGATAATACATTTTCTGTACCCTCCGGCAAACAGGGCAAAACATAAACTCATTTTTTTTGGGTAGTTCGACCGACCGCATGTGAACGTTGAGTTTTTGGCCCGCATGTCAGGCAGCCCAACGAAAACAAAAACAAAACCCAGCGACGACAGCAATTGAAAAGAGAAAGTTGCCAAATGAGAAAACACCGAAAACTTCTAGCAAGTTGAAAAGTTGAAAGCCGTTAGCGGTTCGTAAACCAGCAGTGGATGTACATATATATACTACAGTAGTGGACAGTGGCCGCTCCGGGTTCCCAGGTCCCAAATCCAGTCCGAACCGACACACTCCCACTAAGCTGATAAGCCAGCGAGGTGGGTTCAAATCTGGGACTGTTTTTGTTTTATTTTCTGTTGGGCTGTTTGTATATGTTTCTCTTCCTCCAATTTTTGCGTCTGGTGGAACGAGTTTTACAAATTGTCAACGCTTTGCTTTTAGCAAATACAATTTGTAGACAGGCAAACTAGTTTGCAGCTATGCAAGAAATGAAACCAAAACAAGAATAAATGGTTTTTGGCGAGTTTTCCGACTATAAGATACCCGGTGATCAATCAATTGGAGCGTTGATGATAAGGCAATTTAAGGAATTTCATTTAATGAGGAAAAGATCAGTATCGCGAGCCGCTTTATAAAGATTACTTACAATGATTCGTACAAATATGTAAATGGTAATACAAAAACAAAGATCGTATAGTAAAAACTAATGTATCACAACAATAAGATTTTATAAAATCCATATATTGGATTACCATATTACCACAATTCCAGTGGTAATCGATCAAATCTCTATGTTAAACACATTTTTACAGCCGAATTACAATGATCCTTGGATATAGATTTCATCAAAAATGGTATTTGATAAGAATGACTGACAAACGAGAGTGAAATTCGCTATAATGGCTCGGATTTCCTAGTTTTCAAATGGAATTTTACACGAATGAGCGCATACCCTGGCTGTGTACCGGTGTACCTAGCAATCCGCAGGTACCGCACCATGAAAATCCGTATCTGCGGGGTGCGGATCCGTAAATCTGTGCATCTGTATCTGTAAGTGTATCTGTGCAACATAATTTTGTCATTACGAGGCGACACACACTCACAAACACACCCGTACGTACACTCGCTGCCGGCCTGCATATGGGCAACAGATGTTGGGCAAATACAGAAACGAGAGCTGCGAGATACGAGATACAAGATACAAGATGCGACCAGGTAGTGGCACGCCCCTCCTCCCTCCACCTCCCTCCTCCTGCCCTCTTTCCGCCCCGAAAGTTGACTTTTGTTGGTTTGTCGCTGCTAAGAGTGTTTGCTTGGTTTCTTTCGGATTTTGGTCGGTCGGGCGTGGGCCGCGGCGGTAATTCATGCATCTTTCGGATACGTTTGCTACACTTTTACCGCATTCGAGTACGAGGGGGGCAGGGATTCTTCGCACCGGGGGGTTCTGTCCTCCATCTCCATCTCCCTCTCCCTCTCCATTTTTGTGTACGAATGGCCGAGTCAACAAAGAATTCATAATAGGAACAACAAAGGCAACGCAGGGAAGTCAAGTGTGGGGCCAGGCACATACAAAAGGAGAGAGCGAAAACAGAAAGAGAGAGAGCGGCGAGTAAGTGTGCTTGCGAAGAGGCGAACAAAAAGGAAGTCACTAAAAATAACAAACATCTCTTCTTTCGGTTCTTCTGCTGTAAGGTGGAATGAACTCAGAACTCGAGACGATCGCCGCCGGAGAAGAGGAGAGGAGCTGGCGAAAAGGAGAGGAGGAAGACACAAACCAGACACGCCAGATCGGCGGGCCTTTTAACCCATTAAGGCCAACTCCAGCCCTCGTATCCTGTTCAAAACCCGATGCATCTACGATTCTATGATCGATATATTCTAAAAACTCAAGATCGGAAACGATAACTAATCGAAAGTTGTGAAATCTACATTTTTAGGCATTAAGGTTAAAGAATTCAGAATTTGCGTTTCATCATTTGGGTTTTTCGGAAAATTTGTAAATCTAATTTGTTTACGATTACGATTTCATTTCCTATAGATCGGATATAGGAACTTTTCAAATACGACTCCCAATAACTTTAATCGCTTTCTACAGCAACAAAAAACTACTTTCCATTCGATATAGTTTTAATTTTCAAGAATCTTCCATAAATCGGAATAAGAATGTTAGCTAATAAAATAAAATGTGCTGAATATTAATTTGATATATAGTTTCCTAGAAAATATAAATGCCTTTTGATTCCGATCCGACGATTCGTAAATGTGTTGTTCTGATTGAATGCAATTATAAAATATTTAAGGTTGTAAAACATGTGTGTATTGGATTTTATGCGTTTCCAGAAAATAAATTGGGTTAGAAGTATAAGAATGAAATTTGCAATCAGATTTTTTCCAAATTTGTTTATTTAGGAGACTTAAAAGTAAAATATAGGAATACGTGTTCAGAACGTAAGAAAAATATTTAATAGATCTTTGAGCCTTATTTATTTTACACAATTAAACCTTATTTTATTGAATGGTGAGGTCATCTAACTCAAATGCAAATGACTTTGATTAATCACTGAACTATTTGACGTCCCATTCTACAATTTTAAACTTCACAATATGGTGAAATAATATATTTTCATGTTTTTAGCTATCCTTATAGGGGATTCCCTACTAACGGGATGATATAGGTAGTATAGTAACTCCGGCTTACCTTCGTCCAGCAGACGTTCGACGTGGGTGAAGACGTTGGGGAAGGCGGCCAACTGCTTGCGATCCTTGAGCAACTGGGCCAAATAGTCGGCGATGCTCTGTGTGCTCTGCTGCTGCTGCTGCGGCGTGAGGTGAGGCTGGGGCACCACCACCTGTGGGACTTGCTGGGCGGCCTGTGCTTGAGCCTGTGCTTGGGCCTGCTGCTGCGCCTGCGCCTGAGCTTGGGCCTGAGCCTGAGCTTGCTGCTGCTGCACGGCAGCCGCAGCAGCTACTGCGGCGGCGGCCTGTTGGTGCAACTGCTGCTGCAACTGTTGTTGCACAACGGCTTTGCTCTCACAGACACTCATTGTGTGTTGGTTGTGTGTGTTTTGTGTGGGTGTTGGTGTGTTGGTGGGGGACTTTTTATTATTCTCGACGAGATTCTGGTTACAACTTTCAACTCGATTTGGTCTCTACTTTTGTTACTTATTGCACAATTTCTGCTTCTGATTTAACGCGTTACTGTGGGAGTTATAGAAATTCATTAAGATTCGTTCGCGAGCAACAATTATAACAGAAAACGAAATGAAAACAACTCCACCCAAAAAGTCTTTTTCTTTCGATCAGCAGCAACAACAACAAAAGGCAGGAGAGAGAGTGTGTGTGAGAGAAACTGAAAAACGGCGCGCTCAGAGAGGGCGCAAGTCGAAAGCGAAGACAGAAAATTCCTCAACGATCGCGCACACAGGCACAAGCATATACAGTAAAATCGGGTATATGTGAGGGTGAGCGCAACAACCACGACGGAGATGAATGAAAGCAGAATGTCAAAATAACTGATCTCTCGCTCTCGCTCGCTCGTGTGGCTGCTGCAACAGCAAATACAACAAAAATTAAAATAATTTTATATGCAAATTATTCTTCTTATTTTCCGTGGTTTTAGACTAAAAGGTGAGAAATTCCTTTGCCTGGATTTCTTAACGCGTTGGCAAACTAATCGAAACTAAGCTCAAAACGTTGAAATTTTCGCTGAAATATGCACAGTTGCTGATTATGTATTTGTTGTTGTCGCTGCTCGCTTCTGGCTTTTATTCTTCGTTTCGTTTTCACTCGCATAACGTTTCGATTTAAATGTTTTATGCTTTTTCCGTTGGTACACACTTCTTTGTTTCTTTGAGGACTCCTTTTTTGTTTATTAGATATTTTGTATTCGAGTCGGACAAGAGCGAACGGATCTCGGGACTTCACTGGAAATGGACGATTCCTCCTAGTTTTTCTACCACTGAACCGTGCGCAAGGAAAGAGAAAAAGAAACTGAATGCGAAGCGGAGAGCACAAAACGTTGTAAGTGTGAGATTATGCCAGTGCGATCGCGGGGTGGCTTTTTCAGCGTGAGCGCTCTGCTCCGCTCTGCTCAGCTCTCTGATCGCGTGACGTCACAAATTCTATTTGGCTTGTTAATTTATTTTAAAATGTATAAATATGACACATAATGTTACAATTTAATATTTTAAATAACCTAATATCTAGTTTATGAGCGTTTGATTACATTTTATTCTACATAATCAAGCAAAGTTAACATAAATTACAAATGATTTTGAAGAGTAACAAATTTAGGTTGTTTTATGTACTTAAGAAAATAATACATATTATAATGAAACATTTAATAATAATTTCAATGTGTTTAACTTAATAGAAATTAAATTATAATAAAGTTAATCAACTATCGTATAGAAACCGCATACTAAGCAGCACTTGTGACGTCACGCGTTCTCAAGCGCAGTTCTCTTCCGCCACCATGGTGTCAGTGTGAGAGATCACCTGGCAGCGTTGCCAGCTCGGGCAAATAGAGTTGTGCAGCTGGTTGGGTTATTCCAGATATTTTGCCCTTAAATACTAATATTTAACTTGACAAATTGCAAAATATGTACAAAGTGGCTAAATACGAAAGTGGGATATAATCTTAGGTATTAAAAATGATCGGTTAGTTAATGGCATACCATGCGCCCGTGGCGTTGCCACCTAAAGGCAGTGGCAGCCATTTGGCGCGTTGGAATTTGAATTTGAATTAAAGAGGAGATACGTAAATTTTATTTTTATTTAATATTGGTAGTGTTCATCTGTAAGAATATGTCCTATATTTGAATTCAAAAAATTTTTTGTTCTATGTATATGTATCTCCCACCTTAATAACCGCTCCCAACCGCGGAGGCTTTAATTGCGCACGGAAATTGCTGGGCGATTAGAAGCAAGCGGCATTTTATTTAGCTGGACTTATGTACATATATGCGGGGGCTAGCATTTTGCCCAAAACACCATGCAAATGGGGGCCCCCGAACCCGTACTGACCAAATGTTGGTGTTAACTTGGTTAGCTCTGCCGCGAAATGTATGTGGGAAAATTGGCATTCGCGAGCGTTTCGACAGCCTCGCCATATAAGCGACCCTAGGCCAGCGACAACTTTTACTTTCCACCGCAGAAAAGACACTTTTCGCTGGCTTCCGTGTGTTTTTCGAGTGCTTCACATAAACACCACACAACATGAAAAAAAAGGAAAAAGCGTCCTGATTAAGTGGTATTTTATCCATTAAAAAAGTGTTACAAGAAAAATGTACTATAAAAATATTGGCACAATTTTTTAACGACTTTTACATGGCAAGTTATCGTTTTAACAATATTCACCTGTTCAAATATTGAAGTTTATGTACTGAAAAAATTAAAATTAAGGGAGTTTTATTATATATTTTTAAATAAATGGAATCAGGTTCAGGCTATAACTTTAAGTATCTAAGATCATAATAACTAACACCATAATAATCATATTTTTGTAATAAAACAGGGACACAGAACTCAACGAGAACTCCTTGCTTGAATAAATGGGATAAATATTATTTTAAAATCCCAGTTTTATATTCTCTTCCTAATTTACTAATAACATATCACATGCCATATCAGATTAGTCATTGCAACTTATTTTCTCAGTGCAGTCGGCACCCGCATGCTTTTAAATGAGACGTGAAAGTTTGGAGTGGACGAAGTCATGGATGGACATTGGCCACTCCGCTGCTCCATTGGAAAGCAGGCGCCCACCACCGGACCACCTTCCCCACCTGGCCGCAACGCCCGCGACTAGTCCCACCAAATTCGTGTGCACTTGGCTCGGATCGGATCGGCTCGGCCTGTGTGTGGGCCGGCATTATATTATACGGCCCCATTATACAGTTTTACTGCCATTGAAATATGTGTCAATGTGCGTAGTGATTGAGACATTGTATGCTTATGGATTTCCGATTCACATCTCTGCCGCAAAGCCCTTTCCAATCGGGGAAACACCTACGTAGCGAGCATTTTTATTTGGACATCTGGCGGATCCAAAAAGTGCCAAGTTTTCCGTGGGCCACTAATCTCTCTAGGGCTTTGGAATTTTCATTTTATTTTTTCGGCCTATGGTGTGGCTTTGTAAGTAGGTCGTATCGGGTAGCACTTTCGGTTTTTCGGGAAACCGAACAAAAGTTCTCCAGCAGCTGTAAATTATCAAAATGGGCGGAACAGTGGTACATCTTTTTATTACCAAATACTTGATATAAAAATATTTATGTAGATATATTAAAAAAAAAAAAAATCTGTTAAAGTTAAGGAGTATTCAAAGACCATTTAAAATTATGGGAAGCCTTAGGCTATATTAAAGGAAGCTTCTGGCTTATCAATTCATTTAATATAAGTATTATTAAGATATTTTCTACACTACAGGTCTGAACCCGAGATGTATAACTTCAAAAATGTAGAATACAAGCTTATTAGGTATAACATCCCTCATCTTATTTAAAATGGGACTTGTTTAGTATCCCACAGTGCACAATAATTGCACTACCTTTGAGTTACCTGAGTTATTACGCTTTATTTGGCTACGGACAGTGGAAATATTGCCTCTGAAATGCACTTCGGTAGTTTGACCGAGTGCCGTGCTTATAAGGAAGTGGTTCCACAGAGAGATTGACAAACCACCTTCAGGCAGAGCAACACTCATTGTTCACGCTCCAAGTGGCCACTTGGAGTCCTTTTTCGTCCGCTGCACGTTCGGGCCAAATGCAAATTTGGCCAAGACATTTAACGAGTGCTTTGTGCATTAACCGCCGCCGAATTAACCATTCTGTTTCTTAATTTACCACCGACACAGAAATCTCTTGGGTGTGTGAGTGTGTAATTAGCAGTATGTTGGTTAAAAGACAAGGCGGTTGGACGGCTATTAACCAGTTTGTAGTTGTTTCCATTACGCATGACACGCGGCGTGTGGGCGCCGCCTCCTCCGGTTTTCCAGTTTTCTGAGATCTGTGTGTTTTTGGGCCCGCTGCAGGCCAAGCTGAGACACCCACACACAGGTAGTACTCGTATCTGAAAGATACACAAATCGGTTGGCAGAAAGGCAGCCAACTAAGGTGTCCGAAGAGGTTTGCTTCTGGCCTCAATTTTGAATGGAGTCCATCCGAAGGGGATAGTTAACAGGCCCTTGGATTTTTATATAAATAAAATATAAATAAGCCTATAAACATTGATCAAAGTCTGAGATATAGAGTTTACTGGCATACATATTTGAAATTGTACATGAATATAAGGGTATTACTGAAATATGGTCACTTGGAGTTGAAAATAGAGAGGCCTGATTTGAATTTATAATACAATTAGATATAAGATGGTACGAGTGATATCTGACAGCGACTCTTGACTATTTAGTAACAAATTTGTGAGCCTTCTTAAATATTTCTCAAATCTAACATAAACCACAATGCAGTGTCACTTTTGTCGCCTGTGCGAGTGCATTTAGTGTGTCACGGGCCGCGCGACTCACAGGTGGAGCCAGCAGCCCCCGAGCCCGCTTCCCGCTTCCCGTCTCCCCGAATCCATTCATAAAGTTTCCACTTTGCATATTACACTCCGGCAGCTGATTGCCAGCTAGCCGCAAAACCAAGCGAAGCTCAGAGGGACGCATGAATGAGTAAAGGCAGTGCCAAGCGCGCTGGCATTCATTCACAGAATCATCGCTTGCACGGCGTTCGCAATACATAAGTATGTGGGCGTATGGCGTTGTGGTCTTCGACATTCGTCACGCCCACGCCCCTCCACAGTATCTAATTTGCTGATACATTTCGATGGCCGCCACCAACCACTGCGCACTTACAGTTGAACGTCGAAAACAAATCAAGAAAGGTTTTAATAGTAATAATACAATGAATACCAATTGGTAAAGCTGGATCCTCTTTCCCGAATTTCCATAATTCAAGTTTTTTCTTACTATTTTTGTATATAAGTTACATAACTGAAATTATTAAAAGATAATACTAAGATATGGCGCTGTCTTTAATAACATTTAAGGACCTCTTCACCAGAAACATTTTTTAACGAAAAAACTAAACCAGGTTCGAGCACCGAATATAAAGCTGGGAGGCTAACAACAAAAACACCCTTTAAACTCATTAGTTCTTAGTGGCTTTAATTTCATCAAACAACAGCGGACCGCATGGACTTATATATATTTGGCTCTTGTAATCCCTAGCAAGATGCTGGTCATTGACAATGAAGGGTTTTTGGTTTGGCAGTTCGAGGAGCTCGAGGATCAATTAGCCAATCATTTAAACTGAAGCTAGACTGTAAAGCTTTTTCGGATATACATGCCAGTGATGGAATCTTTGAAGAGGGCGGGTGGAACGAGTTTGAATTGGAAAATTGATCGCAGCCCAGTGCCGCGGCTGAGGCAGCTCCTGCTTTGGCTGTGGCTTCAATTGGCAAATGCGCAAATGTGCAGTGGGCGCCCATAAGTCAGCAATTGATTAAGCGGCCCGATCATCGATTAGAGTTGTGCCAGCCACAGTTTGGGGGGCACTGGGGCGGGAGCGTGGGCCATAAACTGGCACAATTTAGCGGGCGAAACACGAAATAAAAAGCGGCGGCGATCGACCAAATTTGGGGAGTCGACTCGACTCGATGGCGACAACAATAAACATTTGAAACAAACAAGCCACAAATAAGGAGAAGCCACATCCGCATCGAGAGATGCGAGTGGGATGCGAGTGAGTTGATGATGATGGTGATGCCCGGCCGGGCCAAATGGTTACGTGAATTCGTGAAATGGAAACATTTACTTTAATATATCTTGCCTATATATGTATACATACACACACTCGAATAAAGTAGCAGACTCTACAATGTGCAATAATGGTATATCTGCTTAATCTAACTAACGCATAAACTTCTTGGCCTGGTCCCGGTTGACCTGCTTGAAGTGTCGCTGCTTGGAGGCCGATCCCTCGTTCATTTGCTTGTAGAAACCAAATCCACCGCCGCCCACACGCTTCTCCGGTCGCTCGCGCTTGGCCGCGCCTACCTTCAGGTCAACCACGGGCGGCACCAAGAACCCAAAGCTCTTGGCCACCGCCTGCAGGTCCAGCGTGTTCACATTGAATATCTGCTTCAGCTGGTGCGAGTCGTAGGCCCGCACATACGACTTGAACGCCTCCTTGGCCGACTGGTTGAGGAAGTAGTTTTTCGCTATCAGTTTCTCCAACTGCAAAGGACGGGTTAAGAGATGTCAGATTAAGTCTAGTCGGGTAAGCTTTCTACATATTTCACTTAACCTTTAGACAAAATATACTAAAGCTAGTCCATAAAAACTTAGTAAAAACCCACCTGCAGCTGAATGTCTGCAATCTTCTGCCAGGAGAACTCAAACTCATTGAGCGGCACCTTGGCGGCCTTAAGGTAGCGCAGGAAGCCCAGCTCCTCGGGTCGCATCAGCAGAAGGGCATGGCCCGACGTGCCCGATCCTCTGGCTGTTCGGCCCACCCTGTGAATGTACTCGCGCGGATCATCTGGCGGGTCAAACTGCACAATCCAGTCCACCTGAGGAATGTCCAGGCCTCGGGCCGCCACATCTGTACACAGCAGGATGCCCGATTCGGCATTGCAAAACTGGAAGAATGTCGTCGTTCGCTTCGTCTGCTTCTGCTTGCCATGGATGGAGGTAACCGGCAGGTCAATGTAGTTGAAGAGCTCGTGGTGGTACTTGACGGACATGCAGGATGAGAAGAAAACCATAACCTTCTTCTTGCGGTTCTTCTTGAGGAACGTAAAGAGGACGAGGAGTCGCTTCTCGGAGGGGCACACAATGTATCCCTGCTCGAGACCGTCGACCGTGGCCGTATCCTGATTGTCATGGACTCCAACATAGATGGGTTCTGCCTTTAAGGCCAATTTGGACAGGGCATCGATGCGAGCCGTCTGCGTAGCCGAGAAGAGCATCGTTTGTCGGCGTTCTGAAGGAAAGAAGAGAATCAATAAGCTATAATTTAGAGAAGTTCAGGTGAACTTACTTGGCAGCAGATTAATGATTTGCTTGAGCTCCTCCTCGAATCCAATCTCCAATATACGATCCACCTCGTCAATGATCAGGCACTGCAGATTCTTGTACAGAAAATCGGGCGAGTTCTGCAAATGATCCAAAAGACGACCGGGTGTGGCGACCAGAATGTTGATACCCTTTCCCAGCTTCTCGCTCTCCACCTGACGATTGGAGCCGCCCATCACCAGGCCATAGGTGTGATGGTGGTGAGCCATCAGCTCCTTGAGAACCCCAAACGTTTGCATTGACAGCTCTCGAGTTGGTGAGATGATGATCACACCGGTGCCGTTCCGCGGCATAAACCTCAGCTTGTTGATCAGTTCTACGGCGGGAATGAGGAAGGCCAACGTTTTTCCAGATCCAGTTTGGGCAGCGCCCACAAGATCGCGACCCTTCAATAGGGGAGTCAGGGACTTCGCCTGGATTTCCGTCATATCGGTAAAGCCCATCTCTTTGACGGCTCGTAACGTCGCCTCGGAAACGGCTCCCTTCAGTGAACTGAAGCTTCGATCATCCGAGTCCCGATAGTCCAGAGCTGCTAGAGATGATTCCACGGTGAAGGGTTCGTCATCTTTCACTGGTTTGCCATTTTGCACCTTGTTGGGCAGCAGTTTCGTCTTCTTGGCGGGCACAGGTTCGTCTTCAGCTTCATCTGGAATATGTGAATTTATTAATGGAGATTCATTTTAGGCTGTGGACCCGGGAACTAGAATCTGTTCAGTTGGTTTTTAAATTGATTTCACGACAGCTTTTGGCAGCATTAACTCGCTGATCCAGAGCTGCTCAAATTCGCCTTTAAATCATCATTAGTTTAATGTTTTTAACACAAAACATAAACTGACCTTCATCTTGCTCATCTTCGTCACTTCCGTTGGACACCTCTTGGTCTTCGTCCTCCTCCTGTTCGCCTTCGCTGTCGTCCTCCACATCATCTTCCTCCTCTTCGTCTGAATCGGAATCCGAGTTAGCCACTTGCATTTGTGGCCGCTTTTGCGGCTGTTTCTTTTGCTTCTCTTTTCCCGCCGCAGGGGCCTCCTGGAAATCTTCCTCTAAGTCGTCGTCTGGGGAATGGAACATTTAACTTTAATATGAATGGGAGGTTAAAATATTCCTGGTCTTACCATCCTCCTGCTCTACACGCTTTTTGCTTGGCTTCTGCGGTTTTTTACCAGCTTTATTCGTTTTCTGTGGGGCTGGCTCGGCAACTTGGGGCTTGCTTTTGCCCTTCTTCTGGGAGAGCTCCTTCTTCATCTTCTCCCGCTTCACTATCTTCTTCATCAGCAGCTTCTCCCGGATAGACATGTTGGTTGGCGGATTATTGTTTTAATATATTTTAATGGTTAAAAACAAATAATTTCCACATAAAGCAAGCGCGCACGTGTTGCAGCTACTAGCGATAACGATCAACAGATGACAGGGCCTATCGATAGTTGGGGAGGCGATAGATCGGTTCTGTGTTTTAAAGAGAGACCGTATTTGTGGCGCCATTAGTTTATTAATTTGAATTAAATAGTTGGGGCTTATGCAAATTATTTATATATATATTATTATATGTTCCTGAAAGAGATAGTTTAAAAATCTTTTTGTTCGGTCTGCTACACTTGTTTTATTATTAAAGATAATGGCAATAATAATAATGTACATTTTGAGAAAATATTGCTAATGCTAGCCTATAAATATAGCTATTAAATATGCCATGCCTTACAGCGAGCCGATAAAACCTAATTATGATAATTAGTTAATTAAAATGCGGAAGAACTAAAATAAAAGTAAATCTACGTAAATCAAGTAAGTCTAATCTCGGGAACGGACCATCCATCCATCCCCTCCTCAACGGTGGTATCCTTGGCGGTCGTCCCGCTCGTCTTCTTTGCCGGAGGCTGGATTGATCGGCTTGGGTTGCGCTGGTTGGCATTCGGAAACGGAACTAGAGCTGGAACTGAGACTGCTGCTGGGAGGCAGCAGGTGTTGGAAGTTGTAGTGCACCCAAGCGCGGTAGCTAATGACGTCCTGTGGCACCTCCAAGATGCTGCCTAGAATGGGGCCCTCAATCTTCGCCGGGTCGGAGTCCACCAGCTTGGAGAGCTTGAGGAAGGCGGCCTCGAAACCCTGCATCACATGCAGCGCCGCATACGAACTTCGTCCAATGTCGTTGGTGGGCGTCACTGGATCCTCGATGCTGAGCACCGACTGATAGCTATTCCCGCCCATCGTGGAGCGCAGATGCTCCTTCTCCACGCGACCGCCGTCGCCAAGTACGGAGATGGCGTACTTTAAGAGATCAAACTTGCGTCCGTAGTACTCGAGGAACTGGAGGAGCAGCTGGCCCAGCTTGTTGCTGCTGCTGTACTTCTTGTTGCTGCGCGCCTGCTGCTGCAGGAAGCTGACGCACATGAGGGTCAATGCGTAGGACGAGACGCCGCCGGTGCTGTACACCTCGTTGAGGCCATGCAGGCGGAGGAACTGCTTCAGCACCATCACGAGCTTGGGCAGCTCGGGGAACTGCCGGATGAAGTCCTTAATCAGCTCGGCGGCCTGGACGCCGGAGACTGCCTCATTGAACGACACATCGAACTTGATCCGCGACACGCGCTCCGTGAACTTCACCACTGGCACCGAGGCCTTGTCCAGCACAGTGACTGTCTCCGGATCCGTCACCTCGCGGGCTACCAGCTCGCGCTCCAGGTCGTGCAGTAGCGCCGGACTCCAATAGCTGCCGAGATGCACCACCAAGTCGATGTCCGAGATGGGCAGGTTCAGGCCGGTGCGAAAGGAGCCAAAGATGTCCACGCAGGCGCTCGGCCACAGAGAGAGCAAAACGTCCTCGATGCGTCGCACGGCCTCCGCGCGCAGATAGAACTCGGTTGGCGTCGACTGGATGTAGCTGTAGAAATGCTCGATTTCCTGGTGCAGCAGGCACAGCGCCGGGATCCCCTTCCCGTACGCCATTGGGGATAGTTGCCACGGTTTCATTGGATTCGCTGCATCACACATTTTGTAGATTCGGGTCCTTGTTTTTGTCCTTTCCCCTTTTCGACGCGAACTCGACAATCCAACGAAAATACTGCGAAAAAGCGGAAGAAAGCGGATGGAGTCCAGAAGCTATGTAGATTCCTTTTTGCGGCAATATTCGTAGAGCCGTTATTCGCACAAAGGGCTGCAAACTCAACTCAATTTCTTGCAAGTGAAGCTAGAATGTTAATAAAAAAAATAACACAAGTTAAATTTAATTAAGAAACAAACTCACAATTAAGTGGAATTTTTCGGAAAACTTTGCACAAACGGTTGTCAAATATTCCCAATTAATCGGAACTGATTTGCTTGGCCTGTGTTGCATCGATAGTTTCGTTTCCGTTATCGCGGCATACTACAATCGAAAAACTTGCCATATGTATATCGCAAAATTATCGTTTAAATGAAATAACTTTATTGCTTTAAGAAAAATACAATAAGAAACATTAAACATAAAGTAGTTTTTTATCCCATTAATATAAATAAAAACCACATTATCTTAAAGTAGGAAATAAGACAAAACAAATTTATTTAAACCAACTTCTTCGAAGGAATTTCTGACAAAAACTTAGGCGTTAATGCAAATACATAAATACATGTTAACGTAAATAAAGAATAAAGAGAAAACGAAGAAAACTATTCCTAATCCTCCTCCAGGTGCTTACGGTGCTGCATCTGCAGCTCAAAGCGTCGATTTAGGCGCACTCCTCGGATGAATTCCGCCTTCTCGCCTTGTGTCTTCGCTGCTGGCCTGCCCTTGAACATGTCCATGTGGCGTTGGCGCCGCTTCGCCAGCTTGTCTTTCTGCGACTCCGCTGTAGATTTGCTGCCGAGCGTGGCATTGAAAGTCTTCACTGTGGCGGTGGACAGATTGAAGGCTGGCCGTGGTGCCGCAGATGCTACATTCAGGGCACTCTTCAATGGCAAGCGGGATGGGGGCAGTATCTTTTCGGGATTCTTAGCTACCACAGGGCGATCAGCGGTCATGTCGATTTGCTTTAAGGCCTTTGGACGAGCACCTTCTGCTCGTTCTGCCACAGAAATGTGTGCTTTTTTGGCAGTGGAACCTGGTGGCTTCTTCAGAGCTGAAGTGGTTAGGACTTTGGCACGCTCGGCCTTGCGCTCCATGTGATCAATCAGGCTCTCCATTTTGGCGAACTGTTTCTGATGAATGGCCGTGAAATCTGGCAGCTTGGTGCGTTTTTTCACCTGGCTCGGGGTGACAGGTTTAGGCCTAACCAGCAGTTGGCATTCTAGGAACATAATTAATTAGTTTTCTGTCAGGGATTCTTGAAACTTGCATTTACTCACTGGGCTTGGGAATCCGGCTGGTTAAGTAGTTTCTCTCCTCCAAAGACTTGGAGCGCTTTCGGCGATTGGTGACATCTTTGAAGGGAAGTAGAGTTAGAAAAGATTTGGGTATGATATGGGCAAGGCAGTAACTTACTATTAAGGTTAACGCCTCCCTTCCAGCGCTTGTCATTGTCGAAGACACTGACAATCTCAACATCAGTCGTTTGGAAGGTAACAGTCCGCGACATTGCATCGGTCGACTTGGAACGTCTTCGTCCATATTTCGATTCTGGCTCCAACATGGCGGATGCCTCGGGAGGATCAGAGAACTTGAAGGATTTTTTTGTTATAAAAGGCGTGGGAAAACGATAGCCCTTTGATTTTTTTCCTTTCGGCGATGCGTTCTCGAGATTTAATAGTGTCTCGTTTGTATCGTCTGTAGTGGTGAGAACCACTTTAATCGATGGATTATGTCCCTCGCCAACTGACTCAACTCCGGGAGACTCCACCAGGATAACACTTTGGTCCTTTTGTTTGATGTCATCTGCATCGAAGGTTGTGTTAAGTTGTGGCTTCTCAGTCTCTTCATCATCGAGCATAATTAGCGATGGCATCTCCTCTTCTGGAAAGGATTTATCCAGATACTGAAGGGGCATTTCCTCTTCCTCAACGACTTGCTCAGCTACTTTGGCTGATTCGGCAAGGGTTTCTTGCTTTTCAGTGGGGTTCTCTTCTTCTAAAGCGAGTGGGGCCATCTGTTCGTCCTCCAGAATCTGTTCGCTCTTGCTTTCCTCGCAGCTCTCGACGTCCAAGGGAGTTAGGCCCAGTTCGTCGATATCTTCATCGGCTACAATATGCTTGTATTGCTTGGGTTTCTTCTTAAGCGAGCTAGCAGTGGATGTATCATGTTTCATGGATGCCCTGGACACTCTGCTTGAAGCGACTTTAACCTTCAAATTCGAGGCTGGGATTTCGGCCTCCTCAACGACGGCCACTGCCTGCTGTGGCTTCTGCAATTCATTGTGAACGTCTGGCTGAACCTCTGTGTCCTCTTTGGCCCCCGACTGAACTAGTTTCTCCTCTGGCTGCAACTCTTTGACATCTGGCTGTACCAGTTGATCCTCTGACTGCTCTGCGTTCCTAATATCTTTCTCTGTATGTGTATCCTGTGGCTCATCCTGGTCCTTCTTTAGCTTCTTGCTAGTCAACCGCTTGGATTTTGACAACTCTTTGACATCTGGCTGCACCTCCTTGACATCTGGCAGTTCCAGTTGATATGTATCCTGGTCCTCATCCTGGTCTGTTTTCAGCTTCTTGCTAGTCAACCGCTTGGATTTGCGGCCGCGCTTGCGCGAGATCCTGCCCACCTCAGCCACATTCCATTTCTGAACAGCCGCCTCCGACTCCTGTCCCTCCTCTTTACCATCCTCTCCATCTTGAATCAATTTCTTGGCGGACCGCACTATGTCCTCGTAGTCGATTGGCGGCCGAACACTTTTTCGGCAGCTGCGTCGGGGCGTTTCGCCGCTCAGAGTGCGATCGCCGGAGGTGCCCGGTGTCTTTGGTGGCCCGGGATTAGGAGGCGACTCCTCGACAGTGCTGTCCATCCGTTTACGCATCGCTCGGCGCGTTTTCTTTGCCACGGGAGTGTTTGTTTCAACTGCGACTTGTGCATTCGGAATGGCGTCCTTCTGAGACGGCGCCAAGACGCCAGCATCAATTTCTTTTTTATTATCTACAGAAAGTTACTCAATAAACAATGAAATATACACGTTTTCACTCACTCACCAGTAGTTGATTCCATTTTCAGCCAAAGTGTTTCTGTTAATTTATTAAGCCAAACAAAAATGCCAGCGATCTTCTTCTTTTAAACTGTACGGTTTTATTCAAAGTTGTTTGCACTCAGTGTGACCGCAACGCGATCCTGGAAATAAGCCAAACGAAAATGCATTCAGTTTGGAACTTTTTAAAGGGTTTTTAGTTATTTCTTTGATATTTACTATTATTAAACTGAATTTATAAGTGGATTATACCCATTATTAACAAAAAAGCTACCTGAAAATTTGACAAAATCGCGAAAGGCGACCAGGGCTGCCAGACTGACTCAACTCTTCTTATTGATTATACCAGTAAGTGTTGTAAATTTTCACTATTTTAACGGTTCTCTCTGCAAATATTTAAATTTATACGGACGCTGCTGAAATATATAAATGTTTATAGTATTTTGGGCGTTTAAGAAAAGTGGAAACTAAAATATCAAAGGGATTTTGATCAATTTAATAAAAGAGATATTTTGAAAATTTCAATGCCAGTATAAAGAAATTCAATCAATGATAATTTCAAAGGAAGTCCCACAAGCAATGCAAAGTATATTGTATTTCAATAAGTTTTGGTTACATGTTTAAAAATAAAAAACTATACCGATTACTCTGCACATTTATAAGCGCAATGGTTGGACACAAAAATAAGACCCGGAATTTCAGTTTGTTAACTCATTTTTTATTGCTTCTACAAACACTTTATAAATCTACTAAAAATAAAAAACTCTGTCTCAAAATACTTAAAAATGTGAGCAAGCTGCCTTTGTGAAGCATAGCCAGCATCGAGATGGCATCAACGACTAGCAAATGAATAATACATTTACATGAAAAATGCAATAAAATAAATAATAAACGTTTGTGGCACATGCGCTTGGCTTAGGTATAGCACTCGTCGATTAGCGGCGTGCTCTGTCTGCTCAGAGCGAGCTGATAGGCAACCTCAAAGGCCTGTCCGAGGGTCAGAATGATTTCCTTGGCCAGGTCCTGTAAAGAGGGTTGTATTAGCGATTGAAATAAATACAAGAGAGTGTGAATTAACGAACCAAACTATCCACCATAAAGACGTGGCAATAGTGCAGGTCCTGTTCTTTGGTTATGTAGGCAAAATAGCGCAGATCTTCAATATCCTGGCAGACGCAATTGATATTCTCAATATCATGGCAACAAATGGCAGTCTAGGGCAGGAAAATTAATATAGAAATATATAAATACGGTAAAGAAACCCCAGAGCATACCATTTTCTCATGATCTATGAACTTGACGCCCACGCAGGACACTGCAATGTCCACATTGAGACGCGTCTGGAGATTGGCAGCCTTTAGATACTTTGTAGACGTGGTGCAGTTCTCAAGCAAACTAATATCGCTGACACTCGCAGCCGACTTCATGTTCTCCTCATCAATCTTCAGTTTCTGGATAGACTTTCGTATGGAAAGAGTGCCCTGTAATTTCCGGATTACCGTCGAGCCGAGATACTAAAATGGAATGGCGTAGTCTTTTAAGTTTAAGTTAAATTTGAAATCTAATCAAGTTATACTCACGAACAGAGAGTATCGAATTTCCCCATAGATCAATGTATAGGGCGAGTGGCACCAATTCGAGGTGGAGCTCTGTTTCTGTCCCAGCAACAGTTCCGCCGGGTCCCGTATGTGCAACGACTGCCTTGAATCCCCTCCGACTGGTGTCAGGCTCTGTGGCTCCTGCTCTTCCTGCTCGTGATCCCCGGTCGTGGACACTTCATTGCCAATATTTTCGAATATAGTATCGATCTCGGCCCACACCCGAGAGGCACTGAAATCTTCGCCCAGCGCGGAGTAACGCTGCTTGGACAAGCTGCGTCGATGGTTTTGAGCGTGCGCTGATCGCACCATGCTGGGCGACCGAAGATATTCGCGATCTGCGGGCACCGAGCCTGCCCTGCCATCTGTCATATCCGGGGCCAAGTTCAAGGTAGATCCCTTGAAGAGGCCAGCGAATGGGATATCGGCCACAAACTCTTCCACCTGATCGGAGCCAACGGAGTTGGCTGTCCGCGGGGAATCACTCGGCTCCAGTAGGCTGCTTTTGCGCAAGGTAACCGCAGGCTGTATGAAGTTAAAGATCGTGTGCTCCGCCTCGGTGACTGTGGGCGGCGGACAATCCGGTGTGGGTGAGTGGCGAACAGTTCTTAGTTTGTTGGTGGCTTTGCCGTGATGGTTATTACTGTTACTATTATTGTTATTGTCCACAGCTGGCGATGGCAATCTGCCGTCGACTTCGTCTATTGGCACCAGATTCGCATAGTCGTTGTATTCTCCGCCGTTTATTCGAGTGCGTGGCTTGGGCACCGGAGGAGATGGCAGCGTCATTTCCACATATGTGGCCACCGCCTGTTGACGCACCGCAGCTGAAATAATCATAAAACCAGATGTTTAATAGGCTGACTCATTGGTTGTGCGATATCGTATTTTTTAAATGAATTTTAACGCTGACAATTCTATCCTGAAAGTATACTTACAATTGCTACTGGTGCTGGCAGAGTTATCATCGCTGGCAGATCCGTTCCTTAACAGATTTATGTACTCGTAAGATCTCGATGGCACCGAACCATTCGAGACGTCGCTGCAGGTCTTAAAGCTGGGCAGTGTGGGTTGCTTGTAGACCGGCTTGTAGCTGGCCCAAAGATCGCCGCCATCACTATCGCCATTCGCCTGGAGTTCGATCATATCGCCCAGGGACTTCTGCTGCAAAATGGGATTCATCTGTAGGTAGTTCTCCGGCGCCTTGGCGAACACATCCAGCGAGCTTAAAGAGTGCGAAAGTCCATTGGCTTGATCTTGCTTTCTACTTGGACGAGGGTTGAGTGAGTGGTGGTAGGAGGTTGTTATGGAAAAAGAGACCAAATCGATATCCAAACCAGTTAATTGAAGAACGCGCAACCGATTCTGATGTGTGTATGTGTGCTAGGGCTTAGTGGGCGAGGTCTTGGGCTTGGGCTTGGTGCGTGGACATGAGAGAGTGGTTCAAGTGCGAGTGGGGATGAGTGCGCTTTCCATGACATGATATGAGCTGCGGACTAAGTTAATTAGGGTCAGCATAGTAGATGTGGGTGTGTGGGCGTATCTCAGTGCATGGTGGTGCTGGTTGCTTACTTCCTTTGCCTGACCGGCGGCTGCTTCTGGCGCTGCGCGTTCTTTTCAAACAGCCGCTTCGGCAGCGACTGTGTGCCGTTCTCCACGACAATGGGCTTCCGATGCTCCCTTGTAGCATGGGTAAACTCTGGAAAAGATGGTGGGTGTTAGAAGCTTAAAGTGGGTCGTAGTATACACTAGAGAAGTCCGAATGGGCCCTTTTTTTGGTCTTAAAATAAGACTCTTCACGTAATTGCTCTTGAATTTAATTTAGATATTATCAATCAATCGATTGCTTCAATTAAAATTACTTTTTAATGTTAAGGAAGCTCAAAAATTGTAAAATATTGCATGGAAAGGCATTTATCTATCAGGTCGGAGCTCTTTCTCGTCATGTTTAGTGGGCTAGTTCGCATAAACTAGCTGAAATTCAAAAGTGAGCTTACGAAAACAAAGCCTTTAGGAGTTTTTCGGAAGAATATAACTAATAAAACATACACATCGCCTGCGCTGACGGCTTTCTTTAGCTTTGTTTGCATATTTTAGGGAAGGATTTATAGATCGGGCTCCGACCAATCATAGTTTATTGTTAGTATTATTATTTAAGTGTTATTTCTTAAGCTAAACATACATTTTCTTTCCGAGACATCACAGACTACACTTAGTGGATTTTAACAATTATCTCGCAAGATATACAAAACGAACCAAATGTTTATTAGTTTTTGTTAACAAATAAAGTGCTTTAAAAGAAACTAACGATTTCTAAGAACACTTTGTAAATAAATCATACGGGGAACCGCACAAGTGATCTATAAATATCAATAATGACCCGTGAGTAAACTTATGCGAGCGTTTTATTTAGTTAGTGATTATTTAGTTCCCGCTCCCTACGATCCATCCAAACGCTGATACGCACCATTTATAGCGCCCACAATGTCGTAGGTTACATGCGGCGGATAGTCGGAGAGTATGTCCAGGGCTGTGCGTCCGTTTCCATCGGTAGCATGCACATATATCCCCGCCTGGAGTAGCGTTACCACCACGGACTTTTTGCCACAGAGCGCCGCCTCGTGGAGGGCACTGCCCGCATGGGTGAGTATGTTTACGTCGACGCCCGCTGCCAGCAGGGTTTCTACCACCTTCTTGTGCCCATTCCGACTGGCCAGGTGGAGGCAGGTGTGGGTGAAGATGTGCTTGGTGGGTGACCAGCCCAGCAGCTCGTCCTCGACGTCCTCCGGCCGCTTGTATGGCATAATTAAGTCCGGGCAGTGCCGAAGCAACGTCTGGACCACCTGCAGTCGGCCAAATTGGGCGGCCAGATCTAGGGCCGTTTGAAAGCTATTGTTGCGGATGGCGGGATCGGCGCCGTAGGCGAGGAGGATGCCCACCACCACGTTGTGGCCGTGCTGGGCGCCCGAGTGCAGTGGCGTTTCGTTCTCGATGGTCTGGGCGTTGGGATTTGCTCCCGTGGGTCTGTGCATCAGCAGCATCTTTACGATGTCCTGGTGGCCCGCCCAGGCTGCAAGGAATAGCGGCGTGGAGCCGCGTATGTCGGGCACATCGAGAAGTGCGTGGTGGGAGAGCAGCAGCATGACGATGTTGCTGTGCCCATTGAGGCAGGCATGGTGCAGCGACGTATAGCCATTCATGTCTCGGCAGTTGATGTTCGGGCTGCGGCGAAAGCTGAAATAAAAACAAAAAGAGTAATTATCCGATTTCGACAGCAGGTGCAGAGAGTGACTCACCTGGACAGCGGTCCCAATCGCCTGCTCGAGTGCTCCAGCAACTTGTCCACCGCCTTGATGTCGCCGCCTCGCGACGCCTCCAGCAGGTGCTGATCCTTTCCCATCCTTGCTCCTCCAGCGGCGCTGTCTCCACTACGTCGTTACTGTTAAAACAGGGATGACGAGCACATGTCAGTGGTATACGAATTTTTGCTCCCGTTCCAAGCGAATGAGATCATCGCGAGAATAGAACCTGAGCACACGCCCCACCCCCCCCCACTAGCCCCAGAATCAGGTGGCAGCCAGGCAGAATCAGCTGTTGGCCCTTACCGTAAACTACACCTACACACACGCACACACTCTCTCTCGCCCAAGAGCTCAAATTTATTTACACTAATCTAAACATTCCACACGAATACGTGTGTGTTATTGTTGATTATTGGGGTTGGCTGACGACTCCCCGCCTCTTGCAAGGTCATTAAAGAAGTTCGATTGCTCCAGTTGGAGTTTACGGAAAAATTATTCTCTTTTTACACTTCTAATTACCGGCTATCTCCACGTTCACTTTGAAGGACCACAGCCATACAAGACCAATTTATTGGCCGTGGATACTAATAGAACTTTAAAACTTTATTTACGTGGAGAGGCGATCAGCGACTAGTGTTGTAAAATATTCAATTTTGGCAAGTGTTCGTTGGGGGTGAGTGCGTGAACTGGCAAAGCACGAGCCCATGCTTTCTGCGTTCGCCAGTGCTGACACTTGGTTTTCTTTGTTGGTATTTTAGTATTTTTATGTATTTTGGTCATAGCTTAGCTTTTTTGAACTTCTTTGGACTGATAAGCTACAGCTTGCACTATCACCAATTTTAAAGGCAAAAGATAATGGTTTATCAAAAAATAAACTGTATTCTGGTTGTAAACACTTATACAAAATTTCATAACTTTAAGACTAAGTTTGATGTGTGAAAGTGGTTGCTTGTACTTCATGTTTGCTGCGGTGCAGTGGCTTGAACGGTGGATCCAACTTAGCTGCCACGGATCCGTTATCACAATCGCAGTCTTTAGTGGCTAGTAACGCCAACGCCTATTCGCTTAAAGCGGCGAACTCGTCCGGATAATCGGCCATGAGGTCGGAGCGACAGGAGACCTGGATGTCCGAGGCTATCCCCTTGAGGCGCAAATTTGCGTCGTTGGTGAGGAGCATCATGTTCGGCACCTGTTCCTTGAGTTGCAAGCAACAGTTTATGATGCTGTCGTCCGGAGAGTCCACCTCGATTAGGTGCTCTGCCTCTTCCAAGGCGGATTGAGCTGAGTTACAAACAAAATGTTAATTAATATCAGGGCTTTAAATAGCAATTTATAAATCCCACCTTGTATTTGCAAGCTCTCATCAAATTTGGCGTTTAAATAGCGTATTGCTTGCCTGGCAAACTGATCTCTTTTGTTGTCGCTCGAGATCTTCAACTTGTCGAGCTCCTTGATCACGACATAGGGAATGTACAGCATACTTCCCACTGTACCTGGTAGGATCACCTCGGTTAAAGCCTCCACGAACTTGATGCTGTGCATCAGGATGTTCGTGTCCAACACGAAGTACATGTGATCTAGAAGACGTGTGGGCAACTCCTCTTCGTCGCTGGCCTGGCGCATGAACAGGATGTCGCTTATCTCATTGGGCTCCTCTCTCTTTGTTTGATTTTGTATCGGCGGCTCCACCTGCTTCTCCTCGATTGTCTCCTCCCAATCCATAGACTCTGGCTCTACTTCGCTAACCGTGGTGCCATTAAATGCACTTATGCCTGTGAGATCAGCAGGGCTAATCTCGTTCGGCGCCAGTCTCTGAGTTTCCTGAACGGCAGCGGTGGATTTATTGTTATTGTTCTGCTCCTTGGTCTGCTGCTGCTGCTGACGAAGAGAAGTCCGGAGCTGCATTAGACGCTGGTTGGCTGCAGGAGCAATAAGAAAGATTATTTGATTTGATTCCAGTACGGTTTCGCTCCTTTTGAGTACATACCACTTTGGCAACTACCCGCCTGAATGCGATTGCTGGCATCCAGCAGGGCCTTCGGCTTCTCCCAGGCGTTTTGGGGCGACGCCACCTTCGTGACCTTGATCTTGGACTTCAGGCGCTCGCGCAGAGATCGAGGTGGCGTGTTCGAGCACGTCGACGTCCTACGCACAGGTAAGCGCGGAGGCGACGCCGATTCAGGAGTGAACATTGAGAACCTACGCGTCATCCGGTTACCCTCCGACTTCTTAATGTCCTTTGCCGGCAGCTCCTTATCCTGCAGCCGCTTCAAAGTGGTCTGCAGCCGTTTGAGGCGACCCTGAGCTGCTTGCCTCTCCGTTGGCACAGCTATGGGGGCACAAAAATACCATTAATCATGGATATATGAAGAGAATTATTGGCTTACTCTGTCGCTGGCGCAAGTTATATACCAGTTTATCCTTCTCATCTTCGCTCAGGTTTCCAGAATTTGAGTAGCCACAATTTTTGCTGCCTCGTTGGCCCGACGACATGTTTTATTACATTTAGCTGTTGTTTTTCACTCAAGTTTACCAAAACAAATTAGGGATGAGTCAAGAGCGCAAGTACTGTTTAGAGCACGTGCTCGTGTCACGATCAGCTGTTGTCGTAATATCGTATGCACACCGGCGGTGCTTCTGGGTCAAGTGTGTTAGAAAGAAAATAAAGTAAATAGCGTGAGATATAACGGTTTTTTAAATTTTGAGGCGAAGCTGTAACGACCTTTGCCGTCTCTTACGGATGAAAAGCCGTTGATGTGGAATTTGTTGTTTGAAAATTTAACAGGTAACTCACTTGGCTATTTCCACTGTTTAAAAGAATTCGCGGTATATCTAATAATTTAATTATGCGGTATATGGTGATTTTTTAAATAGCTGGATTTCTTATTTACCCACTCGCACGAAAGAGCACTCTTCCGAGGAAAGATGCCAGACTTGGCGTGATAACGGCAAAACTTCCATCACTAACACTGGGTTCCGATACTTGTCACGCCCCATCTCTACCTGCACAAGCCGAAATTTTTATTTTTCTTGCCAAAGTTTCACGTTTTTCTTTTGAATTCGATCACCCCAGAACCATGGACACGGCGAGCTCCAGTCCGTTTAAGCCCAGACAAAAAGATAAGGCCGAAGGTAAGTGGAAACACCCAGAAATCCGTTCGAAACGAAAAGCGAGTTGTGCCGGCACATCGGGAACCTTTTATAGCGCGTGTGTATGTGTGTTGCTGTGCTTGAGCAGCCAAATTAGGATTTAAGGTATGCCGATAATTACCCCGCTTAATGCATTATCATTCAATATGTTGCCCTTGCAGGTGGAGGTCGCGCGGAGGAGGAGGATACGGACGGGATGGTGAACACCAGCGACGGTGAGCCGCAGAAGAAGCTGCTCCGCCTGGCCGAGCCTCAGAACGTCCAAGAAGTCCGGCTGAACGACGCTTATCATCAGCGGGAAGTCGTCAAGTGGCTGCAGACGGCCTGGACGCGGAAGAAGGGAGACACTAAGGAGGAACAGACGGGGGCCCAGATGTTTGGGGATCCCTTCCAGATTTGCCTGATGCCGGGAATGCTGGCCGAGGGCCAGAGCCAGGCGTTGGTCGCAGAGATCACCCAAAAGGTGCACTGGTCGCGCAAGCAGATGGACCTGTATGAGTTCTACCAGAGCACCGACCTCTCCAACATGCCCAGTTGCCGACTGCTCACCAACTTCCTGCAAGTGCTGCGCAAACAGGTGCGTCCCTGGCTGGAGAAGGTGACCAACCTGAAGCTGGACTACGTGTCCGCCTCTTGCAGCATGTACACCTGCGGCGACTATCTGCTCGTGCACGACGACCTGCTCAAGGACAGGCAGGTGGCCTTCATCTACTATCTATCGCCCTGGGATGGAGCGGAGGAATGGACTGAGGCGCAGGGCGGCTGCCTTGAGATCTTCGGAAGCGATGATCAGTGCTATCCACAGTTCCCGGTTCAACGAAAGATCGCCCCGAAGGACAATCAGTTCGCCTTCTTTAAGGTTGGTTCGCGCTCCTTCCACCAGGTGGGCGAGGTGACCACATTCGATTACCCGCGTCTGACTATCAACGGTTGGTTCCACGGCGAGACCAACGAGGCCTTCGTGGCCGACTCCCTGCGCGCCTTCCCCCGCCTGAACTATCAGCAGCCGGACAGCGTGAACAAGCCTCCGCTGGGCCTGCTCCTGAACAATGTGTATCTGAAGAGCGCCACACGCCGAAGCATCCAAAAACGGATCGAGGAGAACTCGGAGATCTGCCTGTACGAGTTCTTTAAGCGCGAGAAGTTCGAACTGGCCCGGGCACAGCTTACAGCGGATTCGGACACTCTCAAGTGGAGGAGACAGGGACCTGCTAATGCGCACAACTACGAGGTTCTGGATTTAACAACAGCCAAGGGGACGATCCAGGAACTCCTGCAGCTGTTCCGCAGCATTGCCATGTTCGACTTGCTGCGCGATTTCACAGATCTGGACCTGTCTGGGCCCGATGCCGGCAGACCAACGTGCAGCGTGGAGCTGCAGCGGTGGTCCCACGGGAATTACACAGTGCTGGGCGACGGCCTGGCCAGTGAGGAGAACACTTTGGACCTGGTTTACTACCTGAATGCAGCGGATGGCGCGGCGGTGATCACATACCTTTCGCCGGACGCTGAGTTGCCAGCGGAGAAGGCTTCGTCGGATGGCGCCAGGCGAGCGGACTACGATGGCGAGGAGGAGGAGGACGAGTCGGTGCTGCTCACCATTACGCCCGTGGACAATGCTTTGAACATTGTGTACCGGTGCGAGGGCACCACCAAGTTCACCAAATACGTGTCGCGGAACACACCCCTGGAGAAGGGTCCTGTTTTTGTTATTTCCTGCAGCTACAAGGAGTAGCGTGTTTCTTACCCATTACACTGCATCTGTTTTGCGCACAATGACTCCTCAAGGACTATTTACATTCATTTCTATCTAATGTACAGAAACTAATTTACCGAAT
The DNA here is from genome assembly GCA_008042775.1 of Drosophila pectinifera. NCBI lineage: Eukaryota > Metazoa > Arthropoda > Insecta > Diptera > Drosophilidae > Drosophila > Drosophila pectinifera. The sequence continues at coordinate 337,962 of VNKC01000903.1, forward strand.
AAAATTATAAGAAAACTGAAACTGAAATGCTCGACCTCATAAGGTTATTAAAGGAACAAAACTACATATGTCAGGGGTGCTCCAGAGATCGCTGTAGATATATAACAATTTACTAATCATCTTCTAATATGCTTCTCTTTACAGATAGGTACCGAATCGGGGCAACAGTCGCCTTCATCGTGGTCATCATTGGCATCGGCATACCTATGTGGTGGCACACCACCACCGTCTACAGGTGAGTCAGTTAACCATATCTGGCGGCGTTTCTCGAATTAACCGTAATTGTTTCCGCGCAGAGTTGATTTGCCCTCTTCAGGCATTTTGGGCATGAGCGATAGCCCCATCAAAACGGCTGTGCAGGTGGCCATCTTCACACAGCAGCCCAGTCGTGGCCAGCTGCTCATCAGCGAACTGCACAGTGCCTTCAGCGATAGTGGTGGGTAATTGCTACGGCAGCTAGTGATTATCGAATTTTTGACTGACTTCCTTTCAGAAATATGGGCAGTGGAGTTCAAGCAACTATCATTGGCGGAAAAGACAGTGCAGGAGGCTCATACGCCCGCGGCCTTGGAGAAGTTGCTGCTGAAGGAACACCCCCAGAGTATGGGCGACTTTATGTTCATTGAGTGGCCCAAACTGGAGGAGGAGCTGCTGCTTACCACAGAACGATCGGCCCTGATGCGAAGCGATACATGTGAGTTAGTAACTTAAGTAATACGGAAGTGTTATTAAATTTTATTTATTTTCTTCAGCTTCCAACAAGATTGCCCAGGTGCTGCATGCCAAGATCCTGCAGACTTATCGCATCAATCAGATTCTGAGTACGGACGACAGAATGGGGATCAAGTCTGAGGCCCCGCAGCCAACCTACGAGGTGATCGTCTCCGTCCTGAATCCGAAACCCCGGTTAACCCATGCTCAGTGGAACATTGCCATGGCTGTGAAGAGTACGTACACGCAACCACACCTTACATTTCATACTCATTCCTATTACCATCACAGCTTACATTGAACCGTGGCTGGCCCAGGTGTCGGGCGTGTCCAACTATACGGTGCGCTCGCAGTGGAAATACCGCGTGGCTATTGAGGCCGAGGTGAAGCAGGTGCGCGACCAAAGCCGCCTCGGACGGCACTACGCCTTGCAGGAGTCTGCTCTGCCCCATCTGCTCACCTCGATCGCCCAGAACCTAAGTGCCAGCACCACCGACAAGCCTGCTATTAATCTGGTGGTATATATACCGCCATGCCATACAGCTCCTCTGCACATCTACAACAGCAAGGATCAGCTGCTGACGAGGAACGGTGTCGATGCATTTATATCGCCGCCGTGGGGTGGCTTCATCATCGCCAATCCGCCCGAGCGTGTGTGCCTGGCCGCCATCAAGGATGAGCCGCCGGTACCCTACCATGTCAGCACCACGGACAATATGCAGGTGATGCTGGATCAGCTCCACAAGCTGCTCGACATCAGCAGCGAACTGCACATGGACGGGGTCAAGGTGGTGGACATTGAACAGTTGGAGCCCCGTCGCTGGGAGTACGAGGCGTACCTGCGGCGTAGCGCCATCCGGCACATAGCCACGGCCACCAGCACGCTCCAGAGCCTTATCAAGCTTTTGGGTAAGATATAAGAGACTATTTAGTTGCAGCTCATTAATTTTCCGGAAGGGGAAGTGATTTTGTTTTAACGAAGATTTTATTTCTATATTCTGTTCTGCTTTGACGCAATAAGCGTTAATTTAATTTCCTGAGAGCTTGCATTTTCTCCATTAAATCTATCTTATATTTGAGGGCCTCCATTTAATGCTAGAGATAGAGATAAATTATGATATAATGGATTATTAAACAGGGTTTAACTGTTGCTAGCATACCTTAATTGGACTATATTTTAATATTTGTTTCCCCCGCGTCTCGTTTAGATCAAATCAGCTACATTGTGATAGACGACGAGGTGGGCGCCGCCATAACGAATTCCTACGCCGACATTTTGGCCGCCAAGGCCGCCCTGTGGGAGCACCGTCTAGCCGATGCCTCGGCTCTGGCCAAGCGCGCCTTTGTGGCCTCCGAGCGGGGTTTCTTCGACGCCAGCCTGCTGGCCCAGCTGTACTTCCCCGACGAGCAGAAGTACGCCATTTACATTCCACTCTTCCTGCCCATCATGGTGCCCGTGCTCAGCTCCTTCAACATGCTCCGCGGCGTGCTGCAGGCCAGGCGGAAGGAGAAGCGCGCTTAAAGGAACTACTAAGTCAAAACCAAATAATAGACCTTGTCATTAAAACTATTTTCTTAATAAGCTGCTACTTGGTTTCGGTTTATTCGGAATACTTCGGTTTTATGTAGTACATCCCATCGTCGGAGCCTCGGGGCTGTTTTTTTGTGCTGGGGCTTTGGTGGTGTTCCTGCGTGTTTATACTGTAGATGGCCGTGCATAGGATATAGCTGAATAAGATCCGCGCCAGCATTTTCGACAACTAGAAACTGGGAATAAAAGTTGGCCGAAATTTTGATCTGTCACAGGAAGTACATGGGTGAAATAGAATCCTCGGGTAACTCTTCCTGGCCCTGGGACCCTTTACTCGGAAGCCTTGTGGTTGACGAGTTGGTGCTGCAATTTGATGTCATGACTAGTGGAGTACGCACCCCTCGGGGGCCTAGTCAGTACGTCCGCTCAGCGTGAGAGCGGCGCGCATAGGTCAGGTTCAGAGGCACTCCAGCATTGCGGACGCAGCTGAGCCGGATGAATGTCAGCCACGAGGCGACTTGAGATCAGGCTTAGCCAGATCAATAATGCTCTTTCAGAGGTGGAGAATCGATTTATTATTCATTAATTCATCATTATAATTAGAGAAATACCCATAATCTGTATTTATAGCGTTTAGCCAGCGCTTTACGATGTCGATCCTATTCGTGGTGGCATTAGAAGCCAACCCATTAGAGATATACCCTTTTTGGGCAGTGCCAGGCCCAATTGCATGCCATTGCAAATAAGCAGATGATGGAAAACGAAACCGAAACCGAAACCGAAACCCAAGCCCAAACCCAAAACGAAGCAAATGCGCGGCTGTCAAAACTCGTTAAACATGGAATTCAATTGGTAATGGAAGAGCCAGGGGCAGAGGGTGGAGCGGCAGCGGGAACGGTGTCAAAACTTTGGCGCATTAAAAGTAAATAGTTAATTTTTAATTGCTCACGGCTCGTTGGCTCTCGACAAAGACAGATGCTCGTAAAACGAAGAGATCTCCGCATACATATTCAACAAGTATTTGTCTTTGCAAAGGTTAAATATTATTTTAATGAGCCGCGCTTGTTGCCGGCGTCGGCGACAGGGACTTCAGAAGAGACAGAAACCTTTTCTCCACGCGGAGGTGGAGCTGGCTGGAGGTCTGGTCTCGGCCCCAAGACCGCAAAAAGGTCAACAATGTGACTTTTAGCGATCGCCAAATGCCGCCAGGCCGCCAAGTGGCTTTGTGTCATGGTTTTGTGTACCGCCAAGTTAGCTGCGATGTGCCGATGTGCCGGCATATGGTGGATCCAGCGCTTCGCCCAGCGCCGAGTCAGCCTGGATACACCTTATATCGAAGCGTAATTGCTGGCCGCAAGGGCCATCTGCATTTCCGGGCCAACTCAAATAGCCCGTAAATCGCTGTTTCCCACACGCACTCAGTCACGGCAACCGCACGCACGTACAAAATCAATTCGGCTGGAGCGGAGTCGATGAGGAGTTGGAGCCGTGCTGGTGCTGGCCAGCCGAAGGCTAACACAATAACGAAACTAATTTTGATGTGGTTGTTAAGTATTTCCAAACACTTATAGCTCAGCGGCAGCTTAGAGTGGAAAATGGGCAGAGGAGACCGGCGATTTGTCCGATATGAAGATGTTGCAGACAATGGGATGGACTGGGGGCACTTGGGCTGGACTGGACACTCTCGAAGCTGCAACGAGGCTTGTAATTAATAATTGATTGAGCCGCGTTTTCCCAAACAATGAATGACACGGCGCTCGGGGCGATCGACAGCACCAAAGCCATCGCGATGGCTGTAGATAGCCACAGCTGCACCGCAAAGAATGGAAGGAATTCCTGGCCAAAAACGGCCCAAAGTACAAGGCACAATGAGCAGGAACCGGAGTTGGGTTGCCGGTGCTCTGAGCCAGGTGTGCCCACCAGCTACATATATTGTACGAGTATACATATGGCTTATATGGCCGGCGAACGTTGGAGCCGCATTGCGAAACGTCCATGGCTGCAATTGTAATCACTGCTGACCAAAAATGCTCACTGATCACTGGTCCCTGTTCATAGCTCATTGCCGCTGCTGATGCACTTTTTATGGCTCCAGTGCATTCCCACCGCTAAGTGAAATTAATAAAAGTCGTCTAAAGTCGGTAAGCACTGCACCAAAAACGTCAATGCGTCTGCGCAACTCACATAATTTGTTTAATTAATTACGGCAACACATTTTCATTGCTGCCAGGCAGCCGCTAGCCCATTGGGCAATATGTTTTGGCTGATGTGAAAAATCCCATAAACCACAACAGGAAAAATCGCGCATTCGCACTGGAACTATAGCACATAGCCATTGAAAGCCAAACGGATTTGGCAGCTTTCGAAAGATTCAGCCAGCCGGCAGCAGCAGCAGCCATCGTCAAAAGTGGAAGTGGATGCAGTTCTCAGCATGCGCCAAGGCCACCGTCTGCATACGCTAACTCAAGATCTCGAGATCTGCCGAGCGCTGAGTGGTTGTGAGCGGAGGCATCGCAACCTCTGGTGGATTCTGACCGGAGTTCAATATTTCCCAAAAGAATAGTGACTAATTTGCGCCGCTGAAACATTGCCAGTGATTGTGGAACAATTAACCAATTTGTTTCGCCTGAATACAGTCAGAGCGGACTATCATCATCATCACCATCACCATCAGTTGCTGGTGGCTGGTGGCAGTCATGGGAAAGAGCAGACCCCGGCTGGAAAAGTGTCGAAGCCGACAAAGCCCAAGGACGCCAGTGCTTATAAAACAAATAAAGCGAAATGTATTATAAAAAATATTACTTACCCTTACTGCAGCCTGACATAAATGCCAATTTAAATGCTGCAAAACGCATAAATCAGCAGCGAGCGAGGTTCCAGCTTCAGCTTCAGCTTCAGCCTCGGCTCCAGGTCCAGACCCAGCTCTAGCAGCTCCAATCTATAGACGTGGCTGCTGCTGCTGTGCCGGGTGTTGTTGTCGTGTTTTTGGCAAACAAACGATCAGCAAGTGGCGCTCCTCAAAAACGTTTTTCAGCCGTTTTTCAAATGCCTAAAATGAAGAAGACACAGTCCCAGTCCCAGGCACTGGGCAGAGTTCAGCTGAAAAGGCAATGCAGCCATTGTTGCAGCTTCTCCTACTGCTGGGGTGACAAAAGTTGCCGTCTAATTGAATTAGCATAAAATAAAAGTTGTCTTGAAAATGCGCATAATCCAAGCCAGCCACATCCTGGTCAGCCAGAGCCATCAGCATTGGCCATTTGGCATTTGGGTAAGAATTTCTAGCCAGAAGAATCACGAACAAAGCCGCGCGGCCAGAGCTCCGGCTCGGAGAGCTCATTAGCATGATTACAATGAAGATTCGACTGCATAATAATTCACACATATTCCCGCAGATTGCCGCAAATAATTACGAAAAGTGCATTTGTATGGGCTGGCAATTAGTCACAGACACAGCCGCGACTCTGGGCTTAAAGCAGCATCTGCAAGTCGCATCGCACCGCCGGATTCTTGGCCGCCCGCCACCGTCGCCCCACTCATTCCCATAATTTACCAAATATTTTTTATTATTTATTTTTGTTTTTGCATTATCTTGCCTCCATGTCTGCGAGCGGCCTAGCAACTGCAATGTCTATAACATTTTCTCACGTTTCGCCGTGCAGATTTCGGCACAAGTTGCGCCTTGGTGTGGCCGCTGCCGCTGCCGCTGCCGATCCAATGCCTGGCCTGGGATGGTACAGGCCGCCAGATCCAAGATCCAAGTGGTGCTGGCTGCTGCGGCCTGGTGATAATGATGGTGGCGGCGGTGCCTCCGCGGGGGTGGTGGCTAATGCACATTTTATGCAAATTTTAGCTGCGCGATCCCGTGTGTTGGCTCAGCTTATGGCAGCTTAAGTCGGTTTACGAGTGCCTGCAAAATGCAATTCAGAATGCTCGTCGTAGCCATTGACTGTCAATAGGCGCTGGCATTAAACCTGTTTAAATTTATGCTTTTAGCAAATTAGAATATTTTTGTTAGCCAGCATGGGTCGGTTTTTTGGGCCTGGTCTAGGAAAATCCTAGGAAAATATTCACCAAAACTAACTTAAACCTGTTTTGAAAGCCGCGCTCGCTGGATATTTATTACCTTTTTAGCACAAGATGATTTTGGTTTAATGAACTTCTTAGTTTTATGTTTTTTTTTGTGCAATCTCGGCTAATATAAACTGTAATCGATTTATTTAGAGGCAGTTAATTAATTAAAAAAAAAAAACTTTAAATGCCAGGAAGACAGCAAAGTAATAGGAACATCTATTTCTTATTTAAGTAAATGGAATTAAAATTAAATGCAATTTAATGTGAGTATGCTTTAATTGTTTAGATAATTATTTAATAGGGTTTTATGATTAAATAGGGTAATAGCAAATCACGAATATATCTTAATTATTTTGTATTCCTAATTATTATTGTCCTGCTTAAATGGTATATTAATTATATTAAATTATACTAAGGGTAAATAATGCATTCAGTAATATATTAGCTATATATATCCCCTTAGTTCTAGTTAGAAAGGATTTTAAGTGTAAATGTCCCTGTTATGGAAAACAAGTTCGTTTCCTAAGTCTTTCGTTTTTGTGGCCAATTTTTATGTCAATCTTTATTATTTTTATACCTTATTATTATTGTCCTGCTTAAATTTTATTATATTAATTATATTAAGGGTAAATAATGCATTCAGCAAATTATTAGCAATAAACATAGCCCCTTAGTTCTAGTTAGAAAGGATTTGAAGTGTAACTGTTATGGAAAACAAGTTCGTTTCCAAAGTCTTTCGTTTTTATGGCCACTTTTTATGTCTATCTTTATTATTTTTTATATCTAATTATTATTGTCCTACGTAAATTGTATTAAATTAAATTATAATAAGACTAAAAATGCATTCAGCAATAAATTAGCTATATACTTACCCCCCTAGTTCTAGTTAGAAAGGATTTTTAGTGCAACTGTCCTTGTTATGGAAAACAAGTTCGTTTCTCAAGTCTTTCGATTTTGTGGCCACTTTCTATGGGTTCGCTGGCAGATTTTCAAATATGCCGCATCACGGCAACGCGTCAAATTAGCCAGGCAGACCGCTCACTGGCCACGGTCCGCGGGTGTCCCTGTGTCCAGTGGTCCAGACGGCGGCCAGGCTGGTTGTCCGACTGCCTGACTGACCCAATCAATTGCCATCCCAGAGAGCCGCAGCTCGGCGGTTTCGCAAGCCTTCGTCGCATCCATAAAACCGTAAATTGCACAGCTGCGTCTCCGTGTCCGTCTCCATTTGTGGCTGCCGCTGCCACGTGCAATCCCAAAATCCCAAACTCCAGCCCCAACCCCATCCCCATCCCAATCTCAGCCAGCCAATGCGAAATTATTATTATTATTATGTGTGTTGTGTTTTGTGTGTGGTGTGTGTATGCAATTTCTTATTATGAGCGGCGGGCTTCCAAAAGGTTTTCCGAGAGCTGCACTTTATCAACGGGAAAATCTGCTGGCTGGCAGGCAGCCCATGCTCATTGCTGCACAATTACTCAACGACCTGGGATGATGTCTGCCCCGACCGCGATTCCGAGCGATTCCCGCTCGAGTCCCAATCGCCATCCTCGCCACTCGTTAGTGCTCGAGCTGCACCAGCTTCTGCCAGGCTTTCTGGCATTTTTTGGCGCGTTGCTGGGCCGCTGCTGCTGAGATGGGACGAGTTGCCGCCAAATGCCAGGCGAGAGGCTCTCGACTCGATCCGGGCCTCGGGAGCCTCTGTTCAGGCGCATCTTCAGCTTAATTGAATTTTTAGCTGCCGCTGCTGCCTCTGCTGGTGAATGCATTTTCCACCGGCTCCCACAAGTTGTGCAAATGCTTTCGGCACTTTTACCTCCGTCCGCAGACACTCTGCGACTGACTGGGCTTACATAATGAGTAAAAATTAAATAATTTACCCAGCAAGCAAATGGATTCTGGAGGAGCTTGTACTTTCGAGATGTAGCTGCCAGGTGGAACAACGAAGTCGTGTCTTTGGCGGCGCGCACATTCATCAATGTCAGGCGTGGAGTCCGAGGTCGTTCGGAGTCTCCGATTGATGTGTATTTAATTGAAAGAGCCGCTAATTAGAATCCAATCCGCTTAGGTGCTTAGGTGCTTAGGTACTTAGGTGCTGTGTAATGCCAAATACCAGTTCGTGCCGGGCATCATCTCCGGACAATTGGGATCTCTGGTGCCTGTACTGGCACTTCCTTATTATTGGCCTTTCCCACGCAGAGATCGCGTGAGTCATTGACACATACACACAGGAGTTGTTGGTTCGCAAAGCGAACATTTATTACAAACAGCATTACAGGCTCTTGCACAATCGCAATTGGCAGCAAATTAGAAAGATGGCGGCCATATGCCACTTCCCACAGCTTTTTGGCAGATGGCTCCGGGTTGAAAGTCATCCAAAGTCCCAGTCCCGTACCAGTCCCAGTCCCAGGCTCGTCCTCCGTTAAGTCGCCTCGATTTCCCCGTCGCAGTTGACATTTTTTACCTCCGCCAGTCAGCCAGTGCAGCTGCTTTGCATGACTTTGGCTGCCTGGCCTTTTTCCGGCAGGCAACCTCAACTTTGAAATGCCAAGCTGCCAGCTTCAGTTTCAGTTTCAGCTGCAGCTTCGGTTTCAGTTCCAGGTGACAGCTTGAGGTTGCAGCCAACATATTTCCAGGGCTTGTAAATATAGAAAATCTAGTCAGCAACGCCCAAAATCCGCCAAAAGCAAAAGATTCGGCCAAGTAGCAGGCGTGCAAATTCCCACACTGCAGCAAATACCGTGCATTCCCCGCTCCGAGCACCGATCTCCGTGCCACACTCACCCAAATACACATAACCGGATTGGCGGTGGCACCGCGACTTTTGCCCCGACAATCCAGCGGCAGCCGCAGCAGCAGCAGCAGCAACAACAACAACAGCGGCAGATGGGGCAGCAAATGACAAAGCCCCGCCACGGCTATGACATAATACCCAGCGGAAGATGCAACCAGCTTGCCACGTCTGCACTGCTAGGAATTGATGACCTAGAAGGTGATAAGTGAATTAAAAATTGAGTAAATGCCTTCAGATGATGTAAATTATATGTTTTAACGCCTTTTGATAGATTTTTATTTGATTTCGTGGCTCAGGACTTTCTAAAGTAAATGTGAAAAGCTTATTGAGGAATTTGTGATGCAAATTGTAAAGTAGATCAATATTTGGTTGGTTAATTATATTAGTATAGAGTATAAAACCATAACTATATACAATGCAATAGCTGAATTTAAAGTTATGCTGTTTTAAACATATTTTTAATAAATAAAATCAATAAATATCAAAGCAATAAATATTTATTTATTATGTATGGAATGTTGTGACTTTCTTAAGCTCAATAAACAAATATTTTTGTTGTCTGGGATCTGAGGTCTTTATTTCATAATATATTTCCATATGCCATTAGAGGGAACGCCTTGAAAATTCACCTGAGGACGTTGGAAAATAATAAAATATCTAGATGATAATCTAAAATCAATATCATTTTATTTAACAAGAAATAGTTACCACAATAACAATTAAAACCTATAAGCTGATAAGATATTACATTTACTCAGTTTTTTCCAAGACTACTTATTGAATTTTAAAATTTTTTCTGCAAGTAAGATTCCTTATATTAGGCTTTTCCATATTTGAAACCTTAATGCACCACAGGTAATCAATAACAAACCTCCTAATATTCAGCAGCAACTGAAACCCTTTACAAGGGTCTGCCGATGTTAGTTTCTTTTTGCCCAGTGTACGCACAGCGGGTGTAATTGATGGGGGTTCGTTGGTCGGGCGGGGGAGTGCTTGCCCATAATCATGAGCTGGCCCTGCGGCCAGCTGACGTAAGTGACGAGAGCAGCGACTCCTCCTGCAGCGCACAATGCAACTAGGTAAGTGTCATATGGTCACACGCTGCGTATGCGTAATTTGCGTTAAGCATACGACAGCGAGACCCGACGAATACGACGGCAGAACCCAGTAGAAGCACAGACACACATACAAGCGCAGGCACGAACAAGAGACGAGCACGAAGATGGCAGACGAAGCTGGAACGCCGCTGCGCTGCTTAAGCCATTGGCACAGTGGTCACAGGCATCGAGTTCTCAAGAAAAATATTTTTTAAGATTTACATGACATTAAAAACTGAACGAATTAATACTAATGGGGATTCTTAGGGGGAATTTATGTTACTAAGAAAGTGTGGATTAAGATAAATAAAAACAGTAATGCTATTTATAATACATAAAAAATATATATAATAAAAAATTCTTTTGGGACATCTTACCGGAAATATTCAATATTATTCCATTAAGCTGAGCTAAGTATTCTTTAATCCTAAAGTTAAACTTTCATAATATCTAAATGAAGTCAAATTAATTTTAAAAGAGAAAAGCAGAGGAATCTGCAGTACATTTTAATAGAATTTCTCTTCAGACAGAATTTACAAATCTTCTTAGTAGGTTTCCTGCCTTAAAAGCCATGGTGATAATCAAGGAAATTCCTTCTACTGACTAAAAGCCCAGATAAATTGTCAAGTGCCCTTATATTAAGCCCACTGTTCGCGATGCTGCTGCCTTGGCGGCCAAGCTGCGCGATGGGCTCCAAGTGGTTTCCTTTCGCTTTCAGAAATCATTTCGCTTCGACAACGTGCACGATAAAGTCACAGATCGCGCATCGCAGCGCCTCGCTCTGCCCGCTCCATTCGCCTGGTTCGCCTGTCTCCTCCGCGCGGTTAGTGGTTGGTGTTGCTGTTGGCCTGAGTGGCTAGTGGCGGAGTCGGTGGTGGTCTTAGTGGTTCTTCTGCCGTGGTGCAGCTCCGTGCTTTCCGCTGTTTGCCCAGCCAAGTGAGGCAGCCGCAGACGTCTCTCAACGTTTCGCTGCACCTTCTAAATGGGTTTTCCGTAGTTTTCGCACCTTGCGAAACACATTTCGTACGCATTTACATACACGATCGAAGTTTGAAGAATCTACCTGGTGACTGCTCATTTCCTACATGACGGACCACTTTTTGCCATGGAAATGAATCGTTTTACGTGCTGAGTTAGTGAAAAAAACTAGAAAAAATCGAAAAGTAACGAAGAAACAAACATCTTGTGCAGCTGGGAGGGTTTTGCAACTGAAATCCCTTCCAATACTCATAAGATCTCTGGTGTTGTGCGCCCCTCTTGTCTTGCAGTGCGATCCATGTGAAAATCGACATTAACTATCAGCTTAATTGCTCTGGATTACATATTGGATATCCTGCATCCTGCAATTGGATTAAAAAAACTAACACGACATGATGAGCCTAGATTATGCAATGATTGCCTTCTTGTTGGGTGAGTATATATATATATATATATATATATTAAAGAATATTTAAATAACATTTCTGAGTAGAGAATTTATTAGAGGTTATAAGGAAGCAAGAGAAAACTAATTTAAATATAAATATTCAAATATAATATTAAAAATATAAGCATATCTTCTTTGCTTAAATGTATTACTTAAAATTGTCTGGACTCTCGATCCCTATATTTATATGTAATTATTTATATCACTTTTACTGCTTAAGAAATATTTAAAAGAATATTTAAATTACATATCTGGGCGGAGAATTTATTAAAGGCTAGAAAGAAGCAAGAGGAAACTAATTTAAATAAAATATTAATATATTATGTTAAAAGTATAAGAATAACTTCTTTGCTTAAATGTAATATTTTAAATTGTCACTTTCCTACATACTTAATTCAATTATAACAAGATTTTTCATTCTAAATAATTTAATCTGATAAATTATTCATTTATTTATAATTTTCCCTTAAAAGAAGTAGATAAACCCAACTGATGCATGACTTAAATAAGGGTAATGTCAGAGCATCCAAAAACCACGATATTAGTTATCGATTATCGGCAAACTTTCCAATCGTTTTTATCGCAACTTCAAAAAAAAGACCTTATGCCTCTTTAGGTCTGATTTATTGGCGATCAGCCTTCCGCTAACAATCGCATATTGTTGTTTTTTAACATAAAAGATCCCATATCGGCAAAAAAAACACAAGCTCATTAGTTTTTGTTTTTACATCGAATGCTCCCATATAGAAAAGATGTAGTGGCTCAAGGTCCATCCCTCGCGAAAGAAATTAATGGGATTCAATGAGTCAATGATTCATATCGATCACATTTGGGGTCCCAGGCGTAATTTACAGCGGGCCAGGCCGGCAAAACCGAATGAAGACAAGGCTGAGAAATGGCAATTAGGGCTAAGAGTGGGTCATCAGCATAATTACCATGCTGTAAATTATCTGCGAGTGAGAGTGAAGTGGGACAACGCCCCAAAACGGTGGCGTGGCTCAAGGGGACTCGGCGTGGGAGCCCGGGCTCTGTCCAATTTGCAGATTCACTCCGACGACCAGCAATTGGAATCGGAATCGAACCATCAGCGGTGGACAAAAGAGCTGCCTTGGCATGGGGTCGGGGGATCCATCCCAGCTGCTGCCCAGTCATAGTTCACTGCCAAACAATGGGCTGGCTGACTGGCTGACTCTCTGGCTGGCTGGCTGGCAGGGAGGAAAGTTGAATTTGAAATTCACGTGAATTAAATGCGAATCACAGTCGAGTGCTGCCATGGCATCTTTCTTTTATGTCGAGTCTCGAACTGTGCTGGATGTCTGGATTTCTCTTTGTTTTGCATTTGGGGTTTCCTTTAACAGATTCGGTTTTTTTTGTCTGATAAATGGGGGATTATGCAACCTGCGAGGGCAATTTGCAGCCGGAGAAGAGGAGCAGGGGCCCAGAGTTCTGCAGCTTGGTGTTGCAGTTGCAATTACCGCTGCCTTAATTGCAGCGAGCCCATCTTCCGCTGTCCGATGATGCTTCTTTTTCTGGCCAAGAACAGAAGCTGGGCCAAATGAGTAATGGGGAAAAAATAGCCAGCCAAAGAGTAAACAATAATAAATCAGAGACAACAATGATACCTGTAGTGCCTTGGGGTAATTAGCTTTTAATGCCCAACGCGAGTACGACAATCGTAATCCATATTGATTGACTTGGCATTTTAATTGAGCGACCCTCATGTGTGCTCCCCGGATCTGTTTCTGACCACAGCACCGCTGTGGGAATGCTCCGAAATGTTAATGATGTCTCGCGGTACCACAAATACCAATCGATGCTCCAAAAAAAGTAAATAAAAGCCGTCTCGAGTACTCGCAGAACGGCGCTCTTAGAGGCTCCGAGTCGCAGCAGCCTTGGAGCACGGCAAGTGCTCCGGCACACATAAATCACAAGCTCGTCTCGCGTCGCAGTTGTAAGCGAAAGTGATGTGCGGCCCGAAGGTCACTTGACCAGGTCAGCACCAGCATCAGCCATCAGCCAGCAGCCATCAGCCATCAGGCAGCAGCACCAGTTACTAACACTCAACTAATACACATTCCCTCGGCCATCGAGGAGCCATTCTAGACCCGAGACCAGTCCTAACCAGATCACGAACTCTGCTTGTTTTTTGTACTCTTGCAGCAACGACTCTCTGCTCTGGATTGGTGCAGGCCCAGCTGCTCGACGAGGATGACGACCTGGCCTTCGGCAGGCCCTGGCCCACGTACAGCCTGCAGAACATGCCGAAGACGCAGTTCACCTGCCATGACAAGATCCTGGGCGGCTACTACGCCGATCCGGAGACCCAGTGCCAGATGTTCCACGTGTGCGTCAAGCTGCCCGGAATAGGGGTGAGTTTCCATTGCCCAGGCTAGGATCCAAGGCAGTACGAATAGCTAATGCAGGCCACAATATCTTTAAGAGGGTTTATATATTTCTCCCGATATTAAGAAAATGTTAAGATTTTCATATGTTATGCCTTTATTTTATTCCGAATCTCATATGATTATAGATTTTAGTTTAGGCTTTCGTGTTACGGTTTTCGAAACGCTCAATTTGGACGGCTTAAAATCTATTTTTTGGCAGGAGAATAGCTTTAAATAGAACTTGGCAGAGACTTTAAATAAGTCATATACAATATATAGAAAGAACGAAGTGGGTTCAGGGAATATTTGTACCATATCCACGTTCCCCACACCACAAAACCTTAGTATATCATCTCTAATACTCAACGGCCTTGAACTATTCTCCATTTTGACGATACTCCAACCTGTTTTCTCTGCATTTCCTTTCTTTTTCGCTTAAAAAACATCACTCGGTTAGGAAGCTCTGATAAGAGAAGGGAATAAGTAGAGAGTATATATAGATATGGCTGGTAAAGTACTTGCCAAGAAGTGCACATAGTTGGGAATTTTGAATGAATAGCATTTAGAAGCTCGATGCCATCCCGATCCAATTCCCATTCCCGTTCCATCTCCTTGGCACATCTCGGCCAGGCTTCGCGAGAGTTCGCACCAAAAACGATAGACTTAAGCAACAAACTGGCTGCTGGCTGCTGGCTGGCAGTCGTCGTCTCTATCGCTCTGTGTCAAAGTCCCAGCTAAATGGCAAAGTGGCATAGCCAGATGCGCTGGGGAATGTGTGATTGCTCCGAATGCTTCGTGACTGGCCCGGATGCCCGGATGGCTCGCAAGACCTGGCTAAAAGACAACCGGCTGACCTTTAAGCGGGGTCTTCGTGGGCGCTGCGATGGGAGCCGAGTTCAAGAGGCTGCTGCTTGTCCTAGGGCTTTTCAGGTGGCTCATCATCTGTCTCCTCGTCCTCCCTGGAGGTCCGGGTGGCGTCCCTCTGCGGCCTCTCCAAAACCAAGTCGAAAACCTCGGACAGATGGCGGCGGTGAACCTGCAACTGCATTTTGCTCTGGAGGCGACACAGGCTGCTGAGCCTGCCCAGGTCCTCGGCCAGCTTGTGTTTGAACTGCAGCCTTTGTGCCCTCAGCTCCTCGCGGGCGCTTATGAGCAGTTGGCTCAGCCTGGCCAACTGGCGGGCCTTCTGGGCCAACTGCTGCTCCTGGCGGCGGTTCTGCTCCGCCAGGTGCTCGTGGTCCGCTCTTAGGTCCGCCAGCTGCCCAATGGTGAGCTGCGCCTCGGCGCGAATCTGCATCATCTTCAGCTGCATTAGATCCTGGTCCTGCTCCCTGTCCTCGCCTCTCTCCTCCGGGGACTCGCCACCCTCCAGGCCCTCCAGGAACTGCTCCATCTCCTTCAGCTTGTCCTCGCTCTGGCTGAGGACCTTCTCCCTTAGGCAGCAGTACTTCCGGCGCTCGCGCCTGTACATCGCCTGCCACACAGTGGCAGTCAGCTCGTCGTGGTATGTAAGCGAAGGACTGGCCACGACCGGCTCTCCCCGCCTCGGCTCGTCCGTGAAGTTGATCAGCACCGTTCTCCCGCAGTTGCCCAGCAGCTCCTTCAGCAGCCTGGTCAGCCGGACGTTGTGGTACCTCAGGTGGGTCTTGGTGTTGTGGCCCAGGGCCTGCAGCAATTTCCCCAGCGACTCCAGGGGAGAGTCGGACTCGGCCTTGGCCACTGACTTGGCTTCCGTCTCGGCCACGGACTTGGCCACTGACTCGGCGTCCGTCTCGGACTCGGTGTCGCTCGGCCGGGCGCCCTCTCCCAATGGCTTGAGGTAGACCAGGTGCAGTTGGCCGCAGTCGACACTGCACTTCTCGCTGACCAGGATGGTGAAGATGAGGTGGCGGCCCTCGCTCTCCTCGACCACCTCGCCCTTGACTCTCTCGACATAGGCCTGCAACTCCCATTGGGTGGCCACAAAGTGATCCAGCGGTGCCCGACGCGCAGCACAGCTGGTCAGGATAGTGGTCAGGGTTTTGGACTCATCGATCAGCTTCACATGCCGCACCGATACTTCTGGCCGCTCCGGCGGCGAGAAGAGCACCCCAAGGATGCGGGTGACCATGTCCTCCGGATCAGCTTCATCACCAGCTTCGGTGCGACCGCAGCAAAAGACCGTGCTGGTGTGCCCGCCCAGAACCTGGCCCAGGACCTCGGCGACCGCCTCCTCGCACACCTCGCGCTGCTGCTCGCTGGGCGGAGCGGAGAGCTTGCGGAACAGATAGACCCTCACCTGGCCGGAATGGGGCATTTCGCTCCAGTTCTGCAATTGTACAAACAACTAGGCAAAAAAATAAAAAGAACGAGTTTTGTGTGTGTGTTGTGTTTTCGCCTTGAGTGTCGGCGAGTGTGTGTGGGGATCGTGTGAGTTTCGGTTGTCATTTAATGCCTACTGTGCACAACATCAGCACTCCGAGAACCCGGCCGAGAACATTCGCCACCAGGTGGAGAGGCTTCCCTGCGGGTCTCCGCAAATGCCAAGTGCCAAGTGCCAAGTGGCATGTGGAAATGCCAAAGTTTGCGGCAGGCACTGCCAGCGAATGCTTCTGGTTGCTTCTCGGTGGCATTAAAGCCACCGAGCGACCTCGCCAGGAACTCGCTGATTGGATATGTGCAGCTGCCTCTGTATCTGAGGCTGCCTCGAATGCCATAAGAGGAAATCTGCTTGGTTTCCAACTAAATTAAATATTCTTCTCTTAAATAAACTCGAGGCAAAGACCCCCTTACGTTAAATATTTCAAAATCAATTAAATCGTATTGTTTAACACATTTAAAGCAATTCTAATATTCTGGTTTAGTCTTAATTAAAGTTCTTTCTTATCAAGAGGCTGCAAAACTCACAAAACCCCTTTAATAATTAGTAATTGATTAAATAGAATATAACATTATTATTAGCCGCCATGTCTGTTGTTTGCCAAGTCTACTGCCTGAATCAGCACTTGGCCCAGTTTAGAGTCAACCAGTTTCAATTACAAGAATTGTGGCTTACAGTATAGCTCGCACACTCACGACTGCTACGGCCACAGGGGCTGCCTGGGTCTTGGCCTTACTGCTTTTCGGCTTAATCGAACCCACTTATAACATTGAATTTTGCATGTTGCTCTGCCTATCTAAAATGTTGCTGTTTTTTGGTGCTTTTGATGCTTTCGCTGTCTTCGCGCAGCTCCTACACCGAAGAGTTAATCCGTTTGTCCAACAGGTGCAGGACTACCGCTTCCTCTGCCCCAACACGACGGCCTTTGACCAGGAGCTGCAGATCTGTGCCAACTGGCTGGACGTGGACTGCGACAAGGCCACCTCCCTCTACGACAATGGTCACCTGAACGATCTGTACCGCGGTGGGGATGACAACAAGGCCGCCAACGAGGAGGAGGCCACCTTCCATCTTCAGCGGGCCGAGACTGGTGAGTACTTCTTAAGGGGCAGGGAAAGATTGGAGTGACTAAGAGATAATTAAGTCCTCTTTAATAACGGAAACGAGAGGCGTCGTGATCTGAGGTGATTTCAACCAGGGCTATCTGTAATTGCAGGCGATGCGCGTCGCTCTAAGGAGAACCACAAAGCCAACTCGAATCGCGGCGGGGAGCACAAGTCACGCCCTCGCCACAATTACGCCCAGACAGGTGGCAGCTCCACCTCCAGCTCCAGTCCCAATTTGGAGATCACGCAACCCACCAAGCGACCCATTTCCACCTATTACACGCCGACCATTTCGGGCGGCAGCACCTCCGCGTCCACCACGACCACCTCGACCACGACGGAGCGCAGCTATTACCACAACAACCACTACAACAACAACTACAGCAACAACTACAGCAGCAACAACAATGACGACTCGAAGCGTAAGAAACAATGGCATCTGGCGGTGCATCGCCCAGATTAATCGCGATCTCCTCTCCCCTTCCACTTCGCAGAAGACGTAGATGATATCTTCAAGGGTTCCCACAGTTCGCACTTCTTCTCCAACCGCCACGGCGGACGGGAGTATGACGAGGAGCCCGCCCGTCCCAAGCCCAACGACCTGGGCGACTTCCAGCGCAAGACCACGCGGGTCACGCCCACCCGGGGCCAGCGGGTAAGTGCTGCACCCAGCAGCCCCATCACCGCCAGCACCGCAGCCCCGCCGGCCACCACCAAGTCCCTGAAGAAGATCACCCTGCACGCCACGTTCAACACGGACTTCCTGGACGCCAAGACCACGGGTCAGAGCCCGGCCACCACTCCGCGGCCCAGCAGCAGCATCACCAGCCGCTTCAGCTTCGGCTCCAACGACTTCCCCACCCAGGAGCGCATCCAGCCTACCACCTACAACCCAAACAGCGGAGCCTACCGCTTCAAGACCACCACTCCACCACCCTCCAGCTCCAGCTCCACCTCCACCAAGGTGACGGGCAAGGGAGCCCAGGACTTCGAGAAGCGCAGCAAGCCCACGGCGGCGGCGGTGCGCAAGCAGAAGCTGGGTCCCCAGGAGTCCAACTACATCAACCAGAACGAGTTTGGCGACCTGGCCAAGGGTCCCAAGCTGCAGCAGCCGCAGCCCTTCCAGCTGGCGCAGAAGAAGCCCAACCAGCTGGAGCCCCACTACCAGCGACACAAGCCCCAGTCCCAGTCCCAGCCCCAACAGCACCAGGTGGTGACCAGAGTGGGCGCCCAGGAGCCGGCTCCCTTCTCGGCGGCGCCCAGCTTGAAGCCGCGCTCGTTCACCAGCCGCGGCAGCATCACCTACAAGGCCACCACGGAGCACTATGTGGACGGGGAGCTGCACTACCCCACCACCAGTGCCAGTGCCAGTGCCACAGCCGCCTCCAGGGCCAGGGAGGCCTACACGCCCACCACCTTCCGGCCCACCACGTACAAGAAGCCCTACGAGCAGAGCTATCAGGCCCAGACGCAGCTAACCCATCGCCCCGCTCCGGCGGCCATCAAGAAGGTGACCTCGGCGGCCACGCCGGCCCTGCCCACCACAGCCAATCCCTACTACAATGTGGACGAGGACGATGGGCAGTACCACCCGGAGCTGTACGAGAACGACTTCCCGCGCAACCGCTTCAAGTTCCTGCGCAACCGAGGCGGCAGCTCGTCCACCTCGAGCACCAGTGCCACTCCGGTGGCCTCCAGCCGGCAGCCACATGGCTTCCAGCAGGCGCACAGCCACCTGAAGAGTCAGCAGCAGTCCGCCTACCAGAAGGAGCGAGAGCGGGAGCGCGAACGCGAGCGGGACTCGGACCTGAGCGACGAGGAGGAGCTCTTCAAGACCGCCCAGTCGCTGAACTTCGGGGCGGCCAGCATCAACAAGCTGCGGGCGGACATCTACAAGGCGGAGAAGACCTCGCAGCAGTACAACTCGCAGTACAGTCCGCAGCTGGCGTCATCTAGTCCGCAGGTCAGCAGTGGCACCAGCTCCACTAGCTCTTCCACGACCACCACTAGCACCACAACCCGGCGCCCGACAACGACTAGGACCACGTCGACCACCACCAGCACGACGGCAGCGCCCGTGGAGTCCAAGAAGTCGGCCAAGAGCAAAAAGGAGCAGCACCAGCTGGAGAAGAAGGAGAAGCCGGCTGGAAAGAGGCCACCGCATGCGGACGAGGACACCAGCTACGACTACGCCTACTACGACACGGACTAGCCACTGGGCCACCAACTAACCACCACAACCACAACCACTTGCAGTACACACATCTAGCCCATCCAGACCACTCCCCAGCAGCAGCTACATAGGTGCCACAGTATTTTAAAGACCGATCCCAGCCACGCTCATCATCTGGTGCACTCACATATCTTACTCACGAACTCCGCTTAACACCTTAACACCCGCACACACTTAACACACTCGCGCACATTCATTCAATCAGCTTCGGATGCGTTCCAATGAATTTCCATGCGTGTATCTAGTTATTTAAATAAAAGGATTATTGTTAGTCGTTAGACAATTGTTGAATTGAAGCGAATTGGCAGCGAAAACCGTACCGAGGACCGGCCGAGGACTGTACTGGGCAATTATTGCATTGAATTACTTGTGTGCTTGTTGTCTAATGTTCAATGGATTCACTACGAAATTGTAATAGTTTTAAGTCTTCTTGTAAATAAAATCAAATGTAATTCGTAAAAAAACTATGACTACTCCATTGTTTGGTTTACCTGCCAGACATTCATAGCTTAACAATAAATCTGATCAAAATACTCGAAGCTTTGGAATCCTTTAAGGAGTTACATGATGTAAGTTCATAATTCGAGTGATGTTTTATTAAATTAATTTACATTTAAATATGGAGAATCTAAGGGAACGTTTTGCAGTGCAAAACTGAAGATCATCAGTCCTTAAACTTCTGGCGCACGCATCGCGGCATGGGGAACAGGTAGAGCAGCATGTTGAAGGCAGCCAGGCCCACAGCAAAGGCGCAAGAGGCGGCCACGTCGATGGTTTCCTAAATACCGAACTATATTATATATTATCACAGATAATGGTATGGCTTACATCGGGATCGGGCAGGCCCAGGCGTTCGTGCATAAAGTCCGCCGGCTTCGGGCAGATGACGGAGGCGGTGGGCGTGCAGTTGAGCTTCCGCGACTGGAAGGCGATGCTGTGCAGCAGGGAGGAGGCGTAACGGGTGTGGGTGCCCTTGGTGTTGTCCTGCAGCCAGGGTTGCAGGCCCTTAAAGGAGCTGGAAACAGAAAAATCGATAAAGTCCTCAGGCTATAGTAGTATTTAATGCGTTTGAACTTACCGAACTGTTCCGCTGGCCAGGGCGATGCTGATGACCAGCACATAGGTCACCGCAATGGCTGCGTTGAAGGGTACTTTGACCACCAAGAGGAAGGCAATGGTTAGTTGCTCCGCCAGGACAAAGCTTGACCAGAGAGCCACCAACAAGTAGGCGAAAACGGTGCCATTATTGTATTTTGCATCCAACAGAAGGCTGCAAAAAGATACTATTCATTCCGATAAACTTTTCTTAAAACCAAAGAACCTACGGATAAACCACACAGCTGGCTATTACAGCGGACACCGCGGAGAAGGGTATGGAAACGGAGTTGTAGGCAATCAGCAGGGTCGTCCCCGAGTAGAGACCCTCTGGAGTGTCCTGCGAGAACTTCTTTCGCCATATGGGAACTGCAAGATGGGACGGGTTAAATCCAAATCTCATCATAAAACTCAGCTACTCACATAAAGAAATGGTGGTCAAGATGCCGCAGCCATAGGACAGTCCCAGAATATTCAGAATCATGCCATTCCTGGTAAAGAAGCCATGCGCATCGTCCTTGGAAAATATATCTTATAAATATATAATTTCAAATCATAATATTTTCGTACTTACGCCCACATTTGTGTAGAAGGCCCAGAGGATGCTCATGGCCAAGGGCAGAAGCAGCATGCGCAGAAACAGGGTCTTCATGCCCACAAGGCCACAGGAGAAAGTAGAAGCCAGTAGTTTTCTAAAGTAAAATTAAATATTATTATAATTACTCTCGAAAAGTATAGTTATGATTCTTGAAGTTAGCCAGAAGTAAACTCAGTTGCCAAAAGGCATTGCCTACTTTTTGGCGGATATAGGCAATATTAGTTTGAAACTGGTTAATCTCTGCCTCTACTCTTTACTGGACTTAAAATATATTTAAAATATCTAAAAAAACACTTACAAGTACAGCATAACCCAAACTTTGAGCTCTCCTGGCTTTCCGTAGGCCAGCGGCACCTTCCCAGAACCCATATTGTTGATGGGGGCATCCGAGATGGGAGTCTCGCGGGAGAATCGCTCCACCAGAGCTTCTATTTGCTGGCTCGACTCCAAGAAGCGATCCCGACTGCGCCGATCCACGGTGGACAGACAGAGATAGTACATCAGCGGGTTCTCCAGCTGCGGGCAGGGGAATCCTATCCCGTGGAAGTACTCCAGCATGGCACGAGTGCCTCCGGAGTAGACCACACCGCCCAGGCAGAGGAACAGAGCACGATCCAGGAAGGGAAAGACATCGGAGCGGGGCTTCTCCAGCGAGAGCAGAATGCCACAGCCCGTCTTCTTGGCGGTGTTGGAGAGAATGGATATCAGGAGATAGGCGCTCAATGGATCCAGTCCATGTGTGGGCTCATCCAGCAGGAGCATCACTAAAACAAATAGTCTGTATTATGGTTCCCAGTGTAGCCTTATGGCATTCTCACCTGGATCCCTAACCAGCTGAATGCCGATGGCTAGACGGCGTGCCTCGCTGATGTTCAGATACTCCACTCGCTTGTGGGCCACCTGCGACAGGGCCAGATCAGCCAGCACTTGGCGCACCTTGGAGCTCTTAAGGTAACCACTCAACTGCAAGGAGGAGGCAATGGTATAGTCTTTATATTCTGAGAATACTAATTTAAGGATTTGGAATCGATGGGATATGGGTCTAAAAGTATGCAATGAACTTCTTTGGATTGAAATTAAGGCTTAGCATACTTCTGGGCAGGTCTACTCACAATGGTGGGCGTGTAGTGAAGAGTCTGGGCCACTGTGAGTCCCGGAACAAAGGTGCAGGATTGGGTCACATAGCCGCAACGTTGCTGGAACAAGGCCTTGGACAGCGGCGAGCCATTGAGCAGCACCTGGCCACGAGTGGCTCCATCGGCGCGCCTCGAGATCACGTCCAGCAGTGCCCGCTTGCCGCTTCCTTAAAGGGATGATTACTACTTAGTAACTTGGTAACTCTCCAAAGTCATCCACTAACCCTTCGATCCCAGAATGGCCATCACCTCGCCGCTGTGCACGGTGAGATTGACGCCTTTGAGCACCAGAGCCGAGTTGCCGGCTCCATTGAAGCAGCCACCACCGTCAACCTGTTGGAAGTCGAGAGCAGAGAGAGAGAGAGCACTGAGCATTGGAAGGGCGAGAGAGAGTTTTCCCGGCACTTGCCTCGGTGGTGTGGAAAATGTTATGGGCTTCCAGTACGTAGTCGCTACCGATCATTTTCATAGCCACCACTACGCTCTGTGTGTGTGTGTGTTTTTGTGTTTGTTTGTTTGGCCTCTTGTGCTCTCTGCTTTGCACGCTGTCCGTGGCTCAAGAGTGGTTTTTGGAAGAGCTGCGGTTGGAGAAGAGAGGCAACGCAAAGAGAGTGGTAGAGTGTGGAGAGAGAGAGAGAGAGAGAAAAAAATAAAACTTGCTTAAAATATTAAAAGGAAGCTGAAAGCTCTTTTAAATCACTTTGTTTTTATATTCTAATAAACAATAGGAACACTTTAGAGGTTTATAAGGTAATCATCATCTTTCTTTATATATGTTTTTTAAGAAAACAAGAATTTGTGTAGACCAAACCAACCTCCGCGAACACGTCTAAACCCACTGAGCGCGCCGTTCCAACTGATCCGAAACTGTTGCTGAACGACCAGCCAAGTGTCTACCGATCTTCCAATTGGGGGAGCTCGCTCCGCCTGGAAATCGGCTCTCTCATTGTATACATAGACGGCTCTCTCTCTTCCAGCGGAGCCAAGCGGGCTAAGATGGCGGCCGAGGCCAAGTTCAGCTCAGTTCGCTGCGAGCCGAGCTCCTAGAGAGTTGCCTCCACCGATCCGCGGCTGGTTCCGATCTTTTGCCTTTCTGGCTGCGCACGGCGGAAGAATTCCAAGCAGAAGCAGGGAGAACATATCGTATCGTATATAGAAACAGCTAAAATATATACATTGCGAACGGGTGGATGGCTAATTGAAATGTTTGCGGCATTATAGTTACCTGTGCGGAGAGTAATATATATAGAAATATTTCTTAATGGCCCCACCGCAGTGCATGCAAATGTTGTTGTTTCCTCGACGCGCTTGACAAACGGATTGCGATTCTCCACATATCCAATAGATACGAAAAGTGGTTCCATAAGAAACGCCAAAAAGCGAAAATAACCAGTGACGTGTGAGTGTGTGCCGAGTGTAGAGTGTAGATCGTGTGTGTGTGTCTATGTGGAATATGCGGACATCGGTGTAACAGCAGCAGCGGATCCACATTGTAACGTAAGTGTTGCAGATACAAAAGTATCTATCCGAGCCACGAATGAGTGTCGCTGCCGTGTCCACCAACTGCTAATTAGAGTTCGGCCAACTGGTCTTTACTGTTAATTGTATTAAGGCAACCCCAGCGACCACCGACCAGCGACCAGCACTTGCCACCTCAAAGAAACTCAAGAGTCCAAGTACACACACAGACACAGTCTCTACAGGGCTACAAAAAATGACAGAGGGAAATTCTTAACTTAAAATTAAGGGTTCCTTAGTAGGAAAACTCATAGATACTCACCAAATAGAGAGATACTCTTCACTGAGGACAAGAACTTGGCCTAAAGGGTAGAAAGCACTTATTTCTTAGGCACTAATGGGTGTTAATTTATATATTATGGAAATTACAAAACTGATCCAAAAAGACTGCAAACTACTGGAGTTTCCTTGGATTATATTTTGATATAAATTACTTAAACAATTAAAGATTCTCTGCTGAATTCCTTATGTATTTTCTCTAATATTCCTCAAAATATAAATAATAATAAAATAATAAAATAAATAAATAATATAAATTATTATAAATATTATATTATATTATGAATATTATCATGAAACTCCTTTTATTTTCTTATATTTTTTCACTGTGTAAGGTACGCGCTGAAGGTGCAGAGTTAGAGTATCTACCACGTTGCCTTCCCGTCTCCCGTCTCCCGTCGTCCACTCTTCCCGTCTTCCCGTCTTCCCGCCTTCCCCCTCTTCCCGTCTTACCATGTTCTTGTGTTCTGGCACGCTGTTCTCTGCTGTTCTGCTCGCGCGGTCGTCACCAGCGCAGGTCAAAGATCCCGCGAGCGGGTTTTGTCTAGCAAATGTATCTTAGCCTCCACCATTTCGTTTCCAGCGCTTCCACTGCGAGTTCTGCGCCCTGCACAGAACAGAACCACAAAGCCACGGCCAAGAGCCCCACTCTGGCTTGCTTTAGCTTTGGCTTGCCTTGGCTTCGCCGCGAGTGTGTATCTCACAGATACAAGTTCCAGTTTGTTTGTTTGTTTGGCCGGCTGGGTTCTTGGCTCTCCGGGGATCACTTTTTGTGTTTGCCCTGCCCGCAGATGCCAGCATCGTCGTGGTCTTAGTCTTGGTCTTGGTCTTGGCATTTCCTCGTAGACTCGAAAAAAAAGTGCCATAAGCACTATCGACATTATAGGCTCCTCTTTTTATGCATTTACTACATAAAATTATTATTCTGAGCACTCTGAGAGGGAAAATCACTTAGAGAATTTGGTGCAATGCTTACATTAAAAGAAGGAATATTATTAGTTGAATCTAATTAAGTTGGAATGCTATTTTCCCTTAGCTTTTTGGTAGAGAAGATATAAACACGCTAGAATTTGCTGAAGATACTATAGCTCCGAATTTATTTTACAGCCCATTTAAAGTAGTGGAATTCCCAGAAATCTAACAAGTTTACGCTGGTTGATTTTTCAAGTAACACATCAACTCCAGCTTATATGAACTTAAACTTTTATTTCACCTACAGTTTAATGAAGATCATTGTGTGGTTCGTTGGCGGAAAAACAAACAGAAATCAAATTGATTTGCCATCGAACACGATGAGAAAGCCATAAACAGGTCTGACAAAGACGCTTTTCTGTTGGCTTCAGGGAGATATTTTTCGTTTTTTGTTTCTGAGTGTACTCTTCCTATATATCGGCTCGTAAAGAATAACCAGGCGGCTAAGCAACTTTCACATTCATTTTGCAATTTCGATGCAGCTGCCAATCTCGGCTCACAATCACTTTCAAAAGTTTCTGGCGCGCGGAACTTGATTTCCCATCCGAAATGAGCCGCGACCTGATGGATCTCGGGGCCTCAGCACCATTCTCAGGGCTCGATCTGCGGATCATTGTGTCCGCCGGTGGTCAGCCATCCATCCCTGGGCGATGCAGCTGATTCCCAGCCTCTGTTGGGCTGTTGGCTGTTGGGCTTCTATTTTGCTAATTACTCGCACCTAATTAGCCCGTCATGACGGAAGGGCCCGTTAGAACGTCGTTTGGGCCATGGCCATTACCAATGCCACTGCTCATTGAAAAACGTCCCCAAAACGATTTCTTCTGGTTCTTCTGCTTGGCGCTGACTTGGTGTTTTGTTTTTCTTGATTTTCCCCCTTTGTTGTTGCTGCCGTTGCGGCGTAAATTAGTTAACAGTATTATTATAGCTGCTAACGGGGCTGACTGGTGATTTGTGGCTGCTGTTCGGGCCCCAAAAAAGGCACGGGCATAAAAAGGCTTAGAAGCAGCGACAAGATCTCACAGAGTGGTCGTAATTCAATTTCGACAATTTCAGTTCCAATCGAAAAGAAAACAAACGCCGAAAAGGGGAAAAAATCAAAAGACTTAAGACAGCAACGCGCGGACTCCAGGGTCTAGACAAAAGTCCAAGGCGCGGCGAAAAAAGGCAGCTTAGGTTGAATTGATTGTCAGTTATGGCTTGTGGTGAGTTCGGAGAGCTTGGCACTCGCAGCGGGATCGGAGCTATCTGGTCTCTGGTCTTGGTCTTTGTCTGGGCCTAGGCGGGTTTTCGCTCGGTCCCCAAGGTGTGGCTGCATCTCGCTGGTCAAAACTTGTTCTTGTTCTCTCGGCCATCGGATGAGAGTCCCCCAATCGCGCTCAATACCTTTTCAATTGGACTTAGTCGCTGGTTATTCCAAGAGGAGTGAATCACGCGATTTAATGATACCCGAATGGCGGAGGATGAAGTCAGCGGAATGATCGCAGACCCTTGGCTAAGTGAAAACTCACCGGGCAGGAAATTCAAATTCGAAATTCGAAATTCCTCAGCAAGCCTCTCCTCCTGCTGGGGGCCATTAAACGCTGCGACCATGAAAATTGTGGCCATTGATAGATACGGTACGGGGCCTCCTCGGCAAGTTAATTTACTTTTTATTGTAATTAAATTAACACAGCAGCCGGAGCCGGAGCAGAAGCAGAACAGCTGCATAATTAGGCGAAGAAAGTATCCGCTGCTACACACACTTCGTGACTTTTACGGCCGTAAAAAGAGAACTTCACTTCATTTCACTTGAAGTTCACAGCCGGCGGAGGGAGGCCCAGTCTTGGGTCTGACATAGAATCAGAATAGGCAGTCGTAGACCGAGACGGAGATGATATGGATGAGACCTCCATTGACATGGATGTAGCCCACGTGAGCCGAATAAATTGCTCCTCAAAACCATGTCACTTACTTAGCCCTGCTTGGCACTCGGAAAAAAGGTAGTTCTTGGGAAAAATAGAAACCTAAAATTGATCAAATTTATTCTTGGGGAGGTAAACTCTTTGAAAATATAATTTTATATAAATATAAATATAGTTTGTTAAGGAAACCAAAAATTTGAAATTGATTCAATTTATTCCAAGAGAGGTAAATTCTATGAAAAACATTTTTAAAAAGAGAAAGATTTGCAGAAGTAAAAAACTGAAAATGTATTAAGGTAAACTTTCTGAAAACATTTTGTAATGGTAGTTATTAAAGGAAACTGAAAATGTAAAATTGATTAAATTTTTTCTAAGAGAGTAAACTCTATGAAAATCATATTTAAAAGTAGTTTTTGGGGAAGTAAAAAAACCGAAAATGTATCCAATTAACATTTAAAGAGGTTTACTTTTTGAAAATTGGTTTTTAAGGTAGATTTTAGAGAATATATAAACCTAAAATTAATCAAATTTATTCTTGGGAAGGTAAACTCTTTAAAAAACATTTTATAAAGATATTTTTTTTAAGGAAACCAAATATTTAAATTGATTAAATTCATTCTAAGAAAGGTAATCTCTTTGAAAATGATTTTTAAAGGTAGTTTTTGGGGAATTCAAAAAACCGAAAATATATCATATTAAAATTTAAATAGATACTCTTTAAAAAACATTTTGTAACGGTAGTTTTTAAATTAAATGAAAAATGTAAAATTGACTAAATTTATTCTAAGAGAGGTAAAATCATTTTCAAAGGCAGTTTTTGGGGAAGGAACTAATCCGAAAATGTGTTAAATTATTATTTAAAGAGATAAACCTTTTGGAAACAATTTATATAATAGTTACTAAAGAAAACCAAAAATTTTAAATGGATTATGTTTATTCTTAGACAAGTAAATTCTTTGAAACCCATTTTTAAAAGATGTTTTTGGGAAAGAAAAACCCCTACAGTTTATAAAATTAATATTTAAAGAAGTAAACTTTTTGAAAATCTTTATTTTAAGGAGAATTTTTAGAGAATATATATACCTAAAATTAATCAAATTAATTCTTAAAGAGATAAACTCTGTGATAAATAGACTAGAGTATTCAAAATCGAAGTATCTTAGAAAAAAACAGCACAGTTCCTAGATAATATTTCGTTTAAGTTAATAGACTATTTCTAATACAAATAAAAAGCGTTCCAGTGTGCGGATGGCGCCTTAGACCCAGTTGGTCTCTTGGGTGTGTTTGGGAATTTGGCCAACTACGTATGTCTCGTGCATTTTTATTCATGCAACGACACCGCAGGGAAAAATAGCCTTTTTGCGCACATTTTCGTTCGGTTTGACATGGAATTTATGTCAATTAGCCTGGCACACACACGTGTGTGCGAGTGTGCGGAGGCGATTGGGGAGCGGCGGGAGTGGGACAGGGCCTGGGATTGCCGCTGACTGGGCCAGGCATTCGCATGCAAATTTTACCCACAATTGTTGGCCACTTTCACAAGTCTTTTGCAATACAGGAAAGTGTTTTGTTTCGACTTTGGCTTCGGTTTGTTTTGGTTTCTGCTCAGCGTTAATTGCCTGTAAAGATGCCCGAAACTGAGGCAAAGTTTCGTATTCCGTTTGGCCAATTAATAAAACTGACCTTGCCTGAGTTTTCCAACCACAAAAAGCGCTGAAAACCGAAAGCCGATCCGCTCGCTGAAAGCTCACCAGCACCGCAATGAGACCGCCGCGGAGGCTCCGCAGTGGATCCGGGGTGGATCCGGGGTGGATCCGGAGTGGGGGCTATGCAGCCATGACGAATACTCGGCGGCAGCATGACATTAGCTGGCTTTTTGGGGTCACAGTCGGACGAGAGCCACCAGAGTCAGCGGAATTCTTGTGCTCGCATTTCTGCCAGCTCGGCGGTTAACTCATTTCTGGCTGTGACTCTGCCCCGGCCCGGCCATTGCCCAATTTGATTTGGCTCTGTGGGCCAGCTCCATTAGCGCAAATCGGGTCAGTTTTGGGCCAGCTTTGGTATCCCATTAGCCAGTGTTTAATTAATCATCTCAGCCGGTATTTGTCGAGAGTTTACGCGCTAGATACTCGCTAAATGCAATTTAAATCACTTTAATTTAGTCATTTTTTTGCTGAAAATTGTTTTTAACTGATTTCTCAATCGGTTACTTGGAAAAAATGAACGGAAATATTTTTACCGTGTGCCATTCGTTAAATATTTATTGTCGAATAAGTCAAGCTCACTTAAGTCGTAACAGTTTAAGACCAGTTTTTGCATCTTCACTGAGAAAATGTTTGGCATTTAAAACTGCTCTAAGCTTTAAGTAGAGATATGAGTATAACACTTGAGTGTCATAGATACAAAATAAATTACAGATTACACCTGGTATTTATCTTAGCTATGTTATGACTCTTCATTGTAGCTTTCATGCATTGGAGGTGTGAGCGGAGCTCAGAAAGGCACAAAAATAAGTTATTTGTTTAAGATTTGTAAATAAAGTTCGACCTCCGGCAATATATATCATATCTTATATATATCTATCAATATATATCAAATCAATATATATTTATCAATATATATCAAATCAATATATATCATATATCATATATCATATATACTTCCAGTATAATTTCCTTTTTGTTCCAATTCCTGCAGCTATATAAGCCTGATATTCTTTGGTATTTGTTTATCGTTAGTTATATTATCTCTGCATTTACGCCAATTAATTAAAGCAAATTACTCTATAAGGAATGTATGTAAAAATAATCTTTGGAAGCTTCTGTTTGTTAAATAGGTAATAAATAATAAAAGCTAAATTTAACAAGACTAAAATTAATTAAATTTTACCAGTATTTAACCATTACCTTCTTCTCCACGCTTCTCTTGAAAGAAAGAAAAATAAAATAAAATTAATATTGAATTATTTATAAAACTGGCTTAAACTTATCTCTGGACTCAACAATGATACAACTTCAAGAGAATTTTCTCTATTATACCTATTCCTGACACTGGTATTTGTTTAGTAGTTTTTGGTATTCGTTAGTTATATTTTCCTTGCAATTTCTTCAATTAATGAAAGCTTACGTAGTGTCCTAACCCTATAAGGAATATATGCAAAAATAACTTTTGAAGGCATATGTTTTCAGCATTTCAAATTGATTTACAAGGAACCCTATGATATCATAGAAAATAGTCTAAGTTTATTAAAAGAAATTTAAACTAATTAAATTTTGTTAACATTTAACCATTACCTCTCTTTCCACACTTCTAAATGATTCATAAAATAGCATTCAAATCTTTATTTTTGTATATAAAAATCTTCTAAAAAATTTATCTCTGGACTCACAAATTTTTCTCGCTGTGCAGCACTCATTCACCTGCTGGGCCCAGTCCCATCTCTGCTCGTATTTCGCCGACGCAGCCCCACTCATAATCAATTTACGCAGTCGAAACGAAACTTTCACAAGTCGTAAAGCGCTGGCAGCCTCAGAGATTTCCTCGCTGCGTGCCTTCACTCTGGCGGGCTGACCGACTGTCTCCGATCTGCCACTATATACGCAGGTATATAGAAATACCTCGGCGAAAAGCGTGAGCATCTATCGCTCGCAGCGGGGCCAGCGGGGAGCAATTTGCATACTCGCTTTTGTCGGGCAAATAAACGTGCTAAAAATCAAACAAAAACTTGAACAAAAATCTCCGAAACTCGAGTGTTCAATTAACACACACACACACAGAAAAAGTCGTCTCGGATGCCTTTCCTCCCGGAGCATAATCACAAAAAATTTCATCTTGCCGGACCGGAGACCGGAGATGGGAGATCGGAGATCGGAGCAACTCGGAGACAAGTTCAACAAACCGCTCTGCCGCCGGAATGGAGGCTGCAGGAATGCCGGCCACGGGCTGGCAGTCGTTTAATTTGTTTATTATTAATTTGCATCTGGCGGCGGCATTAGTCAGCTCTGCGAAATCGGCTCTCTTGGCTGAAGTGCCGCCCCAATACCAGTCCCGCCCAGCAGCTGCATTCTTGAGCGGCTCCAGCGAAGGGTATTCGGGCTTAATCGATGCGAATGCTTCTAAATTTAACCGCCTACGTGATCCAAGTGATGTTTCTGTCTAACGCTTCAGAGATTGGACATTTTGCGGCATCGTTCAAAAATGTTGGGTATTTTTAATGACTCACTAAGGCATTTAACACTTTTGAGGGTATAAACGGCGCATATAATCAAGATTAAAAAGCTGGTTTTATGTTTGCTTCAAGCTGGAAAGGTTTGATTTGAGGAATGATAATAATAATAATGATGATATTTTTAACTGCTTAATATGAAGAGTTTATTCATAAAGGAAATGTGAATGTTAATTAAAGCCTTGAGCTTAAGGTAAAAGCTTCCATAATATTATAAATATTTACCAAGCTTTTAGACGAATTTCTGTAAATATTCTTTTAAAACTAGTTAGATCTTTCCTAATAAAAACATTCTAGAAAGTTGAAAGTATTTCCTGAACCTAAAAGCCTGCATTAACTTCGTATTTTATTCCTAGTTTCGACTGATTTTTTCTCAGTAGGGAAAAGCCTTTATGGCCCAAAGTGCATTCAGGCTTCGTGGTGCATACAGTTTCCTTTTGGGTTATTAATGGCAAATTACAAAACTGCAACTGGCGACCCACTTTTAGGCATTCTCGGCGTCAGTCGCGGAATATTTTCATGGCATTTATCATACGCCCCGTGTGCCGCGGTGGCAGCAACAAATTATGCCACCAGAGTTTCACTTTCTCACTGGGCCAAGTGAGATTTGGTACCAGATCGTCAGATCGTCAATTCGTCAGTGCGTCAGTTCGTCGGGCTGTCAGTGGCAATCAGAGGCCAGCTTTTGATATGGGAGGCTGACCTACCTGTTGCCTGGCTGGGCCTGGGGAACGAGTTTTGGGCAGCGATGGATGGACTGGATGGCAGTGAAATGAAAAGCTGGCGAAGCCAACCCAATTTAATGGGCCTTTTGCGTGGGAATGGAAATGCCCGTATCGCCGCCGCCTGAACCGCAGGTCAGCCCTGGCTCCAATCGCACATATTGCGGCCATCTCGAGTACAAACGAGCCAAGACGAGTTCAGAGAGAGCAGCAAGTCGGTATGGAGCCACTTGGGCGCGCTCCATTAAATCATAAGATGTGCGCACATGCCGGCGATCAGTGACCGAAAAACCGGAGGAGTCGTGGCCGAAGCTCGTGTCCGTGTCCGTGTCTAACTGCAGTTGTGCATCAATGGTCATGTGGTCTTGGCACAAAACGGTTCCCGACTTGTCAACCGATGGCTGCATCTCCGGCCCCTTGGCCAACGGGAATGCGCCGTCGCGCAGTGGCAGCAACGGGACTCGGTCTCGCACTCGACTCGTACTCTTACTCTCCCAGCTGCCTGCCAATTGGCCTAATCGGCCTGCTAAGCTGTTGGCTGTTGCCAATAACCGTTGGCCGATTACTTAGCGCGTTGTGAGTTATTCGCACCAGCAGGCCAACGAGACTCCGTTGACAGGCAAATATCCGCTACCTCCGGTCCTGGTCGCCAGTCTGCGACTCAGTCTTGGTCGGATCATGCAATGATCGGCTGACCCACTTTGGGTATGGCCAGCTAATCAAGACTATGATATAATTCTGGCCAGGCTGCAGCTGTAACTGTGTCTGTCCGCTTCCCCGGACTGCAGCTGCAGCCAGTTTTTCATGTGGTTGGTATGCAGCCAGTCTGGCCACGATCTGATAAAGGCGGCCAAAGGCTTGGCCAGAAGGCCACCCAAAATCTGCACAAAAACAATAGGAACAGTCCGTGGGAAATAAGCAATCATATTTGGCTTAAAACTAAGTCAATTCTGAGCTTAATATTAACACAAATTCCTCTATTAAGTCTGTGAAATTAGTCTTGTGGCTGGGATTTATTTAACTCTTAATTTACGAACGTGACTATAGATTGTATGTATATAGAAAAGAACATACATATATGACCTACTGTACGATTATTTAGCCAAATTCCTAAACGTGCAAAAGCAAAAGTTTTCACTGTTCTTGACGATAACCAAATCTTTAAAGCCGAACTCAATCGCATTATACTGCCCCTCAAAAAGTGAAGTTATAATACCCACATCCCAGTTGGAGTGGCCCAGTTAGACGAAGATGTGTGCCATCATGTGCCATTTGGCGAACAATTGAATCAATTAGTGGCAGTTTTGTATCTTATTCAATTTCCCAGACATACTTCCATAATGAGCTAGTTTTAGACAGTTTAAAGCACAACGGCAACGGGCATTAGTTAAAAACTAAAAGTCATTTTAATCGTATATTTCACTTTCCTCCGCCGACAGTTAAGAGAGTTGTCCATTCCAATGTTTTGCTTCACGCACTTGTGCGAACAATGGGTAGATACAGATACGCGCACTCCGAGATGCTTAGATATGGGCTTTGGCCGCGGCTTCGGCTTCGGCTTCGGCTCCGGCGTCAGCGGAGCATCGTGATCGCATAAATCAATGCCGCTGTCTCGTGGTCGGAGCCGTATCATTGCCCCCAATACCACTCATTCACTACCAGCTGCCATGGAGCACAACAAAGCGACGCCTTAGTTGCCGCAGATCTCTTTCTTTGCGGCTCTTAGGGTCCGCTCAGTTTTTAGTATGGGGTACACTCAAAGAAATAAAGAATGAAAGGCTAGGGCATATTTGGGTACAGAAACCCTTTATCGATAATAGGTATAGAATCATTAGCGAGGACTCAAGTTCATATTAGCTTAAAATTCCCAAGTGGGACCGAGTGCCTTCCTTGACTTTCTCTATTTACTGAACATCAGAAAGTTATATTAAACTATGATAAACTTAAATATGTTCCAAAGTATATATTTCTAGTTTATCATATTGTACAAGAATAAATTAAATAAATAAAGCTTAAAATTCCCAAGTGTGCATTCGGTTTCTTTATTGAATTTTCCTTCCTAAAGACAACTGAGCTTCACAAAGTTATTTATCACCATGAATATGTTAATAAATACCTTCCAAAGTATATATTTATTGGTTATCATATTGTACAAAAATACATAAAATATTAAATAAATACAGCTTAAAATACCCAAGTGTGCATTCGGGTTGTTTCTTGAATTTCCCTTCCTAAAGACAACTGAGCATCAGAAAGTTATTTATCACTATGAATATGTTAATAAATACAAAGTATATATTTTATATTTCTGTACCATATTGTACAGATATAAATTAAATATTGAATAAATATAAAAAGTAAAACTTAAACTTCCTAAAGGGGTATTCGGTTACATTCTTTCTTTCCTTGAAGATAACTGAGCATCAGAAATTTATATATAATTATGAAATTATTGGACCTATTGAATTATGAATAGTTAGGTTCTAGAATGCATATTCCCAGACTTTCATATTGTGCCAATAAATAAATGAAATATTAAATAAATATAAAATATCTGTATCTGCAGCTGTATCTGCATCTGTATCCGAAGCTGTGTGTAGGTAGTTCGGCTTAGGTGATGCGATGCCCTGTCTCAACTGTAGCAGGCTGTCGCGGGCAGTAAAGCCACCTTCCCTGACTTCCACTTTCACTCCAGCGCCAAGTGCCCTGGCAAAACGGTTACGGCAAGAAAAACAGAGGCAAATAATTGTGGGGGAAAGAAATGATAATAGTAAACAAAAACCAAGCGCTGGCAGACAAACAAAATCGAGTAAAATGCGTTGAACTGAGGAAAATCCGTTTATGCGATTATGCCACAAGCGATTTTAATTAAAGCGAATTTAGCACGCAATTAAAAGTGTTAGTACACCGCCAGAGTTCCGCGGCAGCGGTGCAGGCATATATGTACATATATATGTGGTTAATCGGCGGCTTAAACTGAGCGAAAGCACTGCCGTAATCCCAGCTTTCTTCTCTCTTCTGGGCGCCGCCACTCCCCAGCCTCGCATTTCGCCGAAAGTCGGAACGCCTGGCATCTTGCAATTACTATTCCGAGTGTATAGTACCACTCACTTTCGCCGGGCATCCTGGACTCGCTCGGCACTCGTAGAACTCTTGACTACGTAATCCGAGTGCCGAAACGGAAGTCCGCACGCCTCGCTGCACTGCACCCGGCCGAATCCAAGTGCACAATCCGGCGACAGCGACAGCGTCTGCGTCTGGGGCAGGTGCACTAGTTTGTTTGCCTCGCATTCGATTGCATAATGCCACCGCTGCCGCTAAAGCAAACAGTTAGCACGGCAAACAACATTTGGCCGCCTTGCGGCTCATTTGCATGGAGTTTTCTCTGTTTTTTGTTTTTTTGGGGCCTGCTGCATTGGCAATTAAAAACCCAGGGGCCGTGTCGAAACAGCCCCGCTTTGTTCTCCCTCCCCGGCATTTGGGATGGATTTCCTCAACGCAAGACTCACAAGAGCTGGGCAATCCGAAAGACAACACCCGATTAGGTGTCATTGTCTTGGCGGGCTTTTGTGCACCTGCTTGGATTAAGATGCTTAAATAAGATATAAAACTAGCAAGAGAACAAAAGATCCCATTAGGCACTTATTCTTGACTTATTCTGATATTTTTGTCAGCAAGAAAACTAAGGATAACACATGGAACCAAATAATACTTCAACTCTCTAACAGTTTACTTGCATTTTTAAGTAATTTATTTTGTTTAAATAAAAGTGTGTTTAGCTTGAGGGTGTAAGGTTACCTGAGCATTCGAGAGAATATTTATTTGGTTATTGTTAGGGCGTCTCAAGTTCCTCAAGTTCGTACTCATATCCGACACAATTTCCGCTGTGGCCATTGTTATGGCTGTGACTGCGACTGCGACTCCAATTCCGACTCCGACTGCGTGTGGATGTGTGGATATATATGGATATATGTGGGCATTGTCATTAGGCTAATTCCCGCAAATTATGAGTAATAATAGCGCAGCCATTCTCGCGGCATTCTTGACCCAGTTTGATTTGGAATTAGCTTAGACTTTTGGCCCGAACTCTCTAACCTGCTCCTCCTCTGACTCGGAATACTTGCAGACCATGGAGCTGAGCAACTTTTCCAGCAGCAAGAAGATGTCACGCGAGGAGCGTCGCTACTCGGTGCCCCACGGACCCAATACCCCGCTGCCGCCGGCGGCGTCCGAAGACCTGCACGCCTGGTCCATCTACAGGTGAGTGTGTGTTGTTGTATGGGAAGAGAAGTCCCCAACTCCACAACTCCTCAACCTAGACTTGGGTGCGGTAGCCGCACCTGACTATCAGAGTTTTGACGGTTGATTTAACCGCATAAAGCGGAAGTTCAGAGCTAATTGAACGCAGACGGGTGGCCAAGCCCCCTAATCATGTCCAGCTGACCGCAACTGCAGCCATCTCCTCCTCAACTGCTCTCGCTCTCTTCTCCCAGGCAAAACCTGAACTCTGACTTCACCGATTCGGCTCTGGGCTCGTCGGACAAATCACCGCTGCCATATGGAAACTTCCAGCTACGCGATACCACAGTGCAATCAATCTTAAATCATCCGCGCTACGGGCCCAAGTGAGTAATCCCACAAACTATTTAGCCAAGCAATTATTAAGCATAATCAGGCGCTAATTAAGCTAAGACATGATCTCAGCATAAAGGTCTGACAACTTCCCCAGGAAGCTTAGCTAGAAATCGCCTTGGGATTTATATTGGAAAGCCGGAATGTTGACAAATTTTTAGAAGGGAAAGAAAGTCATCATTAAAGCTAATGAAGATGAATTATTCGTAATTAAGTATTTTTTGATATATTCCCTTTATGTTTCAGATCTCCTCTGGGCTCCAACATGTACACCTACTTGAAGTTCGGTCTGCCGCGCGTCTTTCCGCCGAACGCCGGATCGCAGCGTTCGCACCGACCAGGCCCAGGTCCGGGTCCCGGACCGGGTCCAGGTCACGGCGGCTCCAGTGCTCTGGGCGGAGTGCGCGGCCGCGTGAATCGGGCTTTCCGGGACAGCTCGGGAGCACCGGCAGGCGCTGGGAGCAGCGGCTACGACAGCAGCGACAACGAGACAACCCGGAGCCGGGTGCCACCCAATCTCCGGAAGTACCGCAGCGAGTCCGACTTCCGTGCCATCGGCGGAATGCCGCACTCGCGTCCGGAATCCCGGGCCCAAATCGGAGGAGGACCGGGCGGCGTGCCAGCGGCAGCCCTTCGACAGGCCAACAGCCGGGCCAGCATAGCGGTGGGTCAGCACCATCACCACCAGATACAGCAGCACCAGCAGCAGTACATGGGCAACGGGAAGCACTACGGGCACAGGTCGCACAGCGAGGCGGATCTGCTGGGCGCCGGCCTGGGCCATGACGGGGGCGGGCTGGGCTACGACTACCACGAGGCCAGGCTGTACGGCAGCTCCAGGCAGTATGGGAACGGGAACGGGAATGGGCTGAACCACGGCCGGAAGCAGTCCGGGATGGGGCTGATCTACCCGAACATACAGGTGCACTGCCTGGACGTTAATCCCTGCCTGCGCGGCGTGTCCATGCAGGCCAAGGCCGGCGACCTGTTCGCCATCATGGCCACCTCCCAGCGGGAGGGCAGTGCTCTGGCGGAGTGCCTGGCCGGACTGAGTGAGCGGCTGGGCGGCGAGATCCTGATCAACGGGCAGCAGGTGAACCGGCGCGGCTTGAGGGAGCTGTGCAGCTATGTGCCGGCCCTGGAGGTCTCCTCCCTGGACCCGCGGATGAGTGTCCAGTGCACCCTGAACTTCCACGCCGCGTTGCGCGGTCCCCTGGATCGCAGCGATCTGGAGGAGCGCATGGATGTGCTGATTGAGGACCTGGGCCTGAACACGGTGCGCGCCTCCAATGTCTCCACGCTAACGCACTCGGAGAAGCAGCGCCTGAGCGTGGCCTGCCAGCTGCTGGCGCAGTCCTCGCTGCTGATCCTGGATCAGGTCACCAGCAACATGGACATCTTCGACACCTTCTTCCTGGTGGAGTACCTGCGGCAGTGGTGCAGCGGCGGTCGCATCGTGATCATGACGCTGCAGCCGCCCACGTTCGAGATCCTGTCCATGTGCTCCGGCGTGCTGCTGCTCTCCGGCGGCAGGACCGTCTTCTCCGGCAGCCGTGCGGATCTGCCGCGACACATGGGCGAGCTGGGCTATCCGTGTCCGCCCTTCAAGAACCCAGCGGATTATTACTGTGAGTATTCCGTGAGTCTTGCCTAAGATGTAATTTTTACTATGTATATGACCTCTCTCCAGTGGACTTGGTCACCCTGGACGACCTATCGGCGGCAGCCATGCTCGAGTCCTCGGCCCGCATCGAATCGCTGGCCAATGCCTGGGACCAGATCAATTCGGAGCCACCGCTCGCCGCCCCGCCCGCCTCGCTGCCCAACTTCACGCTGAAGGCCGGCTTCTTTGGGCAGATCAGTGCGCTGATCAAGCGGTTCGCCGGCTACAAGCAGCCGGGATCGCTGCTCACCTGGATCAGCAAGCTGATCGCCGCCGCCGTGCTGTCGCTCTGCATCGGCTGCATCTTCTGGGACGTGCCCGCCTCGGATCCGCAGCTGAGCTATCACGACCGCCTGGGCTACCATCACTGCGTTATGGTGCTGGTCTACTGGCCGCTGGTCATGCTCACCATCCGGGACACGCAGGAGGATCGTCGCCATGCGGAGCGGGACATTCGATTGGGGCTTTACACGCGCAGTCTCTACATCATCGTGCAGGTGAGACTTTAAGCATAAGATCCTTGTTAGACGAAAGACGTCTGAATCCCTGGTTCTTGCAGAGTCTCCTTGGCCTGTTCCCCAGCCTGTGCATCTGGCTGGCTTATCTGCTGCCGGCCCACAGCATGGCAGGACTTTACACCTACTCCAACAGCAGCGACACTGGCATCTACCTTTACATGGGTAAGGGATCTAATAATTGTTAACCCTCGAAAGCTACAACATCATGCCTTTCCCCAGGCTACATGCTGCTCTACTTGACGCTCATCCAGACGCTGGCCCTGTTCTGCGCCCACCTGCTGCCCTGCAAGGTGTCGGCCAGCATTGTCAACGGGCTGATCAGTCTGGCGGTGGCAGCGGTGGGCGGCTATCTGGTGCATCCGCAGAACCTGGCCAAGTTCTGGTCCTGGCTGCAGTTTGTCTCCCCCGAGCGTTGGCTGCTGCCTGTCTTGGTGCAGGACGAGTATAGTGCCGAGACTCTGTCCAACTCCGCCGGACTGCAGCTGTGCCGCAACAAGCAGGTGGGTCTTGGTTAATAACAACAATAACAACATAAATAAACTGATAAATAAAACATTTGCAGGTGCAGCACCAGGAGATTATTGTGCAGCAGCCCTGCCCGCCGCCCAACGGCACCCAAGTGCTAGTCGACTTCGAGCTGCTGCCCCAGCAGCATGTGTTGGATCCCACGCCCAGCTACGACCAGACCACATCGCTGGCCTTGGTCCTGGCCTCGGTGCTCGTCTTCTTCATCACCTTCATCGTCTTTTTGTGCAATTGCCGTGGTGCCTGTCGCAAACAGCGCAGTCGGTAGGCTGACTTGACCCGCGCGACTTGGAGCTGGCCAAGATCTGGAACTTGAATGACCGATGGCCCAGCCTCTCGAACTGTACATTCAATAGAAACTAATTATTGAAATAAATAGTGTTTAGTCGAAGGAAGCGTTCGTTTAACTAACTAAATTGCCTTTAGTGTTATTTTTATTGAGCTTGGAATGGACAGATTGGGCAGTTGGGGTGGGGCTTGTTTTACAAACTTTGTATATCTAAAAGGTTTGAGCTTATTTCCCTAAAAATGTGTATCAAAAATTGCATCTCAAAATGCAATGGAAAGGATTGCAGAGTCGTATACTCTAGACAGTTAATGGTGGAACAGACGCAGATTGGTGTGAGCCATAATGATGCCATGCTCGTCGCAGGCGGCAATGACACCAGCGTCATTGGTGGAGCCTGCGGGACTTCCAATGTAGGAGACACCGCTCTGCAAAAGACATTATTTGTGTTAAGAACAGGATACGGGAGATACTTATACCACCAGACTTACCAGACTAGCGCGATCAATGTTGTCACGGAACGGGAAGAAGGCATCGGATCCCAGGGCCACACCACTGAGCTCCTTCAGCCATTTCACCTTCTGTTCGGTGGTCAATAGCGCCGGCGCCTTATCGAACCTGTAGGCAGTCAACTTGGTTTTAGTTTCCTTAATTACTCTATATCCTGCCGACTTACATTCCCTCGAATTGCGAGAGAGGCATATCCTTGCCCACGGTTCCGTTCACATAGTTATCGATCGCATTAGAAATCTCGGCCCGCTTTACGCCCGCCTTGAACTTCATGCCGGCCACACTGGGGTGCTGACGCAGCCACCAGTTGTCCGCCTTCTCGCCCGCCAATCGGGTGCAGTGGATCCTTGACTGCTGACCAGCACCAATGCCGATCACCTGGCCATCGCGGGCATAGCATACAGAGTTGCTCTGCGTGTACTTCAAGGCAATGGTGGCCACGATCAGATCACGCACTGCTGTCTCAGGCAGAGGTCCTTTCTTGCTCACCACGTTCGAGAAGAGCGGGGCGCCAATGACGGCATCGTTGCGCCTCTGCTCCAGCGTCAGGCCAAAGATGGTCTTGCGCTCCACTGCAGATGGCTCATAGTTGGGGTCCATCTGAAAGGGGATGTCGGGAACTTAGTGGAATTTGCAATTAAATTAAGGATAACTCTTACCTGCAGAATGCAGTATCCACCGTTTTTCTTCTTCTTGAGGATCTCTAGAGCCTCTGGCTCATAGCCAGCTGCGATGATGCCGTCGGACACCTCTCGCGAGATGATCCTAGCGGTGACCGCGTCACACACGTCGGAGAGAGCAACAAAGTCGCCGAAGGAACTCATGCGATCGGCCCCACGGGCACGGGCATAAGCCATTGCTAGAGGAGTTAGCTGCTCGTACAGATCGTCCACCATGCAGAGCTTGGCCTGGGCGGGATTGAGGGGTACCCCCACAGCTGCTCCTGCTGGAGACACATGCTTAAAGCTAGTGGCCGCTGGAAGCTTTAAGGCTTGCTTCAGCTCCCGAACCAACTGCCAGCCGTTGAGGGCGTCGCACAGGTTGATGAATCCGGGCGAGGCGTTGAGCACCTGCAGCGGCAGCTTAGACAGTTGCGTGTACAACTGGGCGGGCTTCTGATGCGGATTCATGCCATAGCGCAGCGGTAGCTGGGAGACACCCGATCCGAACTGCTTCCTGAAATAGTCCGAGATGGCGTCGTCGTAGCTAGCCGTATGGGTAAAGGCCTTGAGGGCCAGGGCCTGCCGGGTCTCCAGGGTGGTATCTCCCGAAGCTTTCAGTTCGGTCAGCACACGGTCGTAGTCAGTGGCCTCACAGACAACCGTAACTCGCTGGTGATTCTTGGCCGCCGCCCGGAGCAGGGTCACTCCACCGATATCGATATTCTCTACAGCATCGGCTAGCGTTACATCAGTTTTGGCAACGGTGCTGGCAAAGGGATACAGATTGCACACCACCAACTGGACAAGATCGAAGCCCTGCTTGCGCATATCAGCCAGATCGCTATCGCTAGTTCGCGACAGGATCCCAGCGTGTACAGCCGGGTGCAGAGTCTTTACACGTCCACCCAGCATCTCCGGTGCCCCGGTAATGTCAGACACATCCCTAACCTTGAGGCCAGCGCCACGCAAGACGGTAGCCGTGCCGCCACTGGCCACCAAGTCGAAGCCCAGGGTCACCAGACTCTTGCCCAAATCGAGCAGTCCCGTCTTGTCCGACACGCTGAGGAGAGCTGGGGAGAGTGGGCTTAGTAAGTCAGAGATCGAGGCTTAACTTCGGGCTTCAGGCAACTTACCAATCTTCCTGGAGCTCATATTTGATGTCTAAGTCTTCTGGTTGCTACGTCCAATCGGCTGGGCGACTGAAATGCAAATGAAAAACGAGACGAGTGTCAGTGAGCGCTGTGGGCTGGATGGTCGGAAGGCGCAGTGCACAAACATGTTTTCGCGTTTTCGCTTTTTCTGGCTAGGCAACGACCTCCCCTGCGGTCTACGGTCCCCATCAGCGAGGTGTA
This sequence comes from Drosophila pectinifera, assembly GCA_008042775.1. NCBI lineage: Eukaryota > Metazoa > Arthropoda > Insecta > Diptera > Drosophilidae > Drosophila > Drosophila pectinifera. The sequence continues at coordinate 380,265 of VNKC01000903.1, forward strand.
GGGTTATCGGATACTCCTCGAATCGCTTGCATCAGCAGCCGACCGATCGGTGGTGGGACTCAAAACAACAACAAATGACTCAAATTTACGTAGGTTAATTTATTTGCCAAGCGAAGAGTCTGCTTTACAATCCCTTATCAGTTTCAGTGGCTTGGCTGGGTGGGAGCTTAGCCTCCTCTCCGTCTTCCCTTTCCCCCCGATGCTCCGCCTTCTCCTTCTTTGCTCGTTCCTGTTCCCTCTCCCGCTTGCGCTGCCCATCCTTCCTTCGTTTGTGCTTGTTGGACTTGAGGTGCAAGCCCCATTGGTACTCGCCCACGAAGTGTCGCTCGCAGATGGCACAAAAGTGACTGGTCTCCTCATCTAAGTCTGCGCCGGGGTGTTCCCTCTTGGCCATTGGCTCAATCTCACAGATGTCCCCTTTCCGGTAGCTCTCAATGATAGACTCGGCCCGCTGATACACTGCCTGCGGCCAAGCGGAGACATCACTGGTGTCCAGCTCGTAGAGATCCGGAACTTGGCGATCTCTGCTGGCCAAAAAGCGATTGTTGATCCACTTGAGCTGATTCTTCGAATAACGACGAGTGACCAGCTTTAGCTCTTCACAGCAGCTGCGCAGGAGCTGCAAACCCTCCGGCAGATCCTCCTTCATCTTCAACTCTTCCGGGCTGGGGAATCTGTAGCTGTGTTCCCTCAAATACTCCTCAATCTTTACATCTTGCTGCTGGTTGTATTTCATGAGGTACGGCACAAACTCCTTGTAGCCAATGGTCTGCAGGACACCGGCGGTATAAGCCTGGACCGTGATCCCCTGGTGGGTATTGTGGAACAGCCGCAGCTCCTTTAGAAGACCCTGCTCCAGCATTCCGTCCACCCGGGAATTCAAGCGGGCATTTAGCACCTCCTGATTGCAGCGAAGCCACAGGAGAACGGTGTGTGGGTAGCGAAGGGGTCCGCCCAAGCGATTTCCCCCGGGCTGTCCTCGCTGCTCCTTCAGTTTGTCGGTCAACGTCCGTCCGGTGCCTTGATAGACTTCGATGGCTCGCAGGATCTTGCGTCGGTTGTTAGGGTGAATGCGATTGGCGCTGCCGGCGTCGATCTGGGCCAGGTGTTGGTGCAACTCCAAGGTGGACATGGCACCTAAATCCCCCTCTTTCAGCTCAGCCAAGGAACTGCCCTGCGACTGCTCCCCTTGTGAGTCCACCAGCACGTCCCACAACAAGGACTCTATGTAGTAATTGGTCCCACCCACCACAATGGGAGGCTTGGCCTGGGCGAGCAAGTGTTCAACGATAGGCAGGGCGGCATTACGAAAATGGGTGACTGTAAAGGGCTCCGCAGGTGTAGTCACATCCAGCAGGTGGTGCCGCGCCCGCGCCTGTTCCTCCTTGGTGGCCTTCGCGGTGGCAATGTCCAGGTGAGTGTATACCTGCATGGAATCTGCACTGATTATCTCGCTGCCGAAGCGCTCGGCCAGCTCCAGGGACAGCTTCGTTTTGCCAGTGCCCGTGGAGCCGAGGATCACAATCAACGGCGCTTTACGAATCATATTTGGTTAATTGAAACCAATTTAAGTCAAAGTAAACAACACCCGCACGTTTTAGAGCACGTGTATTCCTATGGGGACCGAAACCACCTGTTGCCGCCTCCGATAGCTTTTGTTTTTGTAACTATTATACACACTGGCCTTCAGCAGTTTTTTAACTTAATTATTTTTATTAAAATAGCTTGATTATAAGCTATTTGCTTAAATAATTGTTTAAACTTACAAGTTATAAAATTATCGATAAGTAAGTCGATGTTTTATGTTTGCTACCGGTATAGCAGTGCTGCCATACAGTTTGTTTCACTTTTATATATAATCGACTATACTCGATTATAAGTATTGAGCGCGTAAACTTAAATAAATTCTGTAACATCTTAGAATATTTACAAAAAAATATGAGGCATGATTCGTATTGTTAAAATTAAAATTTGTTTAATAAAACTGAAGCTGTCATTTTTAATAAGAGAGAAGAATACTTAAAAATTATCTATTTATATTTTTAAATCAGCAAATAGAATTAAGAGAGTTATTGCAAAATTTCATTACTAATTTCTAATGGCTGATAAAAAAAACAAAAATTAAATAATATACAAATTTTTTGAGTTGAGCAGGTAATTAATATAATAATTAAAACATATACATTCAAGTGCAGTACTTAATGCTTAAAGTTTAATACTTCACATTGTAGAAGGGTACTAAATTTTTTCTCTACTTGTGTATAGGCTTTGACCAGTCTAAGCGATATATCGCTGCATAATTGTACAAAAATTTCGCACATCCCTAGGCGGTAGTGCGATCTCTGAAAACGCCGCTTCAGTGTGACCGAAGCTCCGGGCCAGCTCAATCCAGCACAGGCAATTTATATCGTATATCATTCGTGCATTCTTTTGATTTACCTGCAGTTTCGTAGCCCGAATAATGAAAACAATTAGATCAATCAATTCGATTTCGCATTGAGCACTTGCACACACCCTAAAGGACCACAGTCGAGAACCGTAGGTGCTGGGATTGCCTGCCGCTCCGTCCGGACTTTCACTTTTACATTTCGCACATAAAAGAACAACAACAACAACAACAAAAGTAGCAGCAGCGCAGCCACAGCAACAAAAGACGAAGAGCAAAGAGCCGAGGCAGCATGAGTGTGGAAAATACCAGAGCGGACAGCAGGCCACAGAGTGCAGCGAGAGTCGGTTAAAAGCGAGGGACAATTCGCACCGGATTCGGAATCCCAGCCAGAATCATCGCATCGCGCACGGCAAATGCGAAGCAAAATAACAACAAACCAAGAGCACTATTGGACCAGCGTGTGAGCGTGTACGGTGCCTGTGTGTGGGTGTGTGTGTGTGTGCTCCAGCGAGAGTGTGTGCGTGAGTACGTTTCAGCTGTCCAAGAAGAGGCCGAAATTTTGTGTGTGTACGTGGTCGAAGGCCTCCAAATTGGGTCAGCGAAAATCCCATTATGGAGGGCAGGACCCAAGTGAACCAGCAGCAGCAGCAGGCACAACAGCAGCAGCAGCAGAGGAGTCGCCTGCCCTCGTCGCCCAGTCCGCCGCTCAGCGTGAATCTCAGCGGCGGTCCCAATGCGAATAGCAACAGCACCTTGATGGGCCTGGAGCAGGAGCAGCCCCAGTCTCAGATGGGCAGGAACAACAACAACGGCGGTGGAGGTCACCATCGCAGTCACAGCATCACAAATGCGGCGGCCACGTCTTTTGTGAATCTCCTGGACGGCTTCACGGCCCGAGTCTCAACGGCGGTGAGCGTGGCCGGCGGAACGAGCTCCAACATGCTGATGGACCGTAGCATCCAGAGCGCCGGCAGCACGCCCGGCTCCACTCACTCGATAGCCAGCCTGACCAGCATGGGATCGCTGGGCACGACGGCCAATGCACTGTACTCCTCTATAGGCAGTGCCCTCAACTCGATCACCTCACCCATCACAGCAGCTGCCGCGGCGGCCACGGCAACTACCACGGAGGTGGTGGTGGCCGCCGCCTCGGTGATTACCAACCACCTTAGCTCGCCCACGAGCGGCACTCCGCCCCACGGCTTGGACGGGGACGAGGGCGATGACGACTGCGACGACTGCGAGGAGGACGAGGACGATGACGGCGTGGACAATGACGGTCACATTGCGGCGCCCACGCCCAACAAAAGCTGGGCGGAGAACAAGCTGGTGGTGCAGGAGATGCGTAAGAAGATGTGCCACCTGTCGTCGATGGTGCCCACCAATGTGCAGTTCCGCCACCTGTCCGACGGTCGTGCGCGGTGCTACTTCCTGGGCACTCCGCCCCAAAGTTGGGAGACAACGCTGCTCTTCGCGGACATAAATCTCCTTCAGACGGAGGAACAGCAGCTGGTAGTGCAGCGGTTGGAGGGCGAGCCTGGGAGCCCAACTCTAAGTGCAGGTTCTCCAACGAGCAGTAGCAGCCAGCATGGAGCTTTCCACTTCGGCACTCTGGTCAAGCCTCGGTAAATAGCGCGTCTCTAACATCTTCTCTCGGAACTAATCTGTCTTTATCCGTCTCTTTGCAGGCTATCGTGGAGTCCGTTGTTGCAGCAGCCTATTCAAAGCAGTGGTGGAGGCGGTGGCAGTGGCTCCGCCAGCCCCTATGCCAGGGAGTTCCAGTTGCTGCAAGAGCGCAAGCGCCTCTCCACCTGGGGCATCACCTGCTACGAATTGCACAAGCCCTCCGGCAAGCTCGTCTTTGCCTGCTTCAACGACCTTTACCAGTGTCTGGACACAGGCTATAACGTAAGTATACGGGCCGTGGATGAGAACTCACTTCATTAACTGTAATTCTTGCTTATATTGTGTTGCATTGGCTCCCGTCGACAGTCTGGCCTGCTGTTTCCTACGCAACTACGCACCTGTCCTCAGTGGACAGCACTTGATCCGCAGATTTGTCCGCAGAACTCTGACATGATAGCCTACATCAGCGACTGTGACCTGTTTGTCACCCACACATTAAGCGGACACGAAAAGCGCCTCACCTACACTAGCAGTGGCAGACACTCTTATCCAGACGATGCACTAAGCGCCGGCGTGCCCTCATACGTGATGCAGGAGGAGTTCAGCAGGTATCAGGGCTTCTGGTGGCAACCGCACTCCGACGATGGCATCTATCGTATCGTCTATGAGGAGGTGGACGAAACAGAGGTCTCCCTGTATACGTTCCCCTCGTCGACGGCCGTGCACGGCCGTGTGGACGAGTACCGTTTCCCGCGAACTGGTAGCCCCAACGCCAAGTCTAAGCTCAAAATGGTCCAGTTTGTTCTGAACGAAGCGCTGCAGATAAGTGAGATTGCAATCAAGGACCTTCCCTACTCGCTGCTGGCCGTCTTCAACTGGCTGGAGTATATAGTGCGTGTCGGCTGGACTCCGGATGCCAATTAGTGAGTATATGGGAGGAATTCTTGCCCTTATTAATCCTTATTAACATTGATTTAATGCTTGATATCTCGTTATTTCTAGTGTCTGGGTGCAGGGCTTAGACAGGAAACAGCAAAGGCTGGATGTAATCCTTATACCGCTGGATAACTTCTGCGAATCGTACAGCAGCCAAGTGTCTACTCCAACAGATTCAATAGGCGATCACAGTTGGCGAAGTCTTTACAGCCGCACGATCACACCCCTGCAAGTAATCTATACGGAACACTCAGAGAGCTGGATAAACGTGCACGATATGCTTCACTTCCTGGAGCTCACTGATACAAGTGTCACCTTCCTTTGGGCCTCTGAGGAGACGGGTTTCCGGCACCTGTATCTGGTCTCGGCCAGCCTGTTGCTGAACCATGCGAACGGCCAATCGGACACGGGATCGGCTTCCGCTCAGCCCAGCTTCGTGGAGCAGTCGGCCCTGCAGCCACGCATACTCAACAAGGTGGCTCTGACCAGCGGCGAATGGGAGGTGCTGGCCAGGAGTCTCTGGGTGGACAAGGCCAACCAGCTGGTGTACTTTGTGGGACTGCGCGATACCCCACTGGAAAAGCATCTGTACGTTGTCAGCCTGCAACGACCAGAGCACATACGCCTGCTCACAGAGCCAGGATACTCTTATCTTGTGGAATTCGATGACGTGAGTAAATTTTAGGTTAATCTTGACGCTAATTGTAATATTCTATTCTTGTATTCTCTTAGCAATGTCAGCTAATGCTGCTTGTGTACTGCAATATCCAGCGGCTTCCTAGTTGCAAGGTGATGCGCGTAAACCAAACATGCCAAAACGGTGGCGTTAACGGCATCCAAATTTCGTTGGTGGGCTATCTGCACGAGGGTGGCAAGCCGGAGCCCCAGTACTGCCCGCAGATCTTCAGACCCCAGCTACCGTCGGGGGATATTGTTTATGCTATGGTCTTCAAGCCGCACAACTTCCAGTTGGGCGTCAAATATCCCACAGTGCTCAATGTTTATGGTGGACCCGAGGTCCAGACCGTTAATAATACGTTTAAGGTGGGTTCATGGTGCTTTTGGTTGGACTTCAATCAGAAACTAACATTTTTTTCAACTCACAGGGCAAACATCAACTGCGCATGCATATGCTGGCAGCTCAGGGTTACTGCGTTATCTGCATAGATTCGCGCGGATCACGCCATCGTGGAAAGAGATTTGAAAGCCACATACGCGGTCGCATGGGACAGGTGGAGCTGACAGACCAAGTGGACGCCCTGCGTATATTGGCCGACCAGCTGGGCTATATCGACATGGACCGAGTGGCCATACATGGCTGGTCCTATGGTAAGTTCTTGGGTGTAAATTTCCCTTTTGGGGCTTTGATAAATTTGATATTTATTGTCCATAAAATAATTAAACTGGTAAAAAGTAGCAACAACTAACTATGACTATGATATCTTATCATAGAAAGAGTCATTTTAAAATATCATTAGACTTTAGGAAAGTTGTATAAGCCAGTACTGATATTTTTAGCCCACTTTATGACTCTATTAACTTAATAGATACATTAAACTCTGTGATGTTCACAAATCTAAAATTTATGTAAAATTCAAAAGGTTTTTGTACAATGCAATGTACTTTATTTCAAATCATCAATTAATCAATGTTTGTAATTTATTCGCACAGGTGGCTACCTTAGTCTAATGGGCTTAGTTCAATATCCAAAGATCTTCAAAGTGGCCATTGCCGGGGCGCCCGTCACCAACTGGGAGTATTACGACACGGGCTATACGGAGCGCTACATGGATCTGCCCCAGCACAACGAGGCCGGATATTCGGCCGGTTCGGTGCTCAAATACGTCAACTCCTTTCCCGAAGAGTAAGTTCACTCTGGGCTTCTTGATACCCAATCCTTACGATTCTTTCTTTGTAGGGACAACCGTTTGCTGCTCATCCACGGCCTGATCGACGAGAATGTGCACTTTTATCACACCTCCCGTCTGATTAGCGCCTTGAACAAGGCCAACAAGCCGTACGATCTGCATGTGTTCCCCGAGGAGAGGCACTCGTTGCGTAATCTGGAATCGAATAAAAATTACGAAACAAAATTACTGTCCTTTTTGCAAAACTTATGAGATTCGTAAATGTAAACAGAAAGAATGCTTGCTGAGGCAGCCCCGCCCGCCCCGACCCTTTGCAATAGTTTTTCAACATCAATGTCTTTGTTTTTATTTAACCTTTTGTTGTTCAAGAACTTGTTTTTATTAGATAAAGAAAGAGAGTAAAAGAAGTTATTATATTTTTAGCTTACTTTATTTATAGAAATATGTATACAGTTGTAAGTAAGAGAGGAGTAATGAATGTTTGGAAGACGACTATTTTCCATTTCCCCCTGCCCCATGTAGACTCCAGACCAAACTGCTTACTGTAATTAATTTATACATTTTACATTTTTTTAGTTACTGTAATTGTTTTTTATATATTTTACTTGCGCAATTGTAAATTCTCCTATCTCTAATTATAAGTTGTGTTTAGTGCGTGTGTGTGAACGGATATGTGTGTGACTGACTGCGTGTGCGTTTCCCTTAAACTTTAAACTTGTCAAGCCATAATTTTGCAGTTAGCTCTACGCATACCTATAGAAATACATATATCTCTTCGATTAACCATTAGCAAGACATGTATGACTACTTGAATATGTTTTTATGAAACAACCCCCTGTTTGGCTGAAGCAACAAGAAACATTGAATAAATTTTATATTAAATATGCCTATATATAATCATTAGATTTACAAAAAACTGATACATACATGCAAGCGTATATATATATTTTGTTTAACAATTAAATAAACAGTTGTGTGTACAAAATGTTGACTTTTTACTCTACCTTTTTAGCAACTTAAATGTGGCGCTAGATCTGCGAGTAGTATTATTTTAGGGGTGTGATCATCCCTACTTTAATATTGATTTATGTGAAATTAACAATTATTTCAGACACGAAAAGCAAAGCAAATTGTTTTTTGTTGGCCTTTCGTTGGCCTTTCGTAATTTGTCAAAATCGAACTGTCCTATCGCAAATTTCAGAGTGTCTCAGTCAAATTCAGTCTCGAAACTATCGAGGAAAGTCCTGGTTTTTAAGGGTTTAAAACCTACAAAAAGAATAATAGAATAATATAGATAAAACTTTTTAAAAGGTAGGTATATCCTAAATGAATATATATTTCTTTTAAAATATAAATATCATAACACAAAAAGCTAGAAATAGGTATTTCCTTTGAAATTAGTTTGTTTTTAAAACGGAAATATAAACGAAATATAAAATAACCAAACATAAAAATGATTCTATTAATGAGCTCTTATAGTCAAAATAGTTTAAACATTAGTTTAATTTTATTCAATGGAATTAGGTAACAATCTTAGCTCAGTTTAAACCAAAAGCAGACAAACTATTATTTTCAAAATTCGATTCCTCGGCGGTAAACAAGGCGCCGCGATATCGGTAGACCGATAATTCACCGCTTGCAGTCATGCGCAAGCGACGCGGTGTGCAGGCGCAGCCAACTTAACGTCGCAGTTGCATCTGGCCTGGCGCTGTTTTTCGATTTCTGAGCGCTCTTTATCTCGTCAATCGCCGTGCCGTTATGATCAGATCGGCCAAGCGCTACAACTCCAGCTGAAACGAGAACATTGTGTTGTGAGTTTGTGAGACTACGCCCGAGCAGCAGCACCAGCAGCCTGAAATCGAGAGTAGTATCCCACACAGCCGCTGCAGAAACTAAGTGCAAAGGTGACCAGTGACGCCGCGAAACAAAGCAATAAAGCGGCCGGAGGACTAGAGCCACACACAAAACAACAACAAGCACTGCATTTCAAAATGGCGCCGACAAAGACAACGCGCGGGTTGATGGCTGTCGGGCATCTTCCCGTCCAGCAGGCGGCCGCCAATCCACTCCTGGCCCTGGGGGCTGCCACCAGAAAGGGCCGCAGGGCCACCGCCGGCAACATAGATCCCAATGCCGAGAACATGCAGACGCGTGCCAAGCGCAAGGCCGACCACAGCCCCATAAAGAACGATAAGATCAAGCGCTCGGCGCTGGGCAACCTTACCAACAACGTAAAGGTCATGACGCTGCATCCCGGGCAGGAGGACGAGGCGGCCGCTGGCGCCGTTGCCAAAAAGCCGACGGCCCAACAACTGCAGGCGCTGATGGATGCTAAGAACCAGGAAAATCTGACCATAAACGTCTTCGCCGCGGCCGCGGCTAACAAGGTGATGACGCGCGCCTCCAGCAAGTCTGACGATGCGGTGGAGAACTGCCACAAGGTGCTCGACAAGATCGAGGAGGCGATGGCCAGACCCAAGCCCCGTCCTAAGGCCGTGCCGGCCAAGAAGCCTGTTTTGGGTGAGATGCAAATGCCCCATCCCATGCCAGTGCTGATGCCGCCCAAACAGAACCTGGCCGCTCCACCGCCGGGCGCCATCAAGCCGGTGCGCCGCATCTCGAACGACTTTAACAAGACTGAGGACAGCCTATACATGTCCGCGCTGGAGGATGTTTCCAGCTGCGATTCCATGCGCCTCTCGGGGAACTTCGAGGCGGCACGTCGTCGCTCCGCCAAGTTACAGCAAAAGACTGAGCAGCAGCCGCAGCCGCTGTTGTTGCCACTGCCAGAGAGTGCTCCCAGCCAGGTGGTTCCCCTTAAGCCGGTGCCCCTCGGCGTGGAGGACTTCGACCGCGAGAACTGGGACGATCCCGTCCAGGTATCTCACTACGCCATGGACATCTTCAACTACCTAAAGTCGCGCGAGCCGGAGTTTCCCATCGCCGACTACATGCCGCGGCAGATCAACCTGACCACCTGGATGCGCACGCTTCTGGTCGACTGGATGGTGGAGGTGCAGGAGACGTTCGAGCTGAACCACGAGACTCTGTACCTGGCGGTGAAAATCGTTGACCTGTATTTGTGCCGGGAGGTGATCAACAAGGAGAAGCTGCAGCTGCTGGGGGCCGCCGCCTTCTTCATCGCCTGCAAGTACGACGAGCGCCAACCCCCGCTGATCGAGGACTTTCTGTACATCTGCGATGGGGCATACAACCACGACGAGCTGGTGCGTATGGAGCGGGAGACGCTCCGCATCATCAACTACGACCTGGGCATCCCGCTCTCCTACCGCTTCCTGCGCCGCTACGCCCGCTGCGCCAAGGTACCGATGCCCACGTTGACGTTGGCGCGCTACATCCTCGAGCTGTCGTTGATGGACTATGCCACCATTGCATTCAGCGACTCCCAGATGGCCTCCGCCGCCCTCTTCATGGCCCTGCGCATGCACGGCGGAGCCGGGCAGCTGGACAAGCAGATCTGGAGCCCGACCCTAGTTCACTATACCGGCTACCAGCTGGCCGAGTTCGCCGAGATCGTTCCCGTGCTGAATGCCGGACTACATCGCAAGCCGCGGACCACAATCAAGACGATACGGAATAAGTACTCACACAAGATATTCCACGAGGTGGCCAAGGTACCGCTGCTGACCAACCAGGAGCTGTTCAAGAACAACCTGGACCTGAACGAAAGCAATCTGTCGTAGGACAGCCCTCAAAGTTTAGCCAAATTCAGATTCATATCGAGCTGCAAAACGTTACGCTTCAATTAGGCTCTAAGACGCTCCAGCCCCCCAACACCTGACCCCTTCCGACCTTTTGCCCCACCTTGATAAAGACGAAACTGCGGACGCGCCCGCCTCAATCGAAACCTTGACCCCAGATCTTAACCTAGTCCCTAGTCCCACCCCAAGACCTTCTCACAATTTATTATATTTTACTTATTATTGTGACCTTTGCATTATTAACATGTTTTTGCATAAATATTGTGTTAAGAGTCCCTTCTGTTTATTTTACCACGTATTATTGTTTAGTTTTCACGTATACATACATACCGAGGCATTACCACGCTAAGCAGGAGCAGACCCAACACATTTTCGCCCACTCTCCCACCTTTTAACGAACCATCTAGCGATCGAGCAAATCATGTTTTAATATGTACGCTAGTTTTAAGAGATGCCAGCATTAAATAAACCTAACTCGTAAGCCACCAAAGCCGACATGGAAACGCCAAGTAACTTATTATATACATACAGAAACGCAAACGCAAACGCAAGGATGCCTACCAGCGACTAACAAAGGCACGTGTGTCCTGTACAACCTGGAAATGCGCCACGATCAACCCTCATCCTGTGTGCAGAGAGTACGTAGTCGTTGTTCATTAATGCTGTTGTTTGTTAAGCTGCACTCATGGACTCCCCGCCCCCCTAGGAGGACGCACCATCCCCCATCCCCTGCCAGCACTCCTGAACTCATTTCACCTCACCTAGCCATGAATGTTGATAACGTTGCATTGTTCCAGTAACTAGTTTTTATATGTATCTACTCCATGTTATGTATGTATCGTTTTTGACCAGAGAATATACCAATAAACATTTTAACACGTCCGTTCAAAAACTAACTATTATTTTCGCTGTAAATATAGACGAGATTGTGAATTATCATAGTGATATTATCGTAGTTTGTCTTGTGAACCATTGTTAGGTAAATTCTTGTGTGTATCCCAGGTTCCCCTTCCTGAAAAATGGCGTCTTGGAGATATATACTGGAGAATTCTCTCTTCCCTCTTCCTCTTTAGGAATCCAATAACCCAGTGGAGACTTTCTTAAGAAAGAAAACCCAAGGAACGCAGATACTATCACATCTTCAAACATATTTCCATAAAAATCTTGAATCTATTTGTATAATATTTATATAAAGTTAAGGGCTTTCTTCGTACCAACTTTCCAAACTCGTTTACCAAAGGATTATTATCTAAGATTAAAGTCAGTAATATAGTCTCAGTACGAGTAAGAGTAACTAAAATCGACTTTATTGAAATCGGTAAATCTGTAGGAATTTCTCTGCAATCTCCAACCTTTAAATATGTTTCCATAAACTATTAGAGGGCAAAGGTTGGAGGGAAAACTCTTGGAAAGTCGGCCTGATCTTGGAGTCCCCTTAATGTGGGGTGAGGGTGTACCATTTATTGTTCTTCCAGCTCCGCTCAGCTGAATCTCAGCAGAACAGCTGAGAGAGCCGTGATGATAACCTAAGGACATCAAACCCTGTCTAGAAATGGTCCCATCCACCGCTACAGGTAAAATCTCCCAGTGCCGTCCGCCCAAATCATTCATAATCTGTGAGTGTGAGTGTGAGTGCGCTTGTATACATCCACTCCGTACGGGTTTCCTGCGGTTCCCTGCTTTTGGCGCGCCCGTCTGTCATTTTAGCGCCAAAAATTTGTTAAGGATTTGCGCGGCAGGCTGCGCATGCGCCGCAAGACATCAAGACATCGTCCCCGGATCAGTTCCCTTTCCCGTTCGGCTGCACACACGGGAACAACCGAGTTCGAGTCGCTGCAGTTGCGCCTGAAAAGGCACCACCGCCTTGGGTCTTTGGGCCTTTGGGCCTTTGAATCTTGCGCTGATTTCCTACCACCTTTGCTTCGTCTAACTCTGTCCGTCCTCCGTCCAGAGTCCTGTCATTGTGTGCTCCTTTTTTCTTTCGCTTTTCGGCTGCCTGCTAGCCAGCCAGCCAGCCAGTCAGCCAGCCAGGTAGGTAGCTCCCGTCCTCTTCAGTTTTGTTCTCGACGGAGAAAGAGCGGAGACAGAGAGGAGAGGACGATGTGAATGCGTAAGGTTATCTGTCTGTATGGGAGCTAAATGCATGTGGCTTTATTTTTTCCGGTTCGTGCGATTCCATGGGTGTCCTCAAGGTGCAACTGGTAACTGGCCAGCATTGCTAATTACCTCGGTTGGGTGTGTGCAGGAATCAAGTTTATTTCGGAGGGACACGCAGACACATAGAGATAGAGAGACAGCTGCCCTTGGTCAAGGAGGCGTCCGCCAACTTATGACTACAACTCGGGTTTCTCCACACCCCGAAAACCCATCACAGCGCCCACTTGTTGTAATCCCGCTTAGCTTCAGTAGGTCGGCGAGTTGAAGGCGCCGTTGTAGCCGCCTCCATAACCACTGCCATAGCCGAAGGCATTGTGGTTGTTCAGCGTTCCGAAGGCTCCTTTGTGAGCTCCATCCTCCTTGTACTCGGTGTTCATGGCAAAGTGGTGGTCCCAGTGGTTGGGTCCCGCAGGATCGTGGTTGGGATAGCGATAATGGTTCTGAGTGCTCGTTGCCGGGCCATAAGCGCCAGCTACTCCAGGCACTCCGGAGACTCCAGCAACTCCAGGAACGCCAGCTACTCCAGGCACTCCGGGGACACCAGCAACTCCAGGCACTCCAGCAACCCCAGCGACTCCAGGATGAGTAACCGCACCAGGAATCACACCGTACGCTGGAAACTGAGCTGGCTGTGGATAGCCAGGGTATTGAGGAAGGTACACGCCTGGATAAGTATAGCCAGGATAAGCACTAGTTCCCGGAAGGTACCCTGGAGCTCCTGAACCTACTGCTGGCTGTTGCGGTAGCCCTCCACTGGGATACTGAAGTGGTGGCTGAGAGCCTCCTTTAATCAGAAAATGTCAAGTATCAGTTTAAATTATATATATTTGATATTCAAAGTTTTACCTGTAGCTGGGAAACCTGGTGCGGAGCCTCCGCCAGCCGGATAAGGAACCGGAGCTTGCTGTGCTGGATATCCTGGGGGCGGGTAGGCTGGAATCTGTTGACCTCCTGAAATGGATGGATTCGGTAATGGGTTGCCCGGGAAAACAACGCTGTTCGTACTGGCAACTCGCACACCCAGGCCACCCTGCTCGTGACCATGGGCATCATCGATGGCTCCAGTACTGACTCCACCCGCACCCGGGTAACCCCATCCCGGCTGTGTCAGGCCGGGATACAATTGGGGGTTTAGGTTGGCCCGCTGACGGTGGCGACTACTGCTGATGCCGCCCGTCAGCGTGGAGGCCAGGTTGAACTCGGTCTTTTGATCCTCCTGACTCTCGTCTCGGCTGAATTGGGAATGGGCCTGAATGGAGGCGATCAGAATGACAGCCAGAGCGGCGAAGGTGATTCCCCTCCTGCTGGCCATGGTGTCGTAAGCAAACTAAACCCTTGAAGCTCTCGGCGCGTGTATTTAACGCCGAGATGGGAGATGGGATGTGATGAATGAGAGCTTAGCTGAGTGTCTATTTTTAGGGTTATCAGCGGTGACTCAATGGCCAGATAAGTGGATTTATTGAGTGTAATTTTCGTGTTCTACACAGCAAAAAAATGAAGGAATAAAGGTAAAAATCTGAACATAACATAATCACCTTTCCTATATGCAAATATATTTTATAGAAGTCATAGATCAAAAGATTCTTATGTTAATTTAACCAAAACCGAAAGAAAGCTGATTATTACTCTATTATTTTATGGAGAATCTTCTGCGTGTTTTTCTAAGTATTATATATAAATCATTGTCCATTAATTAAGTGAGAGTTGTGTTCAAAAGTGAATTTTTGGGAATTCCCAGGCATCTTAAATCCATCGCAGCATAGATGATAATCAAAGTAAATACGGAATATATATTAAGCGAAAGCTCTCCCGGACAACCTTGTTTACCGCTTAGCCAGACGGATCAGCATTATAAACAACTGCTTATATTTTATATACAACATGAGTTCCAGTAGTCAAGGTTCCTCATCTCGATTCCATTCATCTCCCTTATCGCCAGGTCCAGCCTAGCTATAAAAACTGGAATGAAGCTGCGATTAAATAGCAAAATTAAGTGAAGTACTCGAAGATGCAGTTGTCAGTTGCTGTGATACTAGTGCTAGTCCTGGCCGGAGTGGCCCACTGCCGGCCCACTTTTGATAAGATAGCCGAGGTCTTGCTGAACGCCATAGACGATCCACAGCCGCACTATCACCACCCAGGAAGGCCACTACCCTATCCACATCCCCACCCCGGCCCGGGACCACTCATCCACGAGGGCTACGAGCACGGCTACGACTATCACTACGGCGGAGGTTATGGCTATCAAGGCTACCAGCAGGAGCCACATCCAGGCTACTCGGGTTACTACCCACAACGTCCGCCTACGTCCTACTACCCGCCACCGCAATCCTCGCGTCCTGGCTACTATGCACACCAACCCTCAGCGCCCACTCCCGCTCCCGGTGGCTACTATCATCCACAGCATAGGACGCAGGATCCGTACGGCGGCGGCTACAAGCAGCGGGGTTACTAGAGATCACATCTGTCCACAATCCCCCTCCCATCCAATCATTTGCCGTGTCATCTGTTTGTGTGTTTTGTAATTTATTAAAAAATTCGTGAATTTTCGTCGAGCGTCGGATTTTGCGGGTGCCTGCGGGCTTCCAGAACCTGTTTCCCAGCCACAAAGACGCTCTCGAGCGGATCAATTGCACGATGGATTATGAATATTCAACAAGCGTGGATCGGGGAAGTCCCCAGCGAAGAATCATCTCCGTCTGACATCGATGGGCTCGGAGCGGACATCCTGATTGGGCAGGTGGACGTACTGGCTGGAACTGGGGAATATGATGGGCCGCTCCTCGGAAGCCTGAATCGAGTGATATGGCAAGGGCAAGGGCACCGGTGTGGGCAGTGGAGTGGGCACAGGAGTGGGTACTGGAGTGGGTATCACCTGGCCACCTGGGGGTGGCACCAGCGGCGGCCGGTTGGTGCCTATGATGAGTGTGTCTTTGGTGGGCTGTATGGGTGGCCGTGGCTGGAAGGTGGGTTGGGTTTCCACCGACTTGGGCGTTGTTGGTGGCGAGGTGGGCACAGCTGGTGTTCCGGGAGTCGACGTTTGCGCCCCGCTTCCTTGATTGTCATTGTCGTAGTCGTAGTCCGGGTTGGGTTGATCGTTGTCCCACCCGTTCCATTCTGGCGGAGGTCTCATACCTCCTCCCCAATTTGGCCTGGGTGGTGGTGGCGCCGGGGGTCGCATCCCTCCTCCATTCCAGCCGGGTCTAGGCGGTGGACCCCTCCCTCCGTTCCATCCGTTACCCATCCCGCCGCCTCCGTTCCATCCCGGACCCATTCCGCCGCCTCCGTTCCATCCGGGACCCATTCCGCCGCCTCCATTCCATCCAGGACGCGGAGGATGGCCTCCCATGCCCGGTCCTCTGCCTCCCCCTCCGTTCCAACCTGGTTGCTGGTCCCAGCCGAAACCCTGCTGGTTCTGGTTGCCACCAGCTCCCCACTGCCAGCCTGGCGGCCAGCCAGGAGGAGCTTGTTGACGGTTGGGCGGTCCTCCCCGCCTATTGGGACCCATTCCCGGGCCCATTCCGGGTCTGCCCTGCTGCAGCCTCTGCATCTGCTGCTGCTGTGGGCCAAAGTTATTGTTGTGGAGGTTGAGAAGGCCATTGACGGCTCCGAAGCCGGGCAGTTGAGCCACCACGGTAACGCCACCGGCGGATGCCACGGCTCCCCCCGCAGAGGAAAAGGCGAATTGGGCGCGGCACGTGCGGATCGAGACCGAGAGCCAGAGCCAGACGAGGCAGGCTTGGGCAGCAATCGAGGCTGGCGAAGACCGCGTCATGATCGAGTGATCTCCGCGAGCGGCTAATTCTAACTGAGGGGGCTAACGATGCGATAATGGGCGATGCTTGACTAAACCCCGAAAACCTGTCTGTCGATCAGCGGGTGAGATTGGGAGAGAAGCAGATGGACGGCCGAGAGCCGATCCGCTCTCCAGCGGCGACCATAGCTATCATCTTCAAACGAAAGGTAAACAAAGACCGATCCTAACTTGCAAACTCAAAAGCATCATTTACACAAGTGGAATAAATAATAAATCAATATAAAACAATGATCTTTGCTACTATTAGGCTACTGTATTTTTTCTCACACTGAAATGGGAACTATTGGCTTTTGTTAAACATTTGTAAGTACAAGTCACTAGAAATCTAAACCATAAACAACAATAATTAAAATCAATATCCAGACCTAATCAGTCGCTTAAAATACAAATTCGGTCTGCAAAGAACTCTATTTAAATTGTATCATATAGAATGACTAAAACTAATTCATTGTTTCAACAGTTTAAGTAGCTTCCCTTCTGACTTAAAGCTTATTCAACTATTTATCTGGTTCGTGCCTCATTTAAATGTGAAATACTCTACTGGATTTGTTTTTGTTTAAGTGAATGTAAGTACAAGTCACTAGAAATCTAAACCATAAACTACAATAATTCAAATCAATATCAAGACCTAATCAGTCATATAATATATAATATATATAAACATATAGAAACACTAAAACTAATTCATTGTTTAAACAGTTTAACTAGCTTCCCTTCTGACTTAAAGCTTATTCAACTATTTATCCGGTTCGTGCCTCATTTTAATATGAAATACTCTACTGGATTTGTTTTTGTTTAAGTGAAGCGACAAGTGCTCGGTCTCTCAGCTGAATGAAGTTTATGGTCATGTTATGGCTGGGGATGTGGGGATGTCCGTTGTCTATTGTCCGGCGGCGAGCTCTCGGACAGTCTTCCAGTGCGTGGAGCGTGCTCCGCATGCTGATCGTGCCAATCCGTCTACTATAATAAATCCAGCATAATGCATTGAGTCGCCGCGACGCTTGCCCGTTGTCCGAGCTAATCTTTCCGAGATCCCGACAGCTTTTTATGGGAATACGAACAAGAAGAAACCATTTAAGTGAGCTAGACCACAATGTGTCACCGTGGCTGGTACAACTCCATTCCGATTCCCATTCCCATTCTCCAGGGTATAAATAGGGGAGAACTGCGTAGATGGACGGTCAGAACTGTAAGTTTTTCAAGATAGAAGCAGCATGAGAACCTGGAATTCCCTTCTTGCGATCATCGTTCTGCTGATTGCCTGCTGTCTGGACTGGAGCAACGCGCTCTTCTTCAAGTCCTGGAAGACCGGCAGGGGATATGGTGGAGCCCAGAACTATGGGTACAATGGATATGGCCACTACGGCTATGGCAACTATGCAGGAGGCTATGGCTACAATTACCCATCTTACCCAGCCTACTCTTCCTACTCGTACCCGTCTTACCCAGCCTACTCCCCGCACTCCTACCCATACGGAGGACGAAGGACTTCTGGCCAGCGGAAGGGACGCACCTTCTCGGACATACAAAGAGTTCTCAAACCCGATGGCTATGTGGGTCTCGGTGCCAGTCGGTTCCTTCCTGGTGGAAATAAGTTCACCCCTTATTGGGGCTAACTCGTACCCTAGTTAAGTCATTAGCCATTAAAATAAAGCCAGCGAAAGTTGCATCCATCCATAAGTTGTTTAATTATTTCAAACAGTGTCAGTTCCCTCTACTAATCTCAGGTTGAGCAAGAGATTTATGATCACTGACGCGTACTTACGGAGCAGTTGCGACTGGGAACGTGATGCGACTGCAAATGGAGCAATGTCGCGCCTCCGTTTGGCGGGACAGAGGCAGGTAAGGCTTATTGGAATCTCTCGGTTATTGGGATACTGGAGTAGAGCCCCTTTCTCGGACATTCAACCAAGGGATTCCTTTGGGGTATTCCAGAGAATATTCAACATTTTGGAATACTTATATATATGGGAGGTATATTTCGCTTGTTGTTGAAGCCCTATCTCAACGAATTCTATAAAGATTATACATAAATCATTTTTATTGCTCTCATCAGAACTTTTTTAGAATTTTATTAATAATGATCCATCTAATGAGAAAAGCCATGCTTTTATCAAGAAAATTAAAGGCACATTTACTGACAATAATGTATTTTTTAGGATATATATATATATATATATATATATGTAACTAATATGTTAATTTGGGATTTACAAGCCTCTGGGAAAGTGCTGAAAGGTTAATCATAGAATGCATTTAAATTAATGCTTTCAGTGAATTTTACTTATTCATCCCCCTTACTTATACTATTTCCGGGTGAGTTATGTATTTCACAAGCTCCCAAACAATTTTATTGTTCTATTTTCGCCTAATAAACAAATGTAAAAGATCAGTTTATAGGAATTAGCAATGAATCATTACCTTATTTACCTGGAATACTACATTATATACATTATGACAACTGATTATTCGTAACATTTCACAGAAAGTCGGAAGTCAGAGCTGCATTTTTCAATGCCGAAATTCCTTAACCAAAACTGCTACCAGTAATTGTCGGTTGATGATCTGATAATGAGGCCGGGCATCATCTGACTGAACTCATGGCTTACAAGTGTGGTTGGTATATATAGCCGCTTTACGAGCACTTACGCTTGAGCCGGGCTAAATGATTCAGACTAAGATGCAGGTGCTGCTGGCCTAGGACTTCCCCCGACTGCCTTTGAGGAAGTGAAACCAGAACCAGAAACCAGATAAGGTGGCCCAAGCCACCTTACAGGAAGGAAGCCTCCGACTGAAGTCAGTGACAAGTGCTGCTACCCAAGATGGCAATTATGTTAGTTTATGCAAGAATTTGCTAATACAGCGCCTCGGACGGCGCACCTACGTCATTACCTCATGTCGCTGGGAGCCGCTAATTAGAATTTAAGTACGTACGACACCGCAGCACAGCCTGGGCCAGCCGTACTAGTAGAGCCAAATCATTCACCACGCAATTAGAGTCAAGATCAGGTGCGATATATACGCTGACTCACGACCGACGACCGATCGGCCGGCATAACGGGCTGCCGCGGTGTGAATGACTTGGCGCGGGCAGCGTGTCAGTAAATATCGAGAAAACAAAGTGATCGTAAAAGCCATATCATACAAAGAGACGAGATCTACGTGAGCGGCAACGCAATTCCCCAGCGGTTCGGTGGATTTTGCTGCGGTGCCAAAACCTGATTGATAAGCCAGCCAGCCTCTGAGAACCCCAAGAACCGATCAGTCGCCGGCGATATCCATATAAATAGGCCGGTCGGCGGTTAGAGTGCAGTTCAGTACACTCGCAGCACTTCTTCCGAGCCATGTCAGTCCAAGGATTCCTGCTTAACGTTCTGGTGGCCCTGCTCCTGCTCCTGGGCACTGCCTCGCCTTCACCAGCTCGAGGATATTACCAATCGCCGACGCGGGGCGGACGCAGCTACACGGACATTGCCCGAGTGGTGAATCCCAATCCATATGCCTTCGTTGGATCACGAAACTATCCGGGTCAGCCCTTCTGGCCAGTGGGAAAACGTTAACTTCAGAGGAGGGGCTTTATTTCTGCTTAAGATATATACTAAGTGCGACTCAGGCTAAGCTAAGAAATGAACTGATGTATACACTGGAGAATACTGAACTATAATTAGACCTTAGTAATATAAACAGTGAGCTGAAAAGTGTTCTTATAAATTATTATTGAAAAGGAATAAATGTCAGTGCTAATAAATTTCAAAGAATATATTGTTGATTTCTAAAGTTAAATCAATATTTTATTTATAATCAATATAATTCTTGCTTATATAATATCTTTAATTGTATGGCTGGACTTGTTAAGAGATTAGTCTGCTTTTTCTCTCTTCTATCCGAATACAATTAAATCAAGGCAACTTAACTTGGTTAATTAAGACGGCGTTAATGGATGTCCTGCATTAGCAAGACACACCCACTCAATAGTTTTCCCCATAAAAAAGGGTTAAAAGTACCCAAAAGTGTCCAGCCGAAGTCAGAGCTCAAGTCACTTTCAATATCAAAGGATCACAAAAAGGAAACCCATTAAGATGGATTCCTCGTCCCATGCCATTTGGTGGATCAAGAATCCCAAGGCAGCCAAAGACAAGAAGTCCAAAGGGCTAAGGAAGTCATCCTTGGGTTCAGCTTTTTGCCTAGATATGGCGGATCTGCTGCGGAATATATCGCTGCAAGGCTACAATAAGCTTCTGTCGCCGGACTTAACTCTGGGGCAAAGGTTATATAGCTTGGTCTCCATGCCAATTTTGGGCAATGTCCTCGTTTAATTTAATTGGCATTTGAACAGAATGATTTGGTTGCTGCTCCACGTGGCCACAACCATTTCGCTGGTGGTGGTGCTCTCCCTCACCTGGGAGCAGTTCGTGGCCCAGTCCTTTGTCACCAATCTAAAGGATCCCCTTTATCCCGTGGAGAACGTGCCGTTTCCAGCGGTTTCCATATGCACAAACAATCGGATCTCGCGAAGGGCTATCATTCGGTACGCCGAGGAACTGTAAGTTAGGCGCTCTTTCTTATTGAAGAAAGATATGGAAATTATATAATTAACACTCTCCAGGCGACTTAGCAGTCCTGTGGCCCGACCCGTGGAATACTATCTGGAACGCTTGAGCTTCTTTCGGGAGTTCTACGTCCATGTGGGTGCAGTGGTGGACACCGATGACTTTGGTAGCTTCCAGACCTTCCTAGATGTCTTTGGCACCTGGAACAATGAGACCTTCTTCGACACGCGTCGGATTATGAAACAGGTGAGCTAATCGGGTAAGTTCTAAGCCGACTAGTGAGCCAACCTATGTGCCTTAGTTGACCCCGAGTTGCCAAGAGTTTGTGCTGAAATGCAGCCTGGCCAATGTGGAAATCCCCTGCTTCAGCAGGGATGCCTTCCAGGACAGCCTCACCATGTACGGACCCTGCTGCACGTTCAACATGGAGAACAAGTGAGTGAAACTCTTGAAACCTACCCGGACTGATTCTAATCTTGCCCAGACTTAAGCAGCGCAACTTCAAGAACCGCCTAGCCAGCTCGGAGCTGGGTCTCACGGTGGTGCTCAACTCCAGCCAATCCGACTACTTTGCCCCCATCCTGAACACCAATGGCTATATTGTGTTGGTCCACAATGCGGAGAACTATGCCTCTGTTAGCTCTTCTAACGTACTCGAGATGTTTCCGGGACAGGGCGAGGACACTTACCTGCAGGTCTACGCTCGGGTGGTAGACACGGATGACAGCTTGAGCTCGTTTTCGCCATTTGGTGTAGGTTCTGGGCACTAAACACCCACTGAGCTGGTTTAAGGAAACCCTTGTATTCCAGCGACATTGCTATTTCGACCACGAAACCCAAACTCCAGTCAACGAGCAGCTGATGACGACCTACCTCTACTCGTACTCCTTCCCAAACTGCATCACCAGGTGCAGGATCCGCAGCATCATCGCCCTGTGCCGCTGCCTGCCCTTCCAAATGCCTCTCCAGCTGGTGGAGAACCTCGACGGCGTGGTCTACTGCACCCTGGGCCATGTACCGTGCCTCAACCAGTACATGTGTAAGCTGTAGAGTTTTCCCCTGTGAGCCTACATAATATCTCGGAGTTCTGCAGTCAAGTGGCGCAACGTGCTCACTGAGAGGCATATAATCCAAGGCCTGGAGCGGGAAATCGAGGAGGCCTTGTACTGCCCCCAGTGCCTGCCCTCCTGCAGCGACGTCCAGTACCGGGTGTCCGTGAGTGCCCTGCCCATTGACAACTATCTGGCCAGCCTGAAGGTCGATGAGAACAACCAGACCGAGTTCAGCTCGGACGTCTCCGTTCTGAGGGTTTACTTTGCCGATCCTTATGCCCAGTACTACATCCGCCTGCTGAACAATACCTGGTTCGAGGTGTTCAGTGAGTGATCCGTGGTATAACTTACGAGTGTAGAGTAATCTTTCCTTTTCCAAAGGTACCATTGGCAACATCATGTCCATTTTTGTGGGCTTTTCCATGGTGGCTATCTTCGAGATCCTCTTCTTTCTGATTAAGTATATCTATGAGGGTGGCAACAGGATTGTGGAGCAGAATATCATCGACCGCAAGGCCAAGCAGTTGGAGACGAAAAAGTTGTACATTTGCCCTTAGAAGATACTCACGTTCTATTAACGATGGGACCCTAGATCCCTTTAATAAAAATACTCTATCTTTAAACTTAGTAACTGAGAAATTTTCGTACTGAAAACTCAATCAAAAGTTCGTCTTCCATAATTTTGTAAATCTGCTAAAATAATATACATGTTTCTTGTAGTTAGAAGTTTTGCTCTAACCAATTCTGGGACCCGGAGTCACTTTGGCTTCAACTATGATAAGCAGGGAAGGGATTGGAACGTCAAGGGCGGCCGAAGGCAGTCTCCCATTGCATTGTGGTCCCTTAATGTGAGCACTCCTTCCTGGGATTAATATAACTTTGGAGTAATATCTGCCTCCACAGACCACAACATGCAATGTTCCCAAGCTAAAGTTGATTAACTATAACCAACTCTTGAGCGATCCCTTGGCGGTGATCAACAATGGGCTCACCGTGCTCATGAGGATCCCAAAGACTGTCGAGGGGAAGCAGCCATCTCTGCGGATCAGCACTGAGAGCGGGCATCTCTTCGAGGCCCAGCAACTTCACTTCCATTGGGGCTCCGAAACGTGTAAGGGATCCGAGCACAACTTGGATGGGCAATACTACGACGGTGAGATGCATATAGTTCACAAGAACTCCAGCTACAAAACCAACCAGGAAGCTGCTCTCCATCGAAATGGCTTTGCTGTCTTGGCTGTGCTTTTAAGGCAGCTAGAGGTACGAGGAGTAGAGGGCTAATCCTAGTCAGACTTTATCTGCTCCCATTGAAGGTTCCCCAAAATGAGTCTCCGGCCTTGAATGAAATCTGCAGGCAAGTCATTAGGATTTCTGATCTAAATGGTGTCCAAGCAATTGAGGAGACGATGGCCTTAGGGGATCTCTTTGTTAGCATAGACCCCCAGAGATACTTGGCCTACCAAGGTTGTATATTACTATGTATAATATATTATTTACTTTATATGTTTATAGGTTCCCTCACCACTCCGCCTTGCGCTGAGGCAGTCCTTTGGTTTGTATTTCTGACTCCTGTCGACGTGGCCAAGGAACATGTAAGAAAGCCTTTCAAATTCGAGAAAATTAACCTGGATTAGAGCATCGTATATTATTCTTGATCTAATCTAGCCCTTTTTTTATCCCTGTCTAGTGGCAGAACTTCTGGCAACTGAGGGATTTCTGTGGCCAGCGCGTCCTGAACACCTATCGGCATCTACAAGAAGATTGCGAAAGACCAGTTTACCTAAGTAAAGGCAAGGAAAATACTGTCTAAGTCCTTGTATGGCTTTAATGTATAAATTGTTATGTATAATGTGAAATAAAAATTGTAAAAGTGCACGATTTGTTGGATGCAATTTAAAAAGCTTCAGTCCAAGTGTTTTGATGAAAGCTTTTAGCCGGCTAACAGCTGATGATGCCTACAACCCAACCCAACGTCTTGGAATTGCATTTCCTAGCTGCGTAGGAAGTTCAACTAGTGTCGAACGGATGCAATCCGCTCGATATTTTAACCTAAGCTAGGAAATACCATGAAGCGCCTGACGGAGCGAGTGCACCACGAGGAAATTGAGTCCGAGGAGGTGGTCTGGGTGAAGCGGGAGGACGCCCGCTCCGAGAGAAAGCTGCCCATCGTCTTCTCCAGGGAGTATGCGGTGAGATTCGCTGGCCTTGAACGCCTGCACCCCTTCGATGCGGCCAAGGGCAAGCACATACAGCAGGTGTGTATGTATCTCGTGACCTCCAATGCCAACCACTGTATCGCCGCCGCTTTCATCACAGTTCCTGTGCGCCGAGCTTCGGCTGGACGGCGGCAGCTTCTACGAGCCCAAGGAGCTGAGCAAGGAACAACTGCGTCGCATACACACCAGGGACTACCTAAAGTCGCTCAAGTGGAGCATGAATGTGGCCTGCATTGCCGAGGTTCCAATTATGGCCTTCGTCCCAAATCGCTATATCCAGCGGGCCTATCTGCGTCCGATGCGCTTCCAGGCGGCCGGCTCCATACTCGCCGGCAAGCTGGCCCTGGACTACGGGTGGGCCATCAATCTCGGTGGCGGATTCCATCACTGTTGCTCGAGCAGAGGCGGGGGCTTCTGTCCGTATGCTGACATCTCGCTCCTCATCGTCCGGCTGTTCGAACAGGAGCCTTACCGCGTGCGCCGCATCATGATCGTGGACCTGGACGCCCATCAGGGCAATGGGCACGAGCGCGACTTCAAAAACGTTTCCGCAGTCTACATCCTGGACATGTATAATGCGTTCGTCTATCCGAGGGATCATGAGGCCAAGGAGAGCATTCGCTGCGCGGTAGAGCTGCGGAACCACACAGAGGACGCCTACTACCTGAGGCAGCTGAGGCGCTGCCTCATGCAGTCCCTAGCCGAGTTCCGTCCCGATGTCGTCATCTACAATGCTGGCACCGATGTGCTCAGGGGAGATCCCCTTGGTAACTTGGCCATCACGGCGGAGGGAGTGATGGAGCGGGATAGGCTGGTGTTTAGCACATTCCGTGGGTTGGGCATCCCGGTGGTCATGCTGCTCAGTGGCGGCTACTTGAAACAATCCGCAGGTGTTATAGCCGATTCCATTGTCAATTTGCGTCAACAGGGTTTGTTAACTTAAAAGTTGGAAACGGATTATGTCTACCAAAGTAGTACAAAGTTGGGAATTACTCAAAGATTTATAAAACTCTATTTAGAATGAAGGAATTTCAAATGAACCGAGAGCTGTGAAAGCAATATTGTATGCTTACTGGATAACCAGGACACTTGGTTATCTGGCAATGAAACACTAGCGGCTTTACACCTTATCAAAATTTATTAAACATATATGTGTATAATTTAGAGTCGTTATTATAATAATTATTTGTCTTCTATGAAGTGATGATTTCAGATCATTAAGTTCAGTATCGCAAAAGATGCAGAAGGTATAAATATTTCCATTGTTTTAGGATTTACATATAGCAGTTCTTGTCACATTATTTGTACAGACATCTCTTCCTTGGCATTATTAGAGTTCCATTCAAATTTTTCTTTATCTCTATGTACACTGTGAAACGGGCGGCCTGGACAAGTCAATAGAACGTAGGAGAGTACAGATTTTGTCGCAATTGGTTAAATGTCTATTATATATGATACAACATAGTCGCTAGAGGCTAATTTACTTGTTTAAAATACAAAAATACATACAAATAAACGTTTGCTTAATGGTTTAAATTACGAGGAGTTAGAATATCATTATAGTGTCTTTGTTTTCAGATCTTTCCTGGCATTTGTTAAGTTTTTCTTGAAGATGTCCGCTGACTAACAGGCCGTCGGCGGCGGCAACCTAAAAGGGCACACACATGTATATCAGCGGGAGATTAATGGAAATAGTTTGCTAACTAACTACTTTGAAAACTGGTAACGCGCATGCATGCAGAAATTTGTGGAATGAACACGAGCTGAACACGATGATGATGTCTGCGCTGCGGCCGTCGTAACTTCTTCAACCAAACAATCTAAAAACAAAATATTTCAAATAAATATTACAAATAAACCAAGGAAAATACACTATGATCTGAAAATGTCAAGGTGGATTGTAACTACGGATTTAAAAAAAAAGACCTGATGATGAGCAAATGCAGCTTAAGAGACTTACGCAGCATTGCTAGCCGGCAAGTCCTCAAAGAGGACTTCCGATCGAGAGCTTATTATGTACACCAAACAGAAGGAGACGATGAGCACCACTACGCCGACGCTGAGTGTTGTGATCTGGTGCACATTGGACGGACGCAGGAAGATGCGTGCACTGAACTGGGACCAGGTGGATTCAGTCCATGTTGAGTAGTTGCCCGAGCTCCAATCGTAGCCTAATATAATGATAGCGGTTAGAATAAGACCAAACATTAAAGCAAAGGTTAATAGCTCACCATCTATGAGAAAAGCTGGACTTAGGGCGTAGCTGTAGTTCTGGGTCGTAAGACGACACTCGCCAACGTTGTTGTAGCCCGCGAAATAATGCAGCGGCAATTTGGTGCAGTTATCTTTGGGAATATTTGGTTGGGGCTGCGACAGCAGATAGCCCAGCACACGATACGTCCATCCTGATGACTCCTGAGATCCGCCCAATACGCTTATGTAGCTATAATAGAATTATTCAATTATTTCTCTCTTATGGCTTATATTTATATCTCATAAACTCACCGCATTGGAGGTAACTGCAAGCCAGTGGGACTGCCAGGATATGATGAGGCCTTGAAAAGTGGACAGTCCGCCGACCGGAGAAAACAGTAGAGAAACTCATCGGCCAGCAGGGGGTTGGCCACCTTGGTGCCGGTGTACTCCTTGCCAGTAAGATTTTGATAGAGAGCCAATGCCACAATTGAAGATATGTTGCGCACTTTCATTTGTAATGAGTCCGCTTTCAGGCTCTTAAAGTCGCTTACATCCGCCAACTGGGTGAAATCTTTGCTTGTGTTGGCATAGGTAAAGTCTACATTGTACGCGTCATCGTAGATGGAATGATAATATTTGTTCGTTGGCCTTGCGTTCAAAATGAGAGCTGGAAAGTTTGGATCCCGTCGCAAAAAGGATTGCGCCGATGTGGGTGGTATGTGGGCACTAATCTCCGACTGAATGTTCAGGTTGAATCCATAGCGCGGTGACTTGGCGTAGTTGTTTAGCTGCTCCAGCAGTCTCTGGGCCACTGTTGTTCTTTTCAACGCATGCAGCTTGATGTTAGCTATGTCATCCAGCGTGCCAATGTCCAGCATAAACTCTATATTGTCAAAGTGAATCGGAGTGCTACGGGCGGATTCTGGGGGAAAGGCTAGATTCTCCACGTCGTAGACAAATCTCTGTGATCCAATATAGTCATAGGATTCTCCATTGAAAGTCACAAAGAGAACATTTCGCGTAGAATCTGGCAGCGAGCTTTGAGGCGGCAGTAGTTGGCGAAGAAGATTCGCCACCTGGGTAAAAACGGCCAGACCCATTAGGGAATCCATTGCTCCTAGGCCTAAAAATTAAATGACATTAGTTATTTAAGAATCTAGACTGTATTAAAAAATCCTTACCAACTCCGTCAAACATGCTGACCGTGTCCAACCGGCAGGTCACCAATATAAACTTTTCATTCGTCTTCAGCACCTCAGAACCCTCTTTGTTCGTAGAAGGCTCGCGTGGGTACACAGTGGCATAGACATTGCGTCCCTCGAGCGGATCGCAGTACTTGCTGCCGCCCAGGTTGTTGATGAAGTTGGTGCGCCGCATGCAAACCTCTGTGTTAACAGCGGCCGACATGAACGACTTGACCTCCACAGCGCACAGACTGCGCAGGGCATGAGTCTCATAGTTGAAGTTGTTGAATTTTTCAAAGCACTCCTCAAGCTTGACGATCTCCTCTGGGTCGGCGATGTAGTAAATTGGAAAAGGAAAGTCCTCGTGCAGCAAACCGGTGCCCCAGGGATTCCAGTTTTTGGCCGGGTTACTGGCATCGCACGTCTCGCTGTTGCTACTGTTGATTCCACTGTACTGGTTGGGGCAGTTGAGCTCGTGCGAAAACTGAATCATCTTGTCCGTCTTGTTGATCAGCAGCACCACCGAGATGTTCTTCGGCCCGGCCATCTTCAGTCGCATCAGATTGTCGCGTGTGAACAGGTGTGGCGGTATTAGCGGGGCGTACGGTGGCGATGGCGGACTGGCGAGGAGAAACTCCAAGTCGCTCTCCTCATTGATCCTATGCAGAACGCCCACGGAGCCGGAGTAAGTGGCTGTGGAAGATTTAGATTATAGCTGATTGGCAGGATATTCTCCGGTTAGCACTCACAGGAGCAGCCGGTCTGGTGGGTGCCATTCAGTCGACGGAAGCAGCTTGCTCCTACAATAGGTTTGTACATCTTATCGCGCGTCCGTTCGCCTTGAGCTGCGGGTAAAACAAAGAAAGATTTAGATGACTCAGCACGGGCGAGTTGGACTTATCCGTCCAAGGGGAGTGGGCGTAGAGTTACAGCAAATCAGTCAGAAAATGCAGGCACCGCCAGATGTCTGGCTTCGTGTCTGCCTTGTTTCCTTACCCACACCAGCGCCGTGCAGCAGCATTAGCAGCCATATCGTAGCCGCATTCAAACGCTTTTCCATCGAAGGGCTTTTGCTAGCCGTGGTCTTATCTTCGCACACTTTTCCACGATTTCGGCGAAAAGAAAGGTAATAAATGCTCGCTAAAACAAAAACATTTTACTACCAGTGTGACCGTCGCTGGACGGGTAATATATTCCATGACTTCAGAAATTAACTAAATAAGACCATATTATTTAAACTACGTAAAGGAAGCTAAAACGTATCCCATTACGTAGTTAATATTGAATTTTAAATTATCGTTTAACTAAATATTAATTAAAGAAATCAGTACATTATACAGGATCATCTTTCATCTATTATACTCCCATTTCCGAAGACTTCAAAACGCGAAAACAATCAATTTCAAAGTGGACTTATTATTTACCTAAACATGATTATTGCTATAAAACATGTAAAAATATAGCACTTAACATCTACGGTTCTAAAACAGCGTATCCTCGGCACGTATGTACTCGCCAATGTCCGACTGGTGGAAGCAGACGGTGGTCAGGGGATCCGCGGTCTTGCAGTCGGTGGTGGAGCGGGCCAGGACGCCGAATCCGAGGGGCAGATCGCTCATGGAGTAGACCACCACGCCCTGGTACTGTCCGGCATTCTCCGTGATGCGGCCCAGACCCGTCTTGGGGATGTGGTTGCCGTACAGAAACTGCTGTTCAAAGGAGGGCTTTACCCACACCTTGTACTGTGCGTAGGGGGCCAGGTAGTACAGAGACGTGATGTGGAACTTCAGCTTGTTCGTCTTGGAGAACTTGCCGAAGCAGGTGCCCACGCACACTAGCTGCTTGTACCCGAAGCACTCGCTCAGCTTCAGGATGCGCTCGGAGACGTAGTAGACACGATCCTTGTGCTCCCGAAAACAGTAGGTTCCATCCGGACGATCTATTAACTGCTTTACATTTGTGCCAATGCTAAAAACATCCGCATTAGCAATGGATCAAAGAAACTGTTGAATACTTACTATTTGGACAGCTTCTCAAACAGGATCTTGGCTCGCTCGTCACTCAGGCGTTTCATTTTTAGTTAATTTAAGCCGACAACGAGGAAAAACACAAACCAACCCGCTACACGTGAGATGAGATAGGGATGTGCAAAACAAATATATCGATGTATCAGTTGAGAACAGCTGTAGTGTTGAGAAACGATTAGCTAGTGTTAAATCTTAACATAAATCGATATTTGACTTCGATATATCGATCCTAGCGCTGAAAAGTGGCCTCCAATTTAAATTTAAAATGCCATAAGCCCGTTAAAAGAATGGAATTGGTTTCAAGCTAATCCCTTCTAATCTATAAAACCCAGTTGAAGTTTCTATATAATGTCCTTGAAAATATTTTTTTAAGCTAACTTTTTTTCCGTAATAATAAAAATTATTATTATTCATTAAGTCAGAGATAAACTTATTCCTAATAGTGTATTGTGCTCTAGCTAATACTAAACAATTCGCTTACGATCTAGTTTAAAATACATAAATAACTAAAGCAAACACTTAGTCTAATCATGATGTATCACGTATTCGGGAGGAGTTCATGCCGTTTCCAGGCGTTTCTGCACGTAGTTCCGCTCCTTCAGCAGCTCGTCCAGCTGGTGCTCCTGATAGTAGACCACAAACTGGGCGGCCGACACCTGTTCGAAGATGGCGCAAATGCTAGGCTTCAGGTTGTAAAAGAAGAGCAGCTGTCCCCGCTGGTTAAAGTCACTTATCAGGGAGTCAATAACTGTCGCTGTCGTGAAATCGGCTCCATAGACATGCGAGGCATCAATGACCACCGGCAGATTCTGTCGCATGGACTGCTTATTAACCAGATTCCTCACATAATCCACCGATGGAAAGATGAGGCAACGGTCTGGGGTGATCATGGAGTACTCCACGCCCGACTGTGTGGTCAGGAGTTCGGTGGTCAGCTTGGGACGCGCTGCATGATAGAGGATGAAGATGACGTTGAGCCCGACACCGATGAGAATGCCCCATTCCAGAGGTAAGACCAGACAGGCTACGAATGTGCCCACTCCAGGCACCAGATCACTTCCTAAAATATGACAGGCTTGCATTAATTAAGTTTATTGGATTTATTGGATATTGGTACTCACTTTTCGATCTCCACATGGGCTTGACCACCCTGACCTCAACCATGAACACCACTGCCGCTATGATGATGGCGGCCAGGGTGGGCCGGGGAATGAAGTAGAAGTAGGGAGTGAGGAAGACAAGGGCGATCATCACCAGGCCACCCGAGTAGATGTTGCTCAGCGGGGTGCGGACTCCACTGGCATTATTTACTGCCCCCCGACTCAAGGCTCCTGTTCCTGGGAAGGCCTGGACAAAGGAGTTGAAGATGTTGGCTGTTCCAATGGCGATCAGCTCCTGAGAGGCATCCACTGGCTTTCCGTTGGCTGAAATTTGATTATTTGTCAGTAGGGAAAGGTATTGGGGGTATTAGAATTGATCCCTCACCGAAGGCCTTGCAGATGGCTATGTTTTCCATGAGTGAGATCAGTGGAATCACCACCAGGCCGGAGCCCATACTGTGCACCATCTCCACGAATCCCTGGGCAACGCCATTGCTCGTCTCATTGGCACTCAGCGAAGTGGGCGGCCACTGCAGGCTGGGCAGGCCGGGTGGAATATCCCCCACAACGCGGAAGGGGGCACCGTGCTCCTCGCTGTGGAGCATGTATCCCATGGCACAGCAGACCACCACCAGGATGGCGTTGCGAGCGGTGCCCACGATCCACAGGATCTTGTTAACCACCCGCTGGAAGGTGGAGCACTCCTCCTCTTTCTCTGGTCCGATGCGACACGAGGAGAGGCTGCGCATGAGCAGCAGCACCACGATGCAGGTGAGGCCCAGCACCGTGTCTCCTGCCCGCGTGTGCTCGATGTTGTGGAACACCTGCGTCCAGATCTCCACAAAGGTATTGCCCTTGGCCGTGATCCCCAGCACGCTCTGGATCTGGGAGGTGAGGATGATGAGCGAGACGGCGGAGGTGAAGCCCGAGGAGACCGGACCCGACACAAAGTCAATGAGAAATCCCAGCCCAAAGAGGCCCATCAGTAGCTCCACTATCCCGCTGAGGAGGCAGAGCAGCACGGACTTCTGCCACGATCCCTGGGCGGCCTGGTAGGTAAGCAGCGCTACAATCGCCGAGGGTCCCATCGGCACATCCTTGCAGCTGCCCAGGAAGATGTAGACAAAGCAGCCCACAAAGGAGGCGTACAGGCCGTACTAGAGTGAAGGATATAATTATGATAAGGACCTTAATTATTTATTTATTCAACTTTTTACTCACTGCCACTGGGAGTCCGGCAATGCCCGAGTAGGCCAGCGCCTGTGGAATGACCGTGAGGCCCACTGTGATGCCCGCGACCAGGTCCCCCACCGCATCCTGGCTGTTGTAGCGCGGCAGCCAGCCAACGATGGGCAGGCGCTTGTGCAGGGTCTTGCGGTTGAAGGTGCGCCGGCCACAGTCCTGCAGCCAACTTCGGGTGCAGTCGAGCGTGCTCAGCGGCGGCTTCACCTTCTTGCCGTCCTCGGTCACTGGAAAGGGCGAAGCGAGAGCAAAGAAATGGGTCAGAGATGCCGGAAGAGTTAGTTAATGGGACAAGGCTGAGCTGACAACTATAGCGGCACCACTTGCTGTTAAGTTCGCATATGATTCATAATTATAATCCATAATCATAATCACGTACCAGCGAGCACCACGCTCGATCTGCTCCCACTCCCACTCCCACTTCCCCTGTGTTGGCCCAGCCACTCTCAGCCAGTTGCATTTCTGTTTGCTTTCTGGTATTGTAATTGCTGGCGTTTTTTATTTTCATTTTTTGTTCTGAGGTTTTCCATGATCTACGCGAATTTCATTGCCAAGGCCTGGCTAGCTGCCGCTTAACGGCTGAGAAAACGTGGAAAACAATTGCATTCATCTCCGACTGGGGAGCACGAGGCGTATACTTGATGCTGCATTTTCACTACCATTTCGTTTAGAAGCTGGAAAATTGGCTGGATTCCAGTTAGCTAAATTAATTGCACGTCGGCTAGGAACTAATTATGAAATCAACAGCAATTTGCGGTGAACATTTCGAAATAAAGCAAGCATGGGACTACTTCGTTGCGTAATAAATTGTTTGCTAAGCAAATGCTGTAAATTCGATAGTTGCCTTTCGTGATTCTGTTTAATCATTAAAGCAGTTCTAATTTGGTTTCACAATCCCCCATTTTGTAGTTAACATGAGAAGTCGTTTAAGCCATTCTGCCATTCTGCCTTCCAATAATTTAATGGTAATTTGTCGAAAAAAAATAAACGAATAAATCAAATTGCTAATAGAGTGTTTTTGCTTCAGAATTAAATGGACGAGCTAATATTTCTATTTTGGATGTGCCCTTTAGTTAAGGATGCAACTTGAAAAACTGACTTAATTTTAACTGGTGAAAATTAATTAAAAAAGCCAGGCACTAGGAGATACTATATATCAGTGTTTTTGGCAAATGCTCTTGTTGTTAATTAACTCGAACTCTAATATATCATTTATTTTATTAACAGTCTTTTTTAAGCCACCTGATTATTGCCTAACTTGCCGAAATAAATTAAGTTGCCTCAAGCGAGCCCGAATATTTCGAGATCTCCGTCTCAGCTCTCTCGACCCCATTGGGACGCTGTCGTGGCAATTGTTAGTTATGCTTACAGATAAACTCCTTGGATCCTTGGGAGCCCACGCTGTTGCCACTGCCGTTCTGGTCCGAGAGATTGTTGCTCATGCTAATGGTGGAGCACTTGAAGCCGTCGTTGAAGTACACATGATCCGAGGCCGGATTGGACTTCATCTTTGGTCCGTGGGTGGGTTCGAATAAAAATGCAAACACTGCGAGCGAGATTCAGGTTAATTGGGGTTCCCCGTGAAATTGTTGCTGCCGGGCGACACCAGATGACACTAGGTATATAGGAGACACTCGCGGGTGGTCATAGATGCGGATAGGGACTACGAGATAGGTGGCTAGGTGGCTAGGTGGCCAGGTAAAAGGTATCTGAAATGCCCGGTGATCGCACGCTCGGTTCTGGTCGCTATGCTCTTCACACGGCAGCGTTTCGAACGAAACTGTTTTGTACTTGATGCGAACCTTGTCTTTTATAAAAATCAAAACTTTGTTGACGCTCCGCTGTGTTATTGCCGCTCGGCGTCTTCGTCATTGTTGTTTGCCGCGTATTCGAGGCGGCGGGCCTTAGGTTCGATCGCTCAGGGAACCCAGCTAGCTAAACTGATAATTGAGCCTAGGGAAAATGGATAAAGACAGAAGTTATGAGATTCCCATTGCGTGATTCGTTCCCTTTGCGAGGCACTTAGAGCGCCTGTGTCGTTGTCTCCGATATCGGATTTTCCTCCCATCGGGGAGGGGCGGAAAGAAAGGAAAGGAAGTTGTAAATTCTTTTCGTATTAGTCCATAATTATTTGCCTGGCTCGGCACTTTTGCCGGAGCACTCGACCAATACGTGAGAGCGGTCAACACTTGTTGTTGCTTATTATTATTATTTCTCTCCGGTATCTGTGAATGTGGAATGGAAAGTTACCCAAAACCTCCGAGCGGGGAAGTCCGAAATGCCCGAATTATAGCCACTACATTTTTGGGACTTCCTGAGGAATTTTCCATGAATTAAAAGGGAACAGGGACAGGAGTATTTTCCTTTGTCTTCGATTCCCGTCGGGTTTTCACCTCTCTTGGTCAGGTCAGGTAAAGTGCTAAGCCCTCTGGCTGACCCAAACCAGATTTGACCGGAACGCTCGGCTGCAGACGAAATCACTCTCTAAAAGCGTGACCAAGTGCTGCATTTAGTGTCATGCATATGGAATACCCCTAGAGAATTCTCAAATAGAGTAGTTTTCATCTTTTTTGGAAGTAGTTCGACATGACTTTCTAAAAGTCGTTCGTTTGAGTCATTCCAATGCAGAAATAAATAAGTTATTAAATACTTTTAGTGCTATAAGCAGGTATTGTTATGTTCCTTAATCGAATGACAATCTAAAACTGTCCAGAAGTTGACATCTTTAAGCTATAAACAATCACACTAAACATAAGCCCTGGCCAAGCTCGCCTCAGAAATAGTTACGGCAAGTATTCTGAATATTTCCGAGATGAACTTGACACTATAAAAGCGCAGACCCCTGGCTAGAGACAAACAAAAGGCGATACCGAAAAATGTCATGGGTAAAAAATAAATATTTAAATGCAAGGCTTAGTGACGGCTTGGGGTCGAATAGGTTTTCGATGGAAATTCGAGGCTTCAGATGTGCGTTAGCGTTAACCCACTGCAAGATGGTTTTGTAGATGCATGGACAGAGTGTTATTCCCGAACCGAAATGCATTCGGAAGATTGTCACATTAAATGTGAGAAAATCGTGTATGTTCATTTAGATATTGAAACTTTCTACGCAACTGTCTGACTCTGGGAGACTGCTTTGGTTTATTTATAAATATAAAAATGTTAGTTTACGGCACTTTCTTGAGCACTGCACTTGGAGCTCAAGACGAACATTAAAATTCAAGCAAACTACGCTAAAAAACTTCCTAGACAGCTGATACTGTGACAAATGGAAATATTTAAATCAATTGAAACGGGCTGCTGTGATAAAAGCCATTAATATCACTGTCTTTATAGTCCGGCCAAGTTCAAAGACGGAGAAGCAGGCAGTTTCGTTACTGATACCCACTATTTGAAAGGGTTTATTAGGCTGAAGCTGGTTATTAATAGAGTGAATCCCAGACCCACTAAATTTAAGATATAATAAATGACAAACAGTATATATTTATAAGAGTTTCATTTTAAAGAGATTCTGATTAGCATAGGGTTTTCACTTTCTGCACGATCTGCGCAATAGTTTTATTATGCATTATGCTCTGGAGTTAATTATAAACTTTATAGAATATATATTACTTCCTCAAAATGGAGAAATAAAGATTTGCATTTCGTGATTAAGCTAGATATCAAAAACATTAAATCTCTTAGGTAATTATTTTTTACTGAGTATCAACTAGTTCTATAATAAACTGAAATACTCTCTTACACGTTTTGAAACCACTTTATGCTTTGGGGCTTTTTAGTGGCTTTTTTGTTGTGCATTTTGTTTCCTAAACGCAGTCCAATGACTTGAATACTATCGGTCAGGTGGTAAATAGTTAATTTGCAACAACAAGTTCATCTAAAAAATGTATTATGGAAATGGATAGAAGCGTCAAGACGCCGGTAACTGGTTTCATTGAGCGCTCAAGATCTGATCTTGTTGGATCTGACTGAGACTTTGCGGGGAAGCTCCTTCTTGCGAATTTTCAAGCTAATTTTGGATGATGTCAAAACAAGCTGGCGCTGGCACTGGCGATAACGCCGCGAATGTCTTTTCTATATATACACCCGGGGAGGCATTTCCCTGTGGCTTGGTTTATTTTTAACTATTTAAGAGCTCGCAAGCTCACAAGGTGGGCGTGTAAGTCAATTGGGCTGTGCTTTCGCTAATTGCCTTCAAATTAAAACTTCCTCGACGATTTGATAATTGTATTTAATTAAAGTTTGCTCATACGCACTTAAATATTACACATACTGCACACGTGCTCGAACTTTGCACCCCGCCAGGTGTGTGACCTTTGCCACAGAAAAGTATTTCCCCCTGCGAGAGCTGCGATTATTTCACATACTCTCGTGACTTTCCCAGTGCCTTACTAGTAGGCTCCCTAAAAACCTAACTATCCGGCTAATAAGCCCACAAAATGGCCAACAGGAAGCACAAATGTTCAATTAATTGTTCAATTACATTTCGCTGTTCAGTTTTTGCTGTCCGTCCGCTGGTTACCCGCTTGTTTGTTTGTTTTTTCATTTGGCTGCTTTACGGCTCAAATTACAGGGCCATTTGCGAAATATATTTCGCATGACTTCCAAATCGCCATAAAGGGCGTAGCGAGCTGCTCTGGGCGTGGCTGATCGCAGCACAATTTCTACAAAACAACCGGACAACGAACTGCCGTACATTTCAATTAAATGCGTTTGGTTTGTTTTGGCTTTCGGACTCTGTTTGTGGCTGTTTCTACCTTCAATCGTAGCTGAATAGCTATATATCTCAAAGTATCCGAAAGCTGTATTTAACAAAGCTCGAAAGGGATGGGTTGTTGCTAAAAATGTGAGACTTGTGTCAAGAAAATCACGTATACAACATGTTTCTCCACATTCAGATACTAATATAATTGTGTTGGCTTAGCTAGCTGCATGTCACACATTTTTGAAGACATTAGAAAGAATTTACTGGTGAAACGTGTTGGGGAATATTAGAACATAGTTGTTCCTAATCATTTGTAATCATAAATTGTTTTTAAATGTATTTCGGTACTTTGTTTACCTTCAAAAAACAGTGCTAACATCTAAGCCAATATTGAGTACCAATGTCGGATCTTTTTGGCCGCTTTGCCTTTTCAATGGCTCAATTGTTTAAGTCAATGTCGGGGGCTTGTGAATTGGATCTGTCTGAAAATAGGTTGTGCCAGTGTTCCCAGAATTTACTTTGCAGTCTGTTTACTATGAACTCTGTTCGCAGGCAGAGAGTGTGCATTTGATGATACGCCAAAACTAAAGCAAATCGATTCAGCTGAAGTAACTTAAGTAACCTGTGGGGAGACGCAGGGAAGCAGTTACGGCTCCCTCTTTATTTGACCAAATGAGTGATTAATCGCAGGGTTAACTATTCAAAATTTAGAGCCCCATAAAACGGGTTTCCTAATCTATATCTGGTCCAAAGGGGGAGCCGCTGCTACCGGCTTTAATATGATTTGAATATTTATGACTCGCTTGTTTATATTTGATGGCGCGCAGTTTTTGATAAGTTTGCGATTTTTATGCAAAACGCGTTTCCCCCGCGATTACGCACCAAAGGAAACCCAAACTGGAATCTGTGCGGAACCTTATCATAAAACCCATACAAATATCTTTAAGCCTGCTCATTGAGTTCGTTTATCTTTTGTTTAAGATATGCGGCGACGCTTATAGTAGACTTAAGGTGACTAAAACCGAACTGATCCAGTTCAAGCCGCAATCGATGATAGATAGGAATATTTCAGATATAATCTCAATTAATAAGAGGTGAAAGCCTGGGCTCTTAAAGGAAGCACTTAAAGAGAGTAAGGAAGCGTTTCCGACTCTCTACAGATACATTATAAGTTCAATCCCCCTGATATACTATAGCTTTGCCAACCGAAGGTTCTTGAACAATTAAAATGGGCTAGACGCCAACAGCCACTCCGTGTTTGGATTAACTAGCCAAGCCATTTGGGGAACCCGTGTCTTAAACACGTTCTCGCGTTTCCGTCACGTAATCTAACAACGAATTCCCACTGCCGCATGCCACAAGTCGCATGTCTTGGCCCGTAAGCAGTTACCAAGTTACAGTCTCCGGAATTCATTCTTAAGCCAGATAGGCTGTTACATATTGCTTGGATAACAAAGGTATCCCAGCGATGCAAAAATCATGCCAAATGAATCATTTAATTGACACTTCATTGAGGATATCATAAAATTAGCACATTTTATTGTAACTTATGAAACCAATTAGCATGTGGCATCAGCCTTAGGCCAGTCATAAACAAATTGGTAACTGATTAGTGCTAAATGTTAATCGACCGTCCAAATTGCGTCAATGGAGATGGCTCCAAAAGAGCTGCTAAAAAGCAGACAGACACCGCATCTGATTTACAATTTTCGCAATGGGAATTTTCTCTGGCAACTGTTTTTGTCCATATTATATATATATATCTATCAAAGTCTCTGATTATCTGGATGTCATCTGGGTCTGATGTCAGGCCGGAAAAATGTGGCTTACCCCTGTCGGTGCGGGGGGCGCAAATAGCCCAATTAC
Organism: Drosophila pectinifera; assembly: GCA_008042775.1. Taxonomy (NCBI): domain Eukaryota; kingdom Metazoa; phylum Arthropoda; class Insecta; order Diptera; family Drosophilidae; genus Drosophila; species Drosophila pectinifera. The sequence continues at coordinate 418,918 of VNKC01000903.1, forward strand.
ACTGGAATGCCCGAGCCGCTCTCTGTCCTCTATTGAATTTTGGCCCAAACGATTCGGTGCCACCGGAAATGTGTTTTTATTCGCTTCGACTTTGGCGCGCGTCGCACACCTCAAATTGAATTTTTTCTCTGCCAGCTCTTCATTGTCTGTGCGTTCTAATAATCCTCTAATGATTCCTATGAATATGTATGTGGCTCCACTGCCAGAGTCAAGTTCGCATGCAAATTGCAGAGCAAATGCAGGCCATAAACTTTCAAGATCTCCGCGTTTAGGTTGATTCTTGCACACGCGACTCCGCAAACTTGTGCGATTTGTGTTTGATGTTTCACCGGGGAGCTGGTGGAGCTGGCGGAGCTGGCGGACGGCACAGCCGGATCGGCTAAGTAAATAGGCGTTACTGCAGCGCGCTCAGATCTCGAGGCCCGGAAAGCCCTCGAAAGTTGTCACCCCTCCTCGGCGCCGATCGTGCACTTGTGCTTGCGGCGGAGCGTGGCGCTGTTTGCTTTCGTCGGCGGCGTCGCGAGCCGAGCTTTGGCCCGGGGAGCTTTCGCACAGTTTCCCCATTTCTCTGGGGCTTTTCGGTGAGAGATTTGAAAGTAGACCTCGAATGGGGCCGGGCGAAAGGTGTTGGCATTACAAAATAGCCAGCTGGTTTACATATTGATAAGTGTTATGCTGCATTTAATCTAGCCAATCTATTTATGCCCAATGCCGCGCATTATATAGCAGATCGATTGAGGTTGGATAACCGATCAATTCAGGCTGTTGAAAATGCACTTCGGTAGACAGCATTCCCAATACTTGTGGTTGGCTAAATATCCTTCATTAATATCTTGTACTGATCGAGTTTCCTTTCAAACACGTTAACTCCAAAGGAGGCTAGTCAACACTTCAAGTTTCGACTGTTACTAACAAAAATATTTAACAAAATATCGGGAAAACATGGCGTACTCTCTCCAATAAATTCGCCACATAGGTAATTAGAAAGATCAATAAAAAGAGCATTTTAAAATGTATACTTGTCTCTCCATCGATTCACAATCAAGTACCCACAACCTGACTCTACTGATAATAATAGCCTTAGTACAAGGGGTTATTAAATAAATCGGTCATTTTTTAAGCAAAATTCCCACTATTTAAAGATAAAAACTTTGCTGATATTTAATATTGTATCCTGGTGGCAGTAAACCGGAGCTATAAGTACGTCCAACAAAGGTCAATCTGTTCCAGCCTCCATCGCCAATTTTAAGGTACATATATATACATATGTTTAGGTTCTCAATTATTTTGCTAATTCCTTTAATTTCAGATTAAGTTAAGGCTGTATAAACGGTTAAGTAGATACAAGGCCTTCCTTTACAATCTAACCCTAAACTGTGCCAGTTTTTAAGGAACAGGAAGGGCAATCCTGTCGCTAGTTACTTTGTTGGTATTATCAGAAAAATAAGCAACCAATCAACCATTAATATAATTATTAATATTAAATTGATTTCGTTTCGGGCATGATCTGCTTATAGGTAAACTTTTCAAAGAGATTATCAATTACCGTGTTACCAATAAATTGTCTAATATTGGGCATTTGCTGGATAGTCTACGATTTGCACAGAGCAAAGACGCAGCTCTACGTGTTTCTCTCCTGAAAATAAAGATTAGAATATATAAGAAAACTAATCTAAGTATCTACAAGGAAAACTTGAACAAGTACCTAAAGCATTACCTGCAAAATCTTAACAATTTAAGTCTTAATTCAATAAACAGAAAAATGATTAGTTAAATAATTAAATTACCAGGGATAAAATGTGGTTAGTTCTCATGGGTCCAGCCGAAATTAAAGTTGAGATGTTTGGCCTTTAATTCTTGTAATGGTGTCTTTGATCAAAGAAGTAAGCAAATATTATAAAAGTATGATTAAATCAATAAAATTATATTTAATAATTTAATAATAATAATCTCCGATCAGCCTTCCTTTGCCATATTTCCATAGAGGGGCAGCTTCGACTATATGAATCTCCTTCCAAGGATGTTAATACCCTCTAGCCAAACTTCTGACCAGATAATTACCATTAATACTTATATTTCGAGATCTTTAAGACCTAATACCCAATAAAAGAGGTACCATATTTTTAAGGTTTTATTAAATAATATAGATAACAGCTACGGAGAAAACGGGTTCAATGGGTGAAGTTCTTGGCCGGCAGCGGCCTCGAACTTTACATTATTATGAATTAATTTTCTTGTATTTATTCGTTATTTTTTTCTTTGGTTTATATTGATTGTGGGCTGTGAGCTCGTAAAGCTATTTAGGTTGAATACGTACAAAAATTAAAATGTTTCACATTCGAATTGCGATGTCAAGCGATCTGAATTCACAGTGCTGCAGATAAGTTTGCCTATCATATACATATACTTTGCCTTTGGGGCTTCATGTTTATTATGCTTGGACACACGTACATATAAAATTACAATAAAATGGTGCAAAACGTTTCTCTAAAGTTAATTCCGGTTGACTAGTGTTCGGAGCACTGACTAAGGTCGAGAGGGGATCTATAGAAAACATTTATCAGATAATATAATTATGTATATCGTTGTATATATAACGCAACTTTCCGTGAGAAGCGAATAAAATTGACGGTGGTATATATGAAACTTATACAATAGAACGACCTTGGGCTAATGGCGACTGAACTTTCCTCTTTCCTCTTTCCGATTTTTAACTTTATCTATTTCCTCTGAAGAGTTCACTCTCCTCTCGGTTTCGTGTGAGCGGGACGGGGACGGGAACGGGGGCTGGGACTGATGCTGTTTGGTTTCTGTTGGTTTCACTGAGGCACATTTGATGGATCACTAGGGGAGATTAACGCCAAGCTACGACTCCGAACTCCTCCTCCTGCTCCGGTCGCCTCCTAGAAATGCATCCGCATTTGGGCGGACACCAAGAAGGGCGCCAGCAAAGCACAGATCGACATCAGGATGTTGGCCAGGGCGTTCAGATTGGCTGCAAGTCGGAGAGGTTAGGGGGTTAGGACCATTATCTATTAAATGCCAAAAAAATGAAATCATTTAAAGAAATTGGAAGCTTTTCAGACTTGTACCAGGTGATTCCTCAGCAAAAGTTTTGAATACAACATAATACTGGTAATATAATAAATATTTGTTAAATTTCAATTATTAATTAAATAACATAAAATTAATACGGAAAATAAATGCATATATATACAATAGGAAAAACCACAGAAATTATAAAAAGCTTCTTGGGAGTTTGAATATCCTTAATATCAGTTATTGTAGAGCTTCCAAAGTAAATATTTAATTGGGAAATTGGCTAAAAAATTATAAGAAGCAGTATTATTTGGCAGGACCTCCACTGCAGATGTCGTGCAGGATGTCCTCCACATAGCCGTTGTCGTTGTCGCACAGGCACAGCTTGGTCTTGCTGGACATGAACTTGGACACGCCGATGGTGCGGTTGCTGTTCTCGAACTGGCAAACCATTCCGTCCTCGCAGTCGTTGTTGCTGTTGCACTTGTGACGCAGGCCTGCAAGGATACAAATACCATAAAAAACAAATGAGAAATCCTTAAATTAGAATAGTTAGAAAGAAATCTAGATCAAGAAGGCACAACATGTATATATTTCCAGAACAATTATTTAAGTAAATACTTGGAAATGTGCTCTATAAGAATTAGAGAAAGGAACTTCTTGTCTTAATAATTCCCTTTAAATTACTAATAAATAGATTAAGCACTAGCTAATGTAATCACAGACAGTAGTCCCCCTCCAATCTAAGGATGGATGATCCTGTCACTTAGAGAGTAAGTTCCGAAGCCAAATCCCCAGAGGCCGGACATGTGCATGCAAATGTCGCATATGGCACTTTTCTCGGGGCTGTGCATGTCACAAATTGGCACTGCGGCGATGGCGATGGCGATTCCCATTACCATTTGCTTCCCATTTTCCCATTTGGCCGCCTCGTTTGGGCTCCCTCAGTCGCAGTCACGACATCCTAACATAAATCCGACATCGACATTGCGCTGCCATAAAGCGAGAGCCTTCACACCGCGTTGGAGTATGCCCTGCCGGGCAGGCTGGGCTGGCAACAATGGAGGAGGGCGCAGGACCCAAGGATCCGCGGAGCCAAGACGCCGAGCAGCCAAGCAGCCAAGCAGCCGAGCAGCACACAAGGAGAACAAGTGCGAATTGCGCACGAAAACTAAATAAATAAGGACGCAAATAGCGGGGCAGAAGGAGCGGGCTCAAGGGGGCCCCGGCAGTATCCACCTGGATGGATGCTTTGTTTAATTCTCATTTGGGCGGCGCCTTGGACACCTCTTGCCACTTGAGTCACATCACAGAGGAGGCCTCTAGGAAGGCAGCAGAGGCTCTTAAATAATAAATGTAATGTGCATGTCTTAGCAATTAGTTGACGTTTTGTTGGCTGTTCTATTTCCAGCACCTGGCGAAAGATTCTACAATGAAATCATCCTTGGCTTCTTGGGGAACTACACAATGCAGAACAATATAGAGAAACTTATTTGGAGGAACATTCTTTGGAAAGTTATTAAAAATATACAAAAGCTTTTAAAACCCTCTGAATTTAAACATATAGGAAAAGATTCTACAATGAAATCATCCTTGGCTTCTTAGAGAACTGCACAATGCAGAACAATATAGAGAAGCTTATTTGAAATAACATTCTATGGAAAGTTATTATAAAAATACAAAAGCTTTTAAAACTCTTTGAATTTGAACGTATGTGGTAGGATTTTTGTTAAAAATTGGATGGCTTTTCGGTAACTATAATACTAATTTGGATCACTATAGGTTTTTATAATAATAATTCAAAGGACTTCAGTAAGAATCCTACAACAAGTTGAAAATTAAGCATAGATAGTAGATAGTAGTAGTAGAGATAAAGTGAAGACATACGAATCGATGTGTAATGTACATATATATACATAATTGATTGTAGTCATAATTACCCTTAAGGACATCCGGGCAATTGCCACCCGAGGGAGCTGTATCATCACCGCAGAGGCATCGCAGCTTGTAGTCGTTGGGGTCCTTGACGCAGCTGGTGCGATCTATCGCCGTACAGTCATCATGGGCAGAGCACTCGCGTCCTTTCACTGCAAAGGTAAACAAATCAAGTCAGGGCCGGGTTGGGGGAGCCATAATAAACAATCGGATTATCAGTTTGCTTGACTAATTGCCTGCTAATTGTGTGACTGCCCCCCTGTCGGCACAAATCGTCGGTTAGCCGGCCGGCCTATCTGCACACAATCCTGTTTGCCAACTCCAATCACAGTCCTGCGCCTGCCAGCCCCCAGAGCCCACTCTGCCCACTAATGCCCCTGATTGGAGCGGAGCGTGGGTTGTCATTGCACTTGAGTGACTTGTTTGATCAATTCTCGATTTGTGTGTTAGTACTGTGCTGTGTGGAGTCGTGTCATTCAATTGCTGGCTCTCTGCCATAATTATTATTCCAGTTATCTGTGGGTGGCTCCAAAGTCAATCGAATGACAAATGCCTGGCCCGAGCCAACTCTAATTACTGCCCTTTATATTAGCCTCTATTGAGCTGTCTTAATAAGCGACTGATTCTGAATCATAAAACATATTGTGGTTCTTGGATTGATTGTGATTAGTAGGACTGAGGAAATATTATTAATAGTTATACATATTAATTTAATTTTAGTTTCGAAAGTAGAAATCAAGCAATTGTAGAACATGTCCTTTAAAAACTTAGATCATAGCAATCTTTAATTTATTAGATTGATAAAACCTTTATTAAAATGAGGTTTTATGTAGGTATGTAATATTACAAGGTTCTTAAATGATCTGAGCATGTTTTTGAAATATATTGAGTCTGAACTATTAATATAGATACTAAAAAACTAAATTAAAATATTTAATTATTGGTAAAATCGGGGTTTCTAATAAGATGCGACTTCTTTCTCGAACTTATTGATGATCATAACTATTTTCATAACTATATTTAATAGTATTTACGTAGTGTTATGTGTGTCATTAAGTTCTAAATATGTCTCGTAGATATGGAAATATTTAGGATCTTCCGCATATTTTGCACTACATCAGAGCAGAATATTAAAAAGTACATAAAATAATGCCAATAATATCTGGATTTCCCAATCTTCAAGCCTGGCAGCTTAAGTACCTGGACTCTCTGGAAATTTATTCAAAAACTGTAACCGTGCTTCTTAGGCTTAGGAAATATTTAATAGTCTTTTCATAGTGTTATGTGTGTCATTAAGTTCTAAATATATCTTATAGCCTCGTAGATATAGCAATATTTAGAGTCTTCCGCAAAACTAGCACTGCATCAGAGCATAATATTAAAAAGTACATTAAATAATACAAATAATATCTGGGTTTCCCAATCTTCAAGCCTGGCAGCTTAAGTACCTGGACTCTCTGGAAATTTATTCAAAAACTGTAACCGTGCTTCACGGAATAATTAACCCCTACAGGTCCTCAGGCAGTGAAAATTTTAATGTGAAAGTGTAAATGTGTTGGAAGCCCCTCTTGACCTTGCCAGCTCTGATTCGATTTGATTTTTAATGGCCCGCCCCTGAGGACCTGGTCGAGAGCTCTTCTTACCAACGGGAAGGTGCGTGGGCGGCGGCCCGTTGTTCGTCTTGCCGAAGGTGGTCAGTGCCGTGGAGCTGACCCCGAAGAGGATGATGAAGATGCCGAAGAGCATGGTCAGGCTGCCGCATTGTGTGAAGCGCTTCAGGGGCTGCATTTTGGAGCGAGGTGGCTGGTGGCTGGTGCTGGCGAGTGAAAACTTATCGGGTTCTCGTACTTGGGGTCGAGATTTCGAGACTGAGATTGAGACTGAGGAGCCGCTGCTGCCCTCCTCCGAAGACGACGGCAATTCGGGTGTTATGTAAACCGCGGGCCANGACTCTCTGGAAATTTATTCAAAAACTGTAACCGTGCTTCACGGAATAATTAACCCCTACAGGTCCTCAGGCAGTGAAAATTTTAATGTGAAAGTGTAAATGTGTTGGAAGCCCCTCTTGACCTTGCCAGCTCTGATTCGATTTGATTTTTAATGGCCCGCCCCTGAGGACCTGGTCGAGAGCTCTTCTTACCAACGGGAAGGTGCGTGGGCGGCGGCCCGTTGTTCGTCTTGCCGAAGGTGGTCAGTGCCGTGGAGCTGACCCCGAAGAGGATGATGAAGATGCCGAAGAGCATGGTCAGGCTGCCGCATTGTGTGAAGCGCTTCAGGGGCTGCATTTTGGAGCGAGGTGGCTGGTGGCTGGTGCTGGCGAGTGAAAACTTATCGGGTTCTCGTACTTGGGGTCGAGATTTCGAGACTGAGATTGAGACTGAGGAGCCGCTGCTGCCCTCCTCCGAAGACGACGGCAATTCGGGTGTTATGTAAACCGCGGGCCACCGACGACTTTCTCACGCACTTTGCAAGCTCGAGAACTGCCCAAAAGGCTTTAAATCGGTTTCCCTAACGTCTTGTTTCCCTTACTGGCTCGCGAGGTAATTTTATGCAAATTTTCACACCGAAATTGTTTCCGCTCTGGAAAGAAAACCGCACGGAAGGCGTCACTCCGACAAAATCTCCTAACGCTGTGTGGGTATTTGGGGCTCTCGGTTCGCTTGTATCCTTCCCGTTGGCTCTCGAGGTCTAGAGGTCTAGAGGTCTAAAGGTCTCGAGGTCTTGAGACGTTGGCTCCAACCAGTCGCCTGCGCGTTCGAAATGCAAGTGAAGAATTCGCGGCGCACACGGAGCTTAAGTTGGGGCGACGTCGCTGCTGACTCGCTGGGCTACTTGGCGCTCGCGCACACCATCGCCACCCAAGCCCCACACACCAGCACACACTCCTCCAGCCCGTCACCTCCCTCGAAACACCCCCAACTGCTTGGATGAGAAGCGAACCCCTTTCCCAGCTCGGTGGCAAGTCTACGCCGCTACCTGGATACTCTTGGCTAAGTGAATTCTAATTCATATTTATATTTACATATCAATGTCTCACAATTTCTGATTGACTCCCACCCTATGTAAGCATTTGCTCAAGACCAAAATGGTACTTTCCACAGCTTATAGAAGATGTAAGTCCTGTATATGTGTAAATATATACAAATGTAAGTAAATTTGTAACTTATGATATAGAAATTCAAATTGAAACAGCCCTAGAACCAATATATATTTAATATCAAAGAAGATCGAAAAAAATAGTAATATTAATAATATGGATGCTCTTGGCTATGGGAATTTTAATTTAAATTTATATTTACAAATCTATGTGTCACAATTTCTGAAAGACTACCACCCTATGTAAGCATTTGTTCAAGACAAAAATGGTATTTCCCACAACTTATGGAAGATGTAAGCTCAGTGTATGTGTAAATAAATACAAATATAAGTAAATTTGTGACTTATAATATAGAAATTCAAATTGAAACAGCCCTATAACTAATATATTTAATATCAAAGATGATCGAAAAATCATGCTTATAAAAATAAGCAAATATCAGATTACTATATTTATGTAGGTCTTCATAGATACTACATTTATCAAGCATTATTATCTGTGGCTGTTTTAGCATTTCTGAGTTAATATTCTCAGAAGTGTATTCGGAATACAATGGTTGCTCTCATTTGAGAACATTAATTTGTAGAAATACGTTAGAGATCATGTTTTTATTAACAAATCCAGCCAAAAAGAAAGCTGCGCCTGGAAAATTGGCAAACAGAAGTACTAGTTTAATGAATGTTCATATTATTCTGTGTTAATTTATTGCAAAACCAATTTGGCAGTGAACGAAACAGATTTATTTGCCATATTTTTAACTGTTAATAAGATCTCCCATGAGTTGTAAGCTGGAAAACATTGTGACAAACTATCCTCACGCGGAGTGAGCTTAAATAATTTCACATATTCCCAGGCATCCATAAAATCCGACTCCAGCAGGAGACACCCGCCTGACGCTGCCTGCATGCATAATTAAGAGATCCCCCGGGCCGGCGAGGGTATTCCACTACATTAATGTTCCGCCTCCGCGGAGAGGAGGCGGGCACATCTCCGGGTAGATTTTGAACTTGCCTAGCAGCGAGCGGCTCCGTATAATTTGGGCGGGCAGGATGGATGGGTTCGGCATATATTGTTGTATGGTAAGCGAGCCCGGCGCACTTGTAACTGCTTCGTTGTTCGTGAGCGGCTTTGGTTAACGAAGATGGATTTTCACCTGTAGTTGTACCTGCCTTCGTGCAGCTCTATATGGTTGCTTTTGTTGGCAGCAGGCGCGACCTCGTCTCGTCCTCGTCCTGCCGTGTGGTGTGTTGTAATAATGACGGAGGCATTAGAGCCATTGCATAGCCTACTTTTTGGGGCCCGCAGAGTTTTGGCCCAGCAGCAACAACCACCACAACAATAAAGTGTAACATTAGCACGCACCAAAAACAACAAAAACTGGTTAGTCAAAGCCAAATAGTTATTTTGGCCATTATTTCTCGGCGCTCTCTCACTCGGCCGCTGTTGTTTATGATTACAACACTGAGCTACTAGGGTTTTGTTCCTCTTTAGAGAGTGAGACTCTCAATTAATTATATATAATTCTATATATGAAATCTGCCTTATGAACTCTTAAAGATTTTGAGACAGAAGAAGAAACTTACTAAGAAAGTAGATGTTACATAAAAATAACTCCACGAGAAGCACTTAAAGATAGGTCTTGACTTTATAGACCCCATTAACTATTGAAAAATTAAGGCTTTACAGACTTCACCCTAACAACAAAGACACTGCTTTGGCTGACCAGTGTAATATTTCTTAGGGCGGTGCATGGCCCTAATTACGTTTCTGGAATTGCCTAGATGAGTGGGTTGCTTGTTGCTCACAACTTTCCATTTTCAACTTGCAACTCAGCTGCGAAATCGCGAAAAAGCCGCACAAAAAAGGTTGCGGGCCACGCCCCCAGCCCAATTTCACAAATCACTATTTGGGGGATATATTGAACAGCCAAAAACAAAAAACGGATGCGGAACTCTCGGCCATGTCTGCCGTTGTCTCTCGAGTACCGCCCCAGCCCTTCCTGCCAACTGCATGTTGGCCAAAACGAACGCCTTGAGGTCAGAGTTGGACTTCGGGCGCCTCGGCTGAGCCCTGACATGAAATATTTGCCCAATTTGCTTACACAAATTCCTCTCGTTTATTTTTGGCCCCTTTCCGATTGTGGAAATGTCAAGCTCCGCGGAGGCAGGACTCCTTATCTGCCGCCGCGATCGCCTTATAAACGATTGTTTTAATCGCAGCGACAGCATAAACAATTTTCCCTTAACTAAACGCGAGCCATCGCAGCGAATTCATTTGGCGCACGCACACGGCGGACGAAGGCTTTCCAGAAAATATTCACACAAATATCGGTGGGATATAAGTAATTAGGATACGTTTCTTGCCGGGTTCAAGGACCATGGGATTGAACAAAAATTTCACGGGTTTTTAGGGAATAAATACTTGGTTTCATAAAAATGCACAAATAAATTCGATCAGAAATATATCTCATAAGCAAGAATACTCGAAGGTTTACAGAATAAACGGATTTTAAATTAATTTAGATTTATCCGTATTAAACAACAAAAAAACATAACAGCAGGTAATAAGAACTATATTATTTCCTGCTGTTATGTTTCCTATAATAACTTTATCGGAAGAATATAAGTAATTAGGATAGGAATAAATATTTCACGTGATTTTAGGGAATATATACTTTGGTTTCATAAAAATTAAAAAAAAAATCCGTCTGAAATATATCTCATAAGCAAGATTACTCGAAGGTTTACAGAAATAACAGACTTTATATTAAATAAAATTTATCCGTATTAATTGTATAGTTCTTATTACCCGCTGTTATGTTTTCTATAATAACTATTTCGGTGGGATATAAGTAATTAGGATACGTTTCTTGCCGGGTTCAAGGACCATGGGATGGAATAAATATTAAACTGGTTTTTAGGATATAAAGAGTAGTTTCATAAAAATGTACAAATAAATTCGTTCGGAAATATATCTCATAAGCAATAATATTCAAAGGTTTACAAAATAAACTAACTTTATATTTATATAGATTAATTGCAAAGTTCTAATTACCAATATATATTAACTGCTGTTATGTTTTCTATAATAACTATACTCTGATCATTATTATTTTAAGCTTAAATTTTTTTCTTTGAGTTATAATATTTGTTAAATCCAATTATTCAAATTAAAGATGAGCCGAATTTTTCTTCTTTTCTGTCTTTTTGGTCTTAAGGGTCTTAACTCACGCTTAAATATCGTATCTGTAATTAAGAAACTTTCTTATTTCCTCTCTTTTTATAACGACATTAATGAATGCGACTCCTTCGAGTTTTAATATTTGTAAAATCCAATTATTTAAATTAAAGATGAGCCGAATTATCCTTCTTTTCTGTCTTTTTGGTCCCTTCTTGACTTACAAGTTTTTACATATATATCGTGTAATTAAGAGACTTTCTTATTTCCTCTCCTTTTCAAAACGACATTAATGAATGCGACTTAAGGATGATTTATTCCACAGTACCTGGGCCAGCCATCTACGCAAGTCGGACGAAGCCGCGTCAGACCAAATGGGTAATATATACAATACACAACATGAAATATTTGCAAGTACAAATAAATTCCTTTAATTATTATTTTGTGGAGCTCTGGCATGCCGGCCACTCGATTTAATTCGCCATGCGGCAAAGCCAGAAATTTATTTCGGATATTTACTTCTTGACGTTATTGATAAATGTTCCTGGCCACAGCACAGAAACGGAAAACGAGCAGGAAAATTATATAGAAAACTCACGAAATCTCTCGGCCAAATCAGAGAGACTGCAGCGAATCGGCGCTGGCACCGCCCAGGAGAAGGCGATTGTAATTAAAGAACTAATTCCCTTTCAACAATGCGAGCGTCATGTTTTCGTCTTAACTGATGATTAATTAGTGCGGCGACTGTAGAGTTGCTCCGTCTAGGGGCCGACCCGGCGCGATATATAATTTTCTCACGAAATCTCATCGGGGTGTACTCATGCCTAGGGGTCATCACATTGCTGCTGATTATAACTCCTAGTCCGGCCCCATTCCGCATTAGGGTTCTTGAAAAATGCCAATTTAGGTCCTTTAATTCCATATTATGACCACGTCTAATTGCACACACACATGGACGGGCCCAGAGAGTCTTGCCCCGCATGCAAGTTTGTTTTCGTGCGTTCCTGGACATGCACACAACAGCGCCAACCAGCGCCAAGGAGCGCAAGGAGCCCCGGCGGCCGGGAGGAGGTCAGCCTACACCGCTGCCACCGAAAGTTGCATGCAAGACGATAGCCACCAATACCAGCTACTGCTTGTAGCCTTGTCTCTTGGCCAACTCTTGACCAAATAACCTTTCCATGACTTTCCCAATTTATCATTCGCCACTCGACCGCTAAATGCAGGCAAATGCATGCCAAATATATGTGCCCAGGCCGTTTCAAGTTCATTTGTTAATGCACACCTTGATTTCAGCAACGAGGCGACACTTTTAGGGGACATTTTTCGGTCTGCCTTCGCCTTCGCCTCTGACTTTGACTCGGACCGCTGCTCGTTACGTATACGCAGTGGGGTCTGGCCCCAAGAACGGCCACCCCAATTCGCATGTCATGTTGCCGGTCCCAAACACAACTCCAAGCGACTAAAAACATAAAAATAACTGCGAAATGCTAAAGCTCACGAACTTATTATAATAACTCATGCGTGGTTAGGTTAAGACGTCATGGCCTAAAGGCTAGGAATCCTTAAGCGGGATTATAATTAAAGGAGAGTACGTGGTAGTAAAAAATATATTGGTTTAGCAAGGGAAATACGGTAATATGGGAGTTATTTAACAAAATAAATAAGCAATTTAATTGAGTTTTTAGCAAGGCAATTAAATTTACAATGCGTTTTTAAGGCATTGGGTTTCTTGCTGAGTTAATAAATCACAAGGTTTATTTCCTTTTGAACTCAGTTCAAGCAATACTATAACTATTCCATGTGATGTTTCTTAAATATTCATTAAGAAAAATATGACTAACCACTTCATAAGCTTAGCTTCACTCCTTTAAGGTACTTATTTCTGGATATATGCGGGTTTTCTCAGATTATTGCATTCCATAATTACAAAATATCAACTCGGCAGTAGATCGAAGCTCTCTAAATGTATATGAACAGCCCCGGAGCACATAAAACACAGTTTATGGAGCTATTTACTCGGCGCCCCAACAAGTAGCACGTTGAGAAGGGGAGGAAGTTACCAAGCCACCGAAGTTTTTACACCTGGCAGCGAATAACCTACGTAGACTATATAGTAACCCCAAAAAATTCGCAATTACCATTTAATTTTGATGACACATGACGATTTCAATGACCTATCTAGGGGGGAAGGCTAAAACTCATTAGTGGAGGCGTCATCGTCGTCGGACGTTATTCATTACTCACCCGGAGCTCATGGGGCAACAACACCCTGTATAGTGCCCGACAAATATGCAAATTTACGCACATCAAAAAGTGAAAGTTCCAGAGAGGACCGACCATAAAACCCGAAAACTCAGGCATGGCAGGAGTGGAAGCGAAAAAAAATCAATGCTGGCCAGCGAAGCAATGTGGTGGTCAGCAGAGAGGGAGAGATGCCTGGAGAAGGACCTGGAGGAGTTAGAGCGGCTTCGGCTTCCCGCGGGTGGAACACGATTAAACCGCACTGATTACGGGTTACGACCATTTCTTATGGTGGCCCAGAAGCGCCAAAACTTCTTCAACAAAATTGCCCAAGCCGAGTACTCGACCATTGATGACGGCTCGGCTGCACGCAATCCATGACATCACCAACGTGGTGGTCGGTCGGGTCTCGTTCGGGCTCTCGTCTTCCAATATTGCACCTCCCGAAGTGACCCGCAATTTGTTTGAGTGCCCACACTTTCGCTGGGGTCTAGGAGCTGGGGTTTCCGCACCGCATCCCGGGGACTCCGGCAAAGAGTCGTAGAGAAGCCATAGGCATTCCAATGCACCTCACTAAATTATTCTAATACGTTTTTGTGCCCCTCAAGAGCACTGAACCTGTCTTGGGAGTCCGCTGAAAGTGCCAGTAAGTCAGCACGACTTGAGGGATATTCCTTAATTGGAATTCAAATTAAAAAGTGCCTGAATTTAATCGCGTTTTCACTTGTTGTATTATTAAAATGCAATTTTACCGGACTCGGACTCGACCAGGGGCGTCTTGGGTCCCGCTACAATTTCCCTGTCGGACATGCAAACTTCAATTGTTTGTCATTAGGGCCAATCTCGAAGTAAATGCCTGACCTTTCGCCGCTTCACCGCCGTGAAGAAGTCGAGTGCAATGGGTTTTTTAATTATTGAATGAGTCAGTTAGGGAAGCCAGAAGTCCATAATTTAGAGATTAAACTCTTTCAAGGAAATGTTTTTTGCATACCAGTGAACTTAACAATTATTTCACAATTAAAGTAATTAATGATGGCTTTAGGAGGAATTGAAGTGTGTTTAAGATCAAGCAGCTGAAGAATCCGGGCTTTCGGCATTTCTTTTAAATTTATTTGTAACAACGGGCTTCCTTTAAATTCCTCCTCAAATAATAATATTATTTTTACCAGGACTAATAGTCACATCATCCTAAAATTAAATAAGTGCATATCTCTATAAAGTTGATTATTTATTGTAATTACACATATATAAACCCGCTTAAATAGTTATAATATATATTGTATATCCCATCTGCGCCGATACTTCCCAAAACCCACTAAAATTCTTGTTTAAATAGCCAATAATTGAAACTTTCCGGACAATGTTTATATCTGAAAATTAAGACTTATTAGCTAGATCTAAATAAAGTAAGTTCAGTACAAGTTTGGGTAATCTAATCGGTAAATAAACTCCCTGACGGCTACATGCACTGTATACTGGCAGTCAAGTGCTTCAAAATAAAAACTTCTGAAAACCGTGTGAAACGAGATAAGCCGGCTGAGGAGCCTCACCCAACATGCAGTCCGGTACCACTCAGTAGGTCCACCTTCCTTCCATCCCGGGCAAAAGCTCCAACAAAATGTTTATTTGTTTGTTTTGGTTTTATCGCGGCAGGCACGTGTCCCGAATTTACTCGAAACGACTAACTTCCGTTCTCATGAATGAAAAATTACTTACCAAGTCTAAACATCATGCCCCGGCAGCTTTTTGTGGAAAGAGGCTATGGCTTTCATGGATTTTCAATTTTCGCCTCCTTTGCGGGTCTGAAGCCTGGAACTACACCTAATCTATGACTAATTATCAGAGCGACTTAAACGTTGGCGCAAGTCAACGTACCATAAAGGAGGTTAATTCTATGCAATTTCGCAAGGGGTCCGTGATTACTTTTCCTTCAAGCAGACGTATTAATTACAAAGCGTAGTACATTAGAGCTCGCGAACTCTCCAGCTCTAACCCCGCATAATGCTAATTATAATAAATTAGAGTGAGCCAAACAAATCCTTTCTAGAGTTGTAATTCATTTTACTAGATAAATTGAATTAGCTTCTTTAAAGCTGTAATGAAACCATAGATTTAACAAATTATACTATACTAGCAAGGTCTTAATATAAAAAAATATGTTGAGCATTAAACCCCAAAAAAGATTGAGTCGTTTTTTAAAGAATTCATTATCTGGCATAATTATGTTTCTTTATATATCCGGTCTTGGAAAGGTTTAATTTGCTATTATTATGCGTTAACAATCTTCCACATTCTAACTTTCACTTTTTAAAATGATCTTTCAAGTTTGAGCTTCCTAGTTTGATAAGTTCCTAAAAATCTGTTTAGAAAAGTACAAAATATGGAAAACAAACCATAGGGTGAACATTAATTTGTATATTTTATAGGTATTTGTAAGATAACATTTGACCACGACATGCGCAAGAAAACCTAGGCACTCTCAGTTGGAGAGCTGTGAGTTGGAGAGGTTCGAGCTGTGTTCCGAGTCCGAAGAAGGGCCCGGATGTGAAGGCGCTTGCTGCTGATGCGAGTGCTGCTGTTGCGACTGCTGTTGCTGCTGGGAGTGGGAATGGGGATGATGCGACGGCTGCTTGGACTGGATGGCCGTGCCGGACTCATAGTTGATGCGTATCCACTGACCCTCGGTGTTCTCCTTCCACAGGGTGACATTATTATCGCCCCCAGTGACGGCCAGAATGTTGCCGGTGGTTGACCAGGAAATGCTCCACACAGCATCGTCGAATGTGTGCAGCACAGTCGAAGTCCACTGTGTCAGATCTGCGTTGCTACTCCACACGATCACGTGACGATCCTGAGAAGCCGTGGCAATCTGCGACCGATGCAAGCCGATCGACGGCGCCCAGGCCACATCGCGTACCCAATCGGAATGAGCCTCTAGGCGCTGTTCCTCCACCCAGCGATCGTTCTCTTCGCGCCAGATCTTCACCAGGTTATCGCATCCACCGCTCACCAGTCGCTTCACGGCCGATGAGCGAGAGGTGACACGCTGATCGAATGCCGGATCCGGAGCCTGGGCCGGGCACCAGGAAATCGCGTTCACCCCGATGGTATGAGCATTCGGAATCTTCTTGGCGTCCCACATACCGTAGTCCGTGTTGCAGGTAAGCACCGAAATGGAGCCATCTGAACTGGCGCAGGCCAGCACCAAGCCGTATTCAGATGGAGCGAAATCCACCGAGTTCACTGAGGAGTCGTGGTTGCTGTATTCATAGCTGAAATGTGGCAAGCACATAGATAAGATGTGTAGCATACACATGTCTAACATATGTCTGTTTATGCAAGTGTGGGTGTGTGTTTGTCGAACCCTTTACCCATTAACCAGAGTATTGTTAGCTGATAAGCACAGAATGCTATGTCAATAAGGGAACTATGAATGTATATATGGATATACATTCTCCAGATATGTAAAATCTATCGAAGAAATTGTTCTCCCTGTTTGGGAAATCTCATTAAAATCCTAAGCTCTCAACTGAATAACTCTTGATTATTGGGTATCCCGGAGTCGGTACACTCTGATTCATATCCCCCTGTCTATGTGGGCGAGGTTGTGTGTGTGCAGTTACTTACAGCTTGCTCCAATCTCGGGGCGTTGTGGACTTCCAGACGATCACTTTGCGGTCGTATGAGCATGAGGCAAGGATGTTTCCGAACTTGGGATGGGCCCATGCCACCTGCCACACCGGTCCCTGGTGGCCTTTGAGCTCCGCCAGCGCCTTGTTGTTCTTGCGAGAGTGGAAGATGCGGACGCTGCCGTCCGAGGAGCAGGTGGCCAGCAGCAGTCCGTAGAAGTCTAGAGCTGCATGGTGGACCATGTCCTCGTGCTCGGTGTCGATTTCCTGCAGCAGGCTCACCATCTTGCTAGAAATCCGTTCGTCTAGTAGCCAGATAAATTAAATAAATGCAAGTCGTGTTTTTTTCCGGCGCTTGACGTGGAACTAGTGCTGCAAAAACAACGATGATGCCATCGATGTTTAAAATAACGATAGGTATCGATGTTCTCACTTAATCGTGTCACGGTAAGCACCGTTCCTACTAGGGTTCTATTTTAGAATTCCGCCATTACTGCACTACTTCACCTATTTTAAGGGAAATTTTTTTTTAAAACCGTTATTTTGCTCATTTCAGCGAATTGACGGGATAAGTAAACTTAGGTTATTTAGTAAGCATATGATCCGATGTATTGCTGCTTCTGCCGTCTCTAATTCTACTGCAATTTAACTCTGCGCAAAGCGGGAATTTAAGCTAATATATTTTTATTAATTTCTAATTATTTATTCTATTTAGCTCTGTTTCCCATCATTTTCTGTAAAGACATTCGAAAGTGCTTCCTTAAAAGCTGACACGAAAAATTATTTGATAACACAAATGGTGTGAAACTTAGGTGAAGGAAAGAAAAATTGAACTGGATCTACAGCATCGAACGCCATTCACCCTGAACTGTGCTGCTTTAGCGAGTGCCATCACTAGCTGAGCGTCGTTCAGACAGAAAAAAGAAAACAACAAATATATGCAATAAACCAAACGTAAATAATAACATTTCGCGAAGAGAGCCAGCATTGAAAAATGGCCAATGTTCCCTCCAATGTGCGCTGCATCAACTTCTACGACCTGTGCCGCATCTGCACCGACAGCAGCGACCACAAGACGAATGTCTACTCGCCCGAAGGACGCGCCAAGAACCTGAGCAGCAAGATCTCCGAGTGCCTATCGCTGCAGGTGAGTGTTTAAGGAGGAGGTATGGCTGTGTGCCAGACAGAGCTCACTAACTCGTTCTCCTTGCAGATCGATGAGAAGGACCGCCTGCCTAAGGTGGTCTGCGCTCAGTGCGTGCAGCTGGTGGAGCAGATGCACGGCCTCCGCGCTACCTGCCGCAATTCGCAGACGATGCTGAGCAACTGCCTCAACATCCGTCCGACACCAAGCGGTGACAAGCTGTATATTCGGGATGCCGTCGACGAGTCGGGCAAGAGCCTCAGCGTGGTACAGCCGGCGTCATCTGCCTCGGGCAGCGCCCAGCAGTCCAACAATCTCCTGAGCAGCATCATGCAGGCGGTGGGCATGCAGCCACAGCAGCAGTACACCATCACGGTAGACAATGGGCAGCAGCAGCAACAGCAGCAACGTCTGCCAGATGTACAGATCAAGAGCGAAAAGCAGACGTAAGTGAGACCTTCTAACCCTTAAGGATTCATCTAATAATGACTCGATCCCATCTTTTCTGTGTAGGGTTTTGGAGGAGTTTATCCGGCTCAAGCCCGATATAAAGATTACGCCGCTGGGCAAGAAGGATACAAACACCAACGCCGCCAGGCCTCAGCAGGCGAACTCTCAGCCACCGCCTCTCCAGCCGCAGACGGTGACCACCGCCACAGTAAACACCCCTCAGCTGCAGTTGCAGACGCAGATAGGCGATCAACTGCAGCCCCTGTGGCAGCAGATCCAGCAGCTGCAACTGCAGCAGCAGCTGCAGCAACTCACCAACCAGCTACAGGCCACCACTCAGTTCAGCGCCACTGCAACGGATGACTCGGCAAGTCCCGGTGACAGCAAGAAGCCCAAGCTGAACTTCGTGATATCCAGTACGCCGGCGCCACAATTTACCACCTCTCTACCACAGTTCGGATCGAATCAGCCGCAGATCCAGCTGCAGCTAATGCCCAATGGAGGATCTGTGACGAGTAACACCAACGCCTCCGCACCGTCGCAGTTTAATGCCGCGGCTTTGCTCTCTAGTTTGGCAGCTCCGCAGTCGTCAGCTCCGAATATGATGTCGCCTAACAAATGCTTTCTGCCAGTCACCATTCGCGACGAAAACTCGGACCAACAGATTGTGGCACACATAGACACCAAGAATCTGATGCTGCCCACCACTTACCAAGTGCAGATGAAACTTCAGCCCCAGCTGGCCACCGCCGACGGGCAGCCAATCATGCAGCTGACGCCCACTTCTATTCCGGCTACTCTGCAGCTGACGCCGCAGACGCTGAGCAGCAATCCGGGTAACAGTTTCCAGGGCACCGCTCAAAACCAATTCCTGGCGCCGCAGCCTTCTCAGCAGCAGCACCAGCAGCAACAACAACAGCAGCAGCATCAGCAAGTGGCTCCAATCACCGCACAGGTGACCTCACAGCAAATCATCAGATCTCCGCAGAGCAGCACCACCAGTCCGCAGTTGGTAATTAGGAGTGTGACCACGATGCCAACCACACCCACCACTCCCACGAACAGCAAGGAGGTGACCCCCTTTAAGACACCTTCCCCCAGGCAAAGACAGATTCCAGCGCAGAAGCCTAAAGCGATTCCTGCGACAGGACTCTTAGCATCATCACCGGCTTCCACTCAGCCAGCGGGAGCAACGAATATACCACCCATCAACGAGGTCAGGCGACTAGTGGCTCCGACGAAACAGCAGCAGCCGGTAGTGAAGCAAGAGCAGACCACGACATCAACATCCAATCCGGCAGCTCTGCAGCGACTCTCCTCGAACACAACTATTACCAAGGTGGCCGCCAAGCAGGCTGCTCCAATGCCAGCTCAGGCTCCCACTCAAACCCCCAACCCACCTGCCAAACTTCCCTTGCTGAATAAGCAGAATATCACCATCAGTCGAATCTCCACGATACCAGCCAAGCAGCAAATGAAGCCGCCTGTTCCTGCGCCTAGACCTCAACCCGTTCATGTTAACGTTCCCGCGCTTAGCAAACCGCAGCCTCCTTCGATATCAGCGCAGCACAAGAAGCCACCCGACCAGGATCTGGTAACCCCGGGACAGAAGGAAAAAGCGGCGAAGACATCACCACATAAAATTCATCCCTTGTCCAGGCAAGACGGACATAACACGGCTGGAGATGCGACCGCACCAACTGGCGGCTCCGCGCTTATCTGTCCCACATGCAACCGCGAGTTTAAGAAGAGGGAGCACCTCACCCAGCACGTCAAGCTGCATGCGGGGCTGCGACCCTTCAAGTGCTCGGAGGAAAGCTGCGACAAGGCCTTCAGCCGCAAGGAACACCTGTCCCGGCATTTGATCTCTCATTCAGGCCAGAAGATGTACACCTGCGAGGTCTGCAGAAAACCCTTCTCGCGCAAGGACAACCTCAACAAGCACAAGCGGTGAGTGTTTCTAATAATTGTTCTTATTCGATCAAAAAAGGAGTATGAATATAATATTCATTTTATTATCTCGTCAGGATTCACACTCAAACGGCCAACGAGACGCTATATTGCTGCGATGTCTGCAATAAGAACTTTGCCACCAAGCTGCACTTCGAGAAACATAGGGAAATGCACAAAAAGACCCGACCGGAAAATGCGACTCCCGCTGCTGCAACTACTACTCCAGGGCCAACCTCTGCGCCCGCTCAAGTCCGTAGCAATGGCCAGGTGCCGAATAAGGTGAGTTTTTAATGACACTAGAACTTGAACTCAATAAGGCAACCAAACTAACCATTCTTGCCCAGGCTCTATATGAAGTTAAACAGCGCCCTCCCCAGCAGCAGCAACAGGCGCAAACGCAGCCACAGCAGGCGCAGATTATGCACGTGGTGACCACCCAGGACCTGGCCGGGAACACCATAACAATCACCCAAGCACCCGACTCCAATATGCCCGCATCTCTGGCCAACTTTGTGCAGCTTGGCTTCCCGCAATTCCAGAATCCCAGCACACCAGCCACTAATCAGTTAATATGTAAGCTCGCAAAGTAGAGACTCCATTGCCACCTCCAACTTACCTCGTTTCCTAGTCCGCGGTCTACTTCGACTCCAGTTGCTGGTCGCCAGTTCCTTAATGCTTTTTAGTTAGCACTTAGCGTACTTATTACTTTTGTTGTGCAATATTATTTTAACTCCTTAACTTATTTTAATTTACTTTTGTGTTACTTTGGTATGCTTTTATTGAGTGTGTCCCGCAGCAGTGCTAGATATTCCAGCTATTAATTTAAGATAAGCTCCTATAATGTGTGTGTTTCGTATTGAAAGACATTGTAAATATCTGTGTATCTATGATCGTATGTCTAAGCTGATGAAAATAACCTTTTTTGGGTGAAGAGAGAAATGAGAAATGAATTCCATTGTGAAAATAATAGAATGTATAATTTATGGCAGATAGTGTGTGTATGTATTTTATTGGACTGCACTGGAGCCTTCAGTTCTTGGGGCGCTATAAAGCAGATGGCAGGCGGCGGGCTCCAGTGTGTTTACGTGATTATTTTTGGTAAGACTCGCCCCGCCGCTGAAAGTACGAATATCAGACGGTTGGTTAATATCCAATGGCCGGCCGGATTCCTGAAAGATTTCCGAAAGAGCTCGTAATTCTTACTCTCTAGCATGCGAACAAACGAACGAAAAACAAATGCAAGCCCGCTTCCAGCCGGTTTTCCGATCCGAAAATTTATTAGCATTAAAAAGTAAAACCAATTTCCGATGAATTTGTATGTTTACGCAATTTAATTGGCGAAATGTAATAATACTTGGCGTGGTATTTGAGGGTGTTACATATGGAAAAGCTTACGAAACTAGGTTCAAGATCTATGTGGGCGAAGCACAGACATTCAAAGTGTATAATACATAAAATTCTTTGGCCTTACATTTAACAAAGAACTACAAACCAACATAAACAGAAGCCAACAGCAACTAATAACAACCAACTAAAGGCTTACACAATAGAAGAGTTGCAGTGATGTCACTGTCATAAACCCAAGGGTCTAAGACAAGTGAGTGACAAGTGATGTGGGGGTGCTGAGACACACGAGTGTATAAGGTGACAAAAAAACATATTCAGTGAAAGATTTGTGACTACAGGAGAGATATTGGTATGGCTAAGAAAGGTTTACATTATTTCAAAAATTATTTTTAAACTATTTAAGGAAAGTAATCTTAAATCTATCTAACCAAGTCAATACGTCTCGAGTACTGCTTTCCTTTCTATATATTAAGATAAATCAAAGTGTATCACTAATAACTATCAAGGATTTGAAAAAACATTTTCTAATCAAAATTTTAATGGAAATGCTTTAAAAAATACATAAAAGTTCTTTGAAGACCTTGAAAACCCCGAGAGGCGAATTTAAACCAAGATATCAATATCTCTAATCACAGTTTTCAGCGTCTGCTCGTGATTTATCAATTCGAAATATGTAGGAAATACAATCTTAAAAGACATATTCAGCAAGGAGCAAGAGGAACAATAGATCTAATAGAATAAGGCAATTCAAACGAAGAAGGAGAGAAGCAAGCCAACTAAATGCAAATGGAGTGCGAATCGAACTAAACAATCAAAGTAAACGAATTACTGGGTGAGGGGATTAGGGTTTAGGGTTCGGGTCGTGCAGTGTTAGGACTAAGGATGTGTCCCGCCACCAAGAAGTCGTATCGAAGCGATCGGAGAATGCATATTAAATAGGTGAAAATGAAGGGGTCTACCTTGGGGATTGGGTGTGGTGGATTCTTTCCCTATCAGTCGTAGGCCAGGGAAAACTGATTGACCTTCTGCACGTCTCCCCAAACCTGCACTGCCTGGATGTCGGAGAGGGAGAAGAGGGTCTCGTACTGGGTAATAAAATTGTGACCCGCCTCCCTGTCCTGGTAGACCCGCATGATGGAGTTATCGTAGTCGAAGGCGAACTCGAGGGAGAACGAGGACTCTGTGGATGAAAGTTGGAGCGCATCGTCAATCTCGTTCATTATGCTGGCAAAGCTCTGGGTCAGAATTGGGGTCTTATTGCTAGCTCCTGTACCGTCGAAGATGTTCAGGTACTTCTCCTGGTGCAGGCTGCTCCACTCGCCGTTCCGCTTGTAGTTCTCGACGATCGTCTGCGTGGGAACTATCACCTTGAAGTGGTACGTGATGTTGTCTGTGCAATCCGGACTGTTGACAAAGTTCACCGAGAATCTGTAGGGGGAGGGAAAATAACACCATTATATTTGGTGAATTAGCTAGGTGCTAATGACGTCGATAAAGACTCGGGCCCTTCAAGTCTAAGCTAACTTGATAAAGAATCATTTATCATGACGTCCCAGCTCGAAGGTCATGTTAACTTTGACACAAACGATCTAATGGCTAAAGTCAATAATAGATTTAACGATTTAATTCGCATTCAAAATGTAAAGCACACAAAAATGTGTACTTATCACTAGAAGCACCTTACAAAATTCTTTTCAGACGGATTCTATTCCTTTAAATCTTTTATAGAGAAAATCTGAAAACCTTTCTTTCAAAGCTTAAAATAAAATTAGTAGATCAATAACTTTAAAGTCATCATAGACATAGACTCTTATTAAAGAGGTTGAAAGCTGTCGTTACGTATATCGCAGTTAATTTTTTAGGCTTAGGTAGGCTTAAACTGTAGAATCTATATAATTTTCTCTATTCTCACGTAAATCTAATTTTGGAATTTGCTAAGCAAACAAAAGCTATTTCGGGAAAACCGGCCATTTATTCTGATTCGCATTTGGATTCTCAGACAGTTTTAAAGATCCCGAACCCCGCCATTCATCACATATTCGTGTTAATGACGTAGCGATTTGCACGTTTGACCCTCCCCGAAACTTTTGCTTAGTCATCATAATTGCTTCCATGGCACATGGCGGTTCGGTGAGTTTTTTTTTGGAGACCATAGCTCACAAAAGTCGTGCGGGGGTGTGAAAACGTGCCAAACATACAAGGAGTGGAATTTGAATTTTTTAAGCTAGCCCCTTAGGGATTTCTGCCTAAAGCCTGTGTTAGTCACTTCGAATTGAAAGTTTCTGGGAAACTAGGAACCTTATCGAAGTTCGAGAATTGCAAGAATGCAGCGAACAGGGAGAAGCCTTCTCATGACACATTTCAGTGGCAGCTATCAATAGTGTCTTATCGGACAATACAAAAGATAGCAAATCGCGAAGGTCTTGCATTGAGAAATACGAAGAACCCGGATTCCACCGTGATGTAACTGAGCAAATGGTTGATTTATTGACATCATTTAACTATTCATAAGCTGATTAGCGAACTTCCCACCCCAATTCGTCTTGTTCTTTTCGTCGCTTTCATCTTTACCATTTGTTACGGCTACACTTATTGTTGTTTTCTTCGCTTGCCGGCATCTTCAGCGCGTGTCTGATTTAATTCGTCCGGTGATGTCATTGGTGGTGGAATTGATACAGTAAAGCCAGACAACTCGAGTTTAACCCACAAAAGGCAGGAACTAAGTTATGAAGTCCTAAGAATATCTTTAAAGATTTTAAGTTCTTCACTTACAATAATGCTTTTGATTTTAATAGTCTAGTTTTATTTATATTATTTCATAGAATGTTTAGTGTTGTTTTCAGTATTTTGCAATTAAAAATTTACGAAAGTTGGTACCTTACGAGAAAATCATTGGTTGTTATTTTTACGATATAAATAGTTTACACATCTTATAAATTTTCATGAACGCAATTAGTTATTCGCAAATATGGCAATTTTGACACATTCTTTGTGTGTTTTGTACGTTATTTTGCTTGCTTTATAGTCTGCTATCATCGCCGCCTGCCTTTTCGTCTTAATAGGTCATAAACTCATAAATGTGAGTGTGATCGACTGTGAGATACCCGGTACCCAAAGCTTAATGCTTTTTGTCTAATTATGCTCAAAATTATGAAAAACTTAAATGAAATTGAGTGGAAGACAACAGAATATGTTGTCAAATGAAGACAAATGTTGCAGAATTTTAGCATACACAGAAACTTTTTTTAATAACTCCCATATTTATAATCCGATTTCACTACATATTTTAGGACACAAATGTATATGTCTCATATACATATCTTTACTCCGTTATTTTGTGGCTCTGGCTCATATAGTCTCTGGATTCTCGGATTGCACTAAGTTATAATACCCTTCTACCCTATGAGTACCGGGTATGCAAAGATCTAGCGGAGCGAGCATAAATTATTGGAATTTCATAGCCCATTTGTATGTTTCATGTGTGAGCTATAAATCGGATGCGAGCTCGTGGGAATTTGATTTTAAATAAATCGGGTCACATAGAGAGAGATTTTTTAGGGCACTAAATTTCGGCACGCAAGGAACTAATATTTAGCTAATGGCTAATCGATTTTCTAACAGTTCTCAGTCAGAACTACTTACTGCTGTGGAGCCTGGAGCAGGGTGCCTCGGACGGACAGGCTGGCCACGCGGTCGGAGGCATTGGCATTGGTGGGTAGCACGGCGAGGAACTTTACATCAGGCATCTTATTTGGTTTATTTTTAGGTTGGTTCTGGTATGCAGCTCGTGTGTGTAATGCAAATTATATCCGGTGAAATGTTAAGGGCGCTTGGGACTTTGCTGTGGCAGTTGCCAACGGTTACGATAACTGTAATCACCGGCGGAGTAGTAGTTAGCACTTGGCCGACAGGGACAATACTGTGGGGGTTTGCACAAAGACGCGGCTTTTTTAAGGGAGCGCGAAAGGGGTTTTGGCTGCCAACAAGACGTCACGGGTAAAGTACGTTCGGAGGGTTCATATTTGTTCAGCTTTTTCATTAAGAAGCGTCGACGCTGTCCCGTCCGTCCGCTGTCGCGCGTGATTCAAAACTGAGCAGGAACACACTTCTGGGAGGCGGTGAGCCGACTGGCCGCTGAGTAATTCCCACACCTGTTAGACAATCCATTCCGTTCCCGCAGAGAACCAAGAGCGTTCAAGTGCTTAAGTGCGCTCTCCCAGCTGTTTGAATTAGGAAACTTACGCGCTCGCGTTGATAAGTGAGAAAGTGTATCGATACCAGGCAGCACTTAAAACCAGCAAACATTTTATGTCTGTTTAGAAAATGTTTTTACTTTTATTTATTTATTTGTATTTATATTTTCAATTTGTCTATATATTCAATAACATTTTAAAATGGCCTTTTCACTATGCAAGTCCTATTAGAGCAAATCCTTTCAGAGTTTAAAAACCAAACAGTCACTTTGATTCAATCACACCATTCTTCGTAACCAACTGAAGTCTTACTTGGGGGTGTAAACCAAAAATGAATCTTGATTTTATCAGCTATAAGGTACAGTAGATCCGTGTGATAGTCTCCTCAATATATATTTTGGGTAAAATTCCAGATGCTTTATGGTCGCTATTGCTTGGCGCCAAATCCACTCTCAGTGCTCGTCGACACATCCACCAACTCCGCCTCGGTGTCGACGTCGCCCTCGTATCCCGAGTTCGTTCTCGAGATTGTACGGGTCGCATTGTGCCCTTCGGAGGCGGCGTGCAGTTCATCCGCGCTGCGGGAGGTGTTAAAGCAGTTGGTGAAGTGCCGGCACTTGTCGACCAGCTTTTCCCCCTTGTTAAAGGCCTCGATCTTCTCGCGGAGATTGCGCTTCGTACTGAGCTGACTGGCTTGAGGCTTCGGACTAACCTGGCTGGTTTGAGACTTCGACTTCTCCAGCACAGCGAGCACCTTCTCCATCGACTCTCCGGCACGCTTGAAACTCAGGATGCTTTCCCCTAAAGTTTGACTCTCATTGAGAGCCTCGAAGCTAACCAGAAGAGCCCTAGCCCCGACCATATCCGTGGACAAATTGATTCCCGGCACTGTGGAACTCTGAGATACATTCGCCCCACTCACGGTCTCAAACCCTATGATCAGGCGTCGGATCTTGGGGCCCGGCGTGTGGGAACCAGTCTTCGTCAACTGCATCATTCCGCCCGCCACGTCGTCCACCTCCCTAAGCAACTGCATCGATGACTGGACGACCTCCTGTTGCTGGTGGATAGAAATTCGCAGGCGGTCGCGTAGGTTCTGGAGGTAGGCGTTGAGCCGACGACACTCCTCCTTCTCATCGGTATCTTCAAGGAATACTAAGAGAAATAAACCAAAATGAAAAGATGGAACTTTTCACACTCTGAAGTAAGTAGTTGCGAGTTCTTAAGACAATTTCTTAACTATGGAAGGATAGTCCCAAGTTTACCATTTATAAAGCTTACCAGGACAAGCACCCTCGGTCATTGCTTGGTTATTATAATCGGCCATTTGAATTTTTCGAATTTTTTCCAGGGGCAACCAAACTAGGTAAAATCAGCCGTGAACTTACAAATGTAATATATTTTCTACGGGTCTTTTCAAATTTGACGTGTCAATTTTAAAGGCTACCTGATACTGAATTACAATAAAAAAAGCATATAGAACTATTTTTGTTTGGACATTTTTTTTTATAATCAAGCGCTGAATAGTTTAGAAATACAGACTGATAACTGCATTTGCACTAAATTTAGTAATTATTTAAATAACGTGCGAAGAGTGCAGATACTCAGCAGCAGCTGGTCACTCTTGAATCGTTCTTGGCTTATCTCATATATTGTTAGCCCAATTTGAATTTAAACATGTGTTCATCGATGATCTCACAATTAATCCAATCTTAAAATAATTAACCCAATTTTAGATGTATACATATATATATATATATATGTTTTTAATTAACACAATTTATAATTTTTTTAATAAGTCTTAAATCACTTGTAAATTAAAAAGTTTTAATAATTAACATGGCGTATACGTGATATATATTGGTAATGAAAGGTTGAAAACTCAGAGGAGTTTGAGAAAAATAATTAAATACAAAACCCGGATAAGGTTGAGAGCTTAGATAAGGCAAAAAACGTGGTCGAGGTGTGAGAACGCAGTTTAGATAAAGAACTTGGCTAAGATATCAAAGTTCTCAACCATATCGAAGTATTTAACTTTATCAGAGTTTCCAAATAAATATAACAGTTTTTAAATGTATTTTATAGCTTCCAGATTGCGGTCACACTGCTCCCAACGCTAACAATTTACACGAAATCAAATTTGACGGCAAACAGGTCGTTTTATTAATTAAAGACAGCTCCAGCACAGTTGAAAGACAGCAACATGAGAACGTCGCACCTGGTGGTCGTGGTCTGCTTCCTGGCGGGACTAGCGCAAACGTCGCTGGCCCTCAAAGAGGAGGACTGCGAAGGTATGTGATGGATGGCCACGTAAGTGGTTAAGGTGTTCTGGACAGATTTTCACCGGCCTCTGCGGCTTTTCAGTGTGTGTTAAGACGGTGCGGCGGTTCGCGGACTCGCTGGACGATGCCACCAAGAAAGACTTCAAGCTAATCGAGACGGCCTTCAAGAAGTACTGTAAAACACAGAAGAACAAGGAGCACAGATTCGTGAGTAGCCGGCAAACAAGTGCCCCCTTCCCCACTGTTGATTCTGCGGACCTAATGATCCACGTATGCTATCCGCTCTTCCACGTAGTGCTACTACCTCGGTGGTCTGGAGGAATCCGCCACGGGAATTCTGAACGAGCTGAGCAAGCCCCTGAGCTGGTCCATGCCGGCGGAGAAGATCTGCGAGAAACTGAAGAAGAAGGATGCGCAAATTTGCGACCTGCGCTATGGTAAATATAATGAAAGTCCTGCAAATTATGGGAAGAAAGTAGGTAGTCGCAGATAGGTATTCAGCTTGCCTGGAATGAGGGATTATACACAATTTTGCAATTCCTTTGCAAGGAAATTACCTGAACTTAGAATCTATACCTACAAATATTTGCACACGTACCGTAGATCAGATCATGGTGTAAATTCAGCAAAACATAACTTTATTACTTAGAAAGAAAAAGAATACCAAACTAACTGAGCAAACCAAATATTAGAACTTTGACCTTGAGTTTGTCAAGAAGAAGTTACTTTATTAATACTTACTCAGAAGGGATTTCTTGCCATTATTTGGGGTCCCTCGTCTTCTCCTTACCTAAAAACCCCTCGAACATTTACTCATAGAAAATGCCTATTTGCAGAGAAACAAATCGATCTGAACAACGTGGACTTGAAGAAGCTGAAGGTCAGGGACCTAAAGAAGATACTCAACGACTGGGATGAGAGCTGTGATGGTTGCCTGGAGAAGGGCGACTTCATCAAGCGCATCGAGGAGCTGAAACCCAAGTATGGGCACAGCGAGCTGTAGAGCTCGGCTTAGAGCTAGTTACTTGTGTAGTTACAAATGAAACACGCCCACTTAGCAAAAAACAACAACAAAAACAACCACATGAAACGCCCCCACTACTACACACCCATATTTTTAGTTAATTTACAATTTTGATAGACTTTGAGAGAATTGAATATAACTATATATATATACCTAAAAATAACTATATATTTTGAAATAAAAAACAAAAAACACAGAAGACCTCGTGCTCTCAAACGGTTGATAAATAAACAAGCAGTTTGTTTTTATTTTTCAAGTGTTAATCCTTATTTTTTTCGGTCTCCTTCACAATTACATTGTTATACGTTATTGACGTACAAATTACAACAGAAATTCACAAAATATCTGGATTAAAGTTTTATTTAAATGTTAAATACATATTTCCATTGCACTTACTGCCGCGGGCCGCGTAAATTCGATGTGAGCGAAGGGCTGCCTGGCCTCAATTAATTAAATTACAATTAGTTAGACGTAGTCACTAAATACGAACATAAGCAGCTAGGATGATGGGGTGTGTGTGGGTGAGAGTCTGCTTCTAGAATGCAAATGGTGGTGACAAATGCTGATCCGCCGGATCCCATCAGATCCTGATCCTCAGCGGCGGTACGGCTGCTTGTTGTAGCGTCCGCGCTCGTTCTCCTCGGACAGGTTGGCGTACTCGCTGTAGACCACACACCAGCAGTAAGTAAGGATCGCTGTAAAAAGAGAAAACAACAATTTTTAATTATGCTGATCAGAAATTCATATATATCTCTACACATATGAATCACTATAAGACAGTTTTACCTTTAATTAAGGCAAATAAAAATGTTAGAGAAAATATATATGAAACCACATTACATTTTTCCTTATACAGATCGGTTTAATCAAAAAGAATAATGCTGTACGCATCCTGAATTTATCAAATGTCTAGAAGGGCAAATTTTGTATATCCTGTGCTCCTACAATCAAGGAATAATTAAACATAAAACTCATTGCTATATCTATCCTAATTCTAGTCACATTTTGAGGTCCATTAAAAAGGCTTATTAATGGCTGGCTTTTCCACCTCCCCATTATATTTTAATCTGCTGCACTTGGCAGTTGTACAAATGGCAAACGTCAGCCACTTCGCGCCTCGTTTGTCAGCTCCATCCCCGCCAACCAAGCCCCTTGCATCCCGATCCGCCAGCTTATGGCCTGGGGCGCCGGCTCCTCGGCTTTCAGCTTTCAGTTTTCAGCGCACGGGCAATCAACGCATGATAAATGCGTCAATAAAGTAAAAACGGCGCGCGTAAACCGCCATCCGGTGCTAAAAACCGCACGCAGAGCAGCCAGGAGTAGGAGGCGAAAAAGTGTTGTGCACTTACCGCAACAAAGTAATCCGAAGATTAGCCAGAGGACGCCCGTCAGCACGTAGTGGTCGATGAAGAAGACGACGGCCGTGTAGATGACGGAGATCAGCAGGCCGATCGCGATCATAATTCCCAGCACCACCCAGGGCACCATGAGGTAGTGGTTGCGCTGCAAGGAGAGTCTGATTAAAAAATGCCCGCCATGGATTGGTAGTGGAGTTACTCACCTTGAGGACACCGGCGATCATTAGTAGGGATATCAGGATGGTCATGCACAGATTGATGACAAGTATTATCTTTACAACGTCATTGGAAAAAATGTCAAACACGATCGTCTTGAAATGCACTCGCGTCGTGAAGATCACCACGATGGTGATGATGGACAGCACGATGGCCAGGATGCCGGAAATAACGGAGCCATTCCGAGTCGACTGGCACAGGCAGCAGGAGTTGAGCAGGGGCTTGGGCATTTTGGCTGGTTCCCTTGAGGGTTACTAACTGCAAATTGAGAGGAAGAATCCGGATGTTAGTGTCAATCAAGTAGGAAATATATTGTTTAAATAATCGTCATGTTCCTTCGCTTGACTTGCTAAAAATGCACAGGCTGAAGTGACATTTAAGCTTTTAGAACTCACAATATTATCTTAGTAAGGAAATTTACAATGATCTCAATAAGAAAGCTTTCACATTTCTATTTGTCATGCCGTTATCTGTGAATAGTCGTCATTTATTTGTTCATATTTCGCTGCATTCTTCGATACACCAGAGTTCCTTGAACTAACTTGTCTTATTCATACTCCGATGATGTGTTCTTCCGCTGTTTGTGGTTGACCAAGGCTGGCGTCTAGTACATTCCGATTGTTTTGGTCAGGAACCGGGGAGAAGTATTTATGGCATTTCAGTTTCCCCACCTTGACCGCCTTTGCAATTGCAAACGTAAAAATAAAGATAAACAAGGCGAACAAAAACAAGACCCCATAATTTGGCCAGTTGCTGTGACGTCAAGCGACGCTTCAAACGAATAAAAATGTTTATAAAGCAAAGGTGCTGCTAAAATAGAGAGAAGGCAAAACAATGGGCAAAGAGCACCAAATAGAAGCGAGATCGTAAGATTTATATTTAGCAAAGCTTTAGAATAAATCAACGGATCGATGAGTAACCAGCGACATTTGGTCCGCAAGGAAGTAAACTTGGAAATGACAGTAATCGCCGCCAGTCCTATCGCCGGTTGGGAAAGTTGATCCCGCCCGCTCATGATCGGTGCATCTATGGGTGGCAGTGGCACCACCCCTCCAAAAAGCGCCACCGGGCATTGTCATTAAATTAATCAAACGCTCAACGTGCTCCGCCGGCCCCAGCTGCGGATTGATGTGGCGCATGTCGGCACTTGCAAATGCCGCTGCAGCTGGCTTGCATCTATCGGATGCAGGCACATGTAGCTGCATATTCATGAGATGCCAGACGCAAGATACAAGTACTTGTGCCTCGCGGCGGGCCTCCAGCCTGATGAGATAATCACACGCCAAAGTGTCTTGTCTTACATGGAAACACTTTGAGTCATTATCCAAAGACTAAGCGGCATGTCTGGGAAATACGCCCCCATCCAAAGTTCAGCCATCAGATAAGGGCTAAGGCGAAGACACTATCACTGACAACTGAACTTAGACAACCTTAGTTGTAGGAGGCTAAAACCTATTTAATATTCAATTAATAGCTATTCGGAAGCTAAGGTTTGACTATTAAAATAATCCATTCAGGGCTTGACCGCAGGATCTTGTACTGCAGATAGTACTGACTCTAAAGGGTAAGAATTTACCTATTCCCTTCTTTCAGTGTATTTGTATTTAAAGCACATTTCCGCTGACTGAGTTCACACCTCGCGCCAAAGCAAACTACAAAAGAAAACAGCGAAAAGAGGCGAAGAATTTGAATCCGAGCGACTGAGAGCAGCAGCAGCTGAAATGCTAAACAAATTACGCAATTATCGAGCGGGGAGGGCGGGGCGAGCGGGCCAGGTTAATGCCCAAAGATCACATCGCATTCTATACTCCGTGAGCGGCCAGACTTTTATATAGTTTCGTCACAAGCTGGCGGCGGCGATGATAAACCGGACATATGGCGCATTAATCTGCCGTTTACACGCGTTTCGCACGCGTTTTCTTAGCCGATCTCTAAATGGTGCCTTCAAGTGGCCACAGACCCCAGCATTTGGCTGGCTTCCACCACGGTGTCGTTCTTGGGTTACATTCTGCAGTTATGCGATAGGCTTCGGCCTGGTTAGGCCGCCGAAGTGGAGGCCCCACTCACAATTGGGGTCAGAGGAGCCTGCGCAACATCTGGGGAGTGAGTGGGGATAGGCCCTCGAGATTCGATACGCTCCCATCCGCCCACGGATCCAGATGCTCGCCGGCCAGCGCCAAGTTCACACACTAATGGCGTTAATGCTCGCATGAACTCATCTAATGCTGACGCTGACTTCCGCTCGCCTCACACAGACTGGAATTACCACAACGTATAAATGATTGTATATGGTACATAGGCGTAAGCCCTGGCTCTCGGAGTCAAGTTCAATCCGAGGCGTGGGCGACTCTTCCGCGGAATTTGTGCCGCCACTTGACGTGGGCTCTGGCGTCGGCATCGACTCTGGAGTAGGAAAGTGCTCGAGACTTGAGACTTGACAAGTGCAACTGGACGCAGTTGTCATTGCACTCCGTCCGGCTGCTGCTGGTAGGCTGATTGAGTCGGCCTGGCTCTGAATCGCGGAGCGAGGGCGTAGGAGTGGAGATGTCGGATGCTGGTGAATGTGAAAGGTAAACCTGGTCAGCAAACAAAGGCGGCAGAACGGGGAAAGCGGAGGGAATGATTGAAGAGTGCATCCAAATAAACTTAGTCTCGACTTTCCCCAAACGGAACCAGCAAAGTAACATTTAGTGCTAAGATTTGTCATGGAACTTGTCTACAGATTCGTTTATTCTGTGTAGAAAGCAATTCTGGAGGTCCAGTATCCAGTCCAGCCACAATTTTGAGTGTTTGCTGTTTTAAACACACTCCCCCTACGTTAAGCAAGTAATAATTCAAGTTGGCCAGAAAAAACAATGAAGACAAAGAAAACCAATTTGCTTGGAACACAAGAAAATAAGAAATGTTTCCTCAAGCATTAAATACGATAAGACCATAAACCACGATTATTTTAATCTATTTTTGGAAGAATCAACTTGAATTGGTAAGGAGCCATGGTATACGGCGAATATCTGATTGAATTATTTGTAATACCTTTAGGAAGTGTTCATTAATATAAACTTAATTGTGTTCTATTACCAGAGATAGTAAAGTGACCTGACTTAAATGTTTATTTCCCGCTCATTAAGCTAAAACAACGATTAAAATGCAATGAATGTAAATTTCAATACATGGGCTTACACATTTATCGCCGCCCATTAATCAATCGCCTGACCCATTTGTCGGGACAAGCTAAGAGAAAATATCGCTCATATAAATCATGTCAACTGCTATTGGCTCTATGCTCGGCGGAAAATTGGAAAATTTGTTCAATCAACGAGCGAAACCTGGCGCTGCTCGGCAATTGTAATTTTCGTGTGCGGTGAGCGCGTGTCCAGCCTTTGTATCTTTCAGATACGCGAGCGTTATTGTTTCGGCATTTATCTGCCGCGGGGCGGAGCCAAAGCCAATTATTCTCGGTTTTATTGCTATCCAAACTTCAGTGACCCCTCGCCACCTTCGACAATTAGTTTGCGCTTCAACGCGTAATTAAGTTTGACATTTTTCTGCGCCACTTTTTGCGCCAGCCAGCCACAGAAGATAAAGGCGTTCTGTGGGGCTGTATCTGTCTGCGATTGAGCTGCGATGTGGCTGGAAATTGCTCAATCGGCGACAGAAAGTGGGAGCTCGCTTGGTCGGTTTGGGGTTTTGTTTTGGGCCCCTTTCAAACCGGTCAAAATCGTTCTACCAAAACTGACAAGTCTGAAGCACGCGGCATTTTTGGTTTTTATTTATTTCTCCGATATCAGCCGTCGTTCAGGCCAGCTTGAGTCGCCAGCTACGCTCGCTTAGTCTTCGATTTTTGTCAAATTGCCGCTTTCAATCACTGGACCTGCCATATATTCCACGCTGGTGTTTGTCCATTTACCAAATCAATTAAGCCCGCTGCTGCTGCAGCTGCAAACTCAATTGCAGTTGCCTTTGAAGTGGCGATTGCCGACGTTCAAGATTGTTCAAGATCTTGCAATTACGCGCACCAGCGGCGCCTTTTAGTGCTTGCGAAGGCACGCATCCGCCAGATACTTTCGATCTGGCTCTGCGTTCTGTCAACGCCTCTGCGCCTCTCAGGGTCAAGGCGGCGACATTGAACGCGTTCAACAAGTCATCTCTCGAGGATGCAGCGGATTTCGGTTTTACGGGTCTCGATTTCCCCCAAGCGAAAGTCAACTCATAAAGAGATTGCCCATCAAAATGATTCATCTACGGCGGCCAGGCCAGCTAGAATAGAAAACCAAATACACGAATCGCTTATAAATAGCGCGCAAGGTCGCGGGCATTCAGCTGGGAGATCTAGAAATCTAGAAAGAACAACATAGCTACCTCAGACTGAGATAGCAATGGAAAATATTAAGGCAGCAGCTCCCACTATCCGAGCACAGCGCCAGCTGGGGTCAGCTGGTTTTCTACACGTGGAAAAAATAATTATCAAGGTACTAGGGACCACTGTATGCCATTGAAATCGCTCTAGACTTCGAGCCATGTCACAGAATCTTTTGAATTTCTGTCTCGTTTTAATGGAAAGTTTTCGGAATGAAGGCTGACTTTATAATACACAATAGAGATTTCTACAAGCTGATAACACATCTATATTCAATTGAAACGTCATCAAAACAGTCATCACCTAATACCAATTTTATTCTCTATTTAGCCCTCTATTTTCGGCACCTGTTGGCCGACTTTTTGGCGCCACTGTGCTCATCTGGCGTAGGTGTGCGAACGCCTTCGTTTTTATTCAGTCAGAATGTGATTTGTGTGCCAGGTTTTTTGTTTTTGCTTCTGTCATATATATATATTTTTTGCGGCGTTTTATCTGTTGCCTTGTAAATTGAGTAACCTTCACATTGTTCTATCTGCCTTGTTGATTTTCCAAAAAAGCTTATTAAATGGATGCGCGTCACTGAACTCTGCCGATCTGAGGGGGTCTTCAGTATCTCTCGGCATCACTTCCCCTCTTAATTAATTATGCTCCGCCGCGAAGGGCAGTGGGAGTGCCCACTTTAAATTCCGCAAGTGACGCTTCGATTTGGGCTTGAATGTGATTTTTATGGATCGCAGCTGAGGCGAATAGCCAAAATATGGCCCAATTGAAACGGATGCGTATACGTAATATGCTGGAAGACTGGATGACGACCCCTTTAACCTGCTCAACTTGAGATCTCCCGAAAAGCTGAGGATGCCGATGCTTGTCGCGCAAGCAGGTCGGCATCGAGACATTGAATGTCAGCCAGTTGGGTGCTGACATCACCACCGATGCATCGACTATATAGACCGCAGCAGTCAAAGCAAACAAATTGTGTTTTGTTTTGGGTTTCTTCCATATTTTCACAGCCAATTGGGTCAGGCGATCGGCGAACGGCGATCAGTGATCAGAAATGAAAACAAACAGTGGCATTATGTTTCCCATATTCATATGCTGCGGTTTATCGACTCCCCGGCGCATTTGCAGGCGCTCAGAAAAGCGGTTGCCGTCTCGGACTCGGACTCGGTCTGGGCTGAAGTTCAGCAGCAGCGATCATTTGAATATTGAAATTGCCGCCGCGACAGCTAAATGAAATTGAATATATTTTGTATAAATAAGAGGCGGCGGCGGCGGCGAAGGCGCACACACAACCGCAGGCAGACGAGCAGTCGCGCCTCAAGCCGGGACTGGCTGTAGATAGGCTACCGACTGGCTACTGGTGGCTATCCCCTCCTCCTCCTTCTCCTTCTCTGCCCAGGCCCAGCAGCGCCGTGCGATCACACATATGCATATATCCACCTCCGCGGTATGGCTGCTCGCCTGTTATTTCGATTCCGAGGCGATCGTTTATCACTCGATTTGCATGCGCCGGCCGCAATCGGATCGATTGATCCGCTGCCGCCCAGCCACAATTGGCTGCACTTTTCCGCTGATAATGTCAGTCACTTGGCAGGCGGCCAGAATCACTTACACTTTCTACTTGTTTCTTCCTATTCGCCGCTGTAGAGGGTCCGCTAAGGAGACCGCCTCGATTCGCTTTGGTCTCGCAATTAATTAATGTTTGATATTTCGCCTTTGGCTCGGTTTCGACGCGATTTCTTCCACTCGACTCGACTTGCGCGCGGTTCCGTGTGTGTGCGGCGGGCTTCACGATGCGACTGAAATCGCGCGCGCTGCCAGAGAGCGAGGCGGTCCAACCAGCGGTCGCGATTTCTGCTCTCATCCGCCAGAGTCTTGCTCCGGCGATCTCTGGCGCTCGTTGTTGTTCTTTCTGCTGGCTGGGAAGAGTTCTACGAAGGCGAACCTAACCGCTGCTGCTTTTAGTAACGACAGCTTTTAGCGAGGGACAGAGCTTTCTCCGACGAGAGGGGGAAACCAGTTAGGCAAAGGCCTTCTCTGCTGCTGCTCCGCGGTTCCGGCATGGAGTTATCAAACACTTGGTCAAACAATGGCTACAACGCTTCGCACTAGCCAAGCCAAACAAATCATTAGACGCGGCTCGGGCTCCTCGCCACTCCGATCGTTCTCATTACCTGGGCTCGACATCCGCATCTCCCGGGTTGGAGCAGTTCGAGATGCGGGCCTCAGATACGTCGGCACGCTATGGCCCCGTCTGCCTATTTTGGCCAGTGTCTCGAACCGTTGCACTGGGGAAAAATGTTTTCCGCACATTGGAAATATATTTTTTTAGAATGTAAAAACGATATATTCCATAACTCGCAAAAATCAGTAACTTTTCAGAAATATATTTAGCTTAATAGTAAAAAATGTATATTTTAAATATCTGCTGGCTCACAAAAATAATTTAATTGTAAACAGAACGCAGAATTTCGTGAAATTAATAAAAAAATATTTCCCATAGTGTTATATTTAGCTTTTAACATTCTATTTCAGAAGAAACGTTTTGTGTGGGGCTTTGAGGTTATTAAATGTTGTATCTTGACATTGGGGATACAAGAAACAAATCTGGAAAATGTACTTCATTCTATATTGCAAAAAATTTAAGCTTAAGGTCTGTCTGTTTTTTCTCTGTGTGTGCCTGCCGGCCGTTAGTTTGCCAAGTTTTTGGTCATCTCGTCCGAAAATGGTAAATGCTAGCATTCGACTTATTGGCAACTAGGCGAGAGTTTTGTGGGCCAGTCCGTGGCGTGCAGCTAGCTACTTTCATATTTATCAAATCTGGCCGCAGTAACCTCTCTGTTTGTTTTGGCATTTCTATTTTCTGGCTCCTATTGTATGCAAATTTCCGCATCGACCCGATTGCATTATAGAGCTGGTTAAGGCAATCCCAAATAAACGGGTCAGCGAAGCTTTCTTCTATATAGACTCTCCTGTTAATACTCCGAGTCGTGCGAATTAAGGTCTATATATTTAACAATCTTCAACAATAGTTATGGGGGTTGCTCTGGGGTGTGCGCATCTGTGCAACATCAATCTTTGAATCTCTCTCCGGGGCCCATCTCCATCTCCCAGTTCGCAGCAGGTCGCTGCCTCCTCCACGAGGCTAAAGGGGATCGGTAAGGTTAGTGTTTGTTGTGTTCGGCACCCAATGTGTGACTGTGATTGTGTGCCATAATCTATATATATATTTTCGTTAATAAACACAATAATACATAATATTTAGCAAGGCAACGCGGCTACTACTGCATCTCTCTGTCTGTCGGCTGCATATTATGTTTTATTTGAAAATTTATATATATATTACAGTAAATAATTTAGTCAGGTAGGTGGAGAAAGAATATTACTTAAATAGGGTTCCAGCAGCAATCGAAGAACGAACGAAACCCGAACGAAATGAAACTGAAATCAAAGTCCTTGCCGAGCTGGCCTAGCTGGCGCGTGCTGTACAGCCCGGTAATATCTCTATGCGTAGTTGTAGCGTTGAAATGTATACAATTCTCATCGTCTGTGTGCTGCTCATGTACATTTAACCACGTGGTCGTCCTGGGGCGCCGCTTCGGTCCCGGCTCGCGACTGACTAAATCCCTAACAACTGAGCGCTGCCGGTGACCTCCTACCGGTAATCCCAGCAGAGCCAGCTGGTCTACTTCATTATTTGCTGCTCCCGCCGGCAGCGGCGGCGGCGTCCTCCTTCTTCTTCTGCTTCTCACGCATCATCTCGGCATCCCTAGAAGAGGAAGTAGTAGTCAGGATAATATTACAGCTGGAGGGCATCAGAAATCACCCACCTGGCCTTGCGCTGCTCCACGGTGAGGTTGTCGGTGCGCTTGCCCTTGTTGGAGTCGGCCTGCTTCTTCTGGGCCTTCGCTCGGGCCAGGTCACGTTGGTTGCCGCCTGCGGAGTTAAGCGGGGATCAGCAGTTAATACATGTCACCAGGCTTAGTAGCGCGTGCTAAGTGATCTAATCGAGCTAAGAGGTTAGAAGCAGTCGCCAGTCAGCAATCGGCCGTCGCATGCCCATCGATTTTGCTGGCTATGTGGCGGTGCAAGCCCGGAAATACCCCTAGAACGGACCGCACGCATATCTGCCCGGCTCTCAAGCGCTCCCATATTGGCCAGGAAATTCGGATGAACTCATTTCTTGTCCTAAACTGGCATGCTAATGCCTATTCAGTGCATAAGCACCACAAACTGGCTTAGCAGTGCGGTCACTTACGTGTCATTTTCTGAGTTGTACGAGGTTTGGACAGGTAATATATTTCACTTTGTTAATTTTGGGTTGCGACGTGTGAATTTCACCTTTATCAGTATAATTTGTTTAACTACAAAGAATTTCGAGTACTAATACGCTATAGAGTTGCAATTTCGATATTTATATTCGATCAGTCTTGAGCGGTTTGTTGCCTCCATGGCAGTTGGTCACACTCAAGTAGCTCATATACCCAAGTACGCCAAAATATCGTCGCATAACGTCGAATCGAAACGGTGGGATATGTAACAGGAAGGGTTTTTTCCTTTTGTTCAATGTATTTCATTATGAGCTTCTAAGTCGAATAAAATAAAGTAACAAAGTGTTAAGAATTTACTAATATTTTATTTTGAGTTTGCTCAAAATGTGCTAGATGTGCTAGTATCCTAAATATTTATTTGAAAAGTCGACCGCCAACTTTTTTTAAATTGCTCCCCTCACAGATCGTGTGTCAACATGCACAGTTCCCAGATTTTGAAGCTTTTCTTTCTTCCGTGCATCCCACAAAATTTCAATAAATTCCTTCCGTCAGTATTTTAGAAAATCATCCAACAGTGGGCTAACCCATGGGAAATACAAAAACAGCATCAAAAAATTAAAAGTCATATAACTCTACTCTCCGAACGCGTGCCATATACATGGTATCTGAGCAAATTGGGGATCGAATAAAAACCATTTAATGATTAAATAAAATCGTTCCGCCACGATTTGAGAAATCCGCCTTAAAGTGGGGACGTAAAAATCAGCCGTTACAGAAGGTGCGAGTTCCGGAGCTGGAACTAGCTATGAGCCAGTCGCTCCACCAGACTACGAGTCATGTAAGCATTCAAAATATTGGCGGGAGCTGGCCATGCTGTATTTTCGACGCCAACTTTAATTCAAATATTGCGACTCTTAATGATCGCGAGCCAAAATGCACAGTATCTCAAACAAAAGGGAAAAATATTGATGAGTTCCGGTTTTAATATAAAAGAGATTTCTATTTTCCGAGCTGCTTAATAAACACTGGATCCATATCGATATGAGCATAATTCAAGAGCATAATTTGGCCAAAAAGGGAATGACAGCTTAAATATTTAATAATAAAATATAAAAAAAAAATCGTTGGTCGATTTTTCAAAAATTTATAAGGGGTTACATAACTAAACATTGAAAATTTGAATAAAATTATATTTCTTTTATTTTAAAACGTCGGTATGCAGATTAATTAACCAAATAAACTCTAACAGAGGCGTTCCGATTTGAAATGAAGGCTGTTTTGGCCAATTTATGGTTATTTTTAATTTTAAATATTAGGATATACAAATGCTGATTTAAGGACAGCCAAATGCCGTTCATATTCCGAATCGCTATTAAAGCTTTAATTATTTGATAATAAAATACTGTTTTAAAAATGATTTGACCAAATATTATGATATTAAAATGCCGATTTAACGACCCAAAAATACGCATACTTGATGTCTTCTGAAGAGCATATTTTGGCAAAAATAAAATGACAGCCAAATGCCATATATATTCCGAATCGCTGCTTTTAAGGCTGTTTTGGCCAAGTTATGGTTATTCTTAATTTAGCTTTGTCCAAAAATTAGGACATAAAAATGACGATTTAAGGACCCAAAAATCCGCATATTTTGACCAAATATGGAATGACAGCCAAATGCCATATATATTCCAAATCGCTGTTTTTAAGGCTGTTTTTGCCAAGTTATGGTTATTCTTAATTTAGCTTGTCCAAAAATTAGGACATAAAAATGACGATTTAAGGACACAAAAATCCGCATATTTTGACCAAATATGGAATGACAGCCAAATGCCATATATATTCCAAATCGCTGTTTTTAAGGCTGTTTTGGCCAAGTTATGGTTATTTTTAATTTAACTTTGTCAAAAAATTAGGACATAAAAATGACGATTTAAGGACCCAAAAATCC
This sequence comes from Drosophila pectinifera, assembly GCA_008042775.1. NCBI lineage: Eukaryota > Metazoa > Arthropoda > Insecta > Diptera > Drosophilidae > Drosophila > Drosophila pectinifera. Next base: position 460,585 of record VNKC01000903.1, read on the forward strand.
GCATACTTGCGGTCTTCTGGAGAGCATATTTTGGCCAAAAATGGAATGACAGCCAAATGCCATATATATTCCGAATCGCTGTTTTTAAGGCTGTTTTGGCCAAGTTATGGTTATTCTTAATTTAGCATTATACAAAAATTAGGACTTAAAAATGACAATTTAAGGACCTAAAAATCCGCATACTTGCGATCTTCTGGAGAGCATACTTTAGCCAAAAATGGAATGACAGCCAAATGCCATATATATTCCGAATCGCTGTTTTTAAGGCTGTTTTGGCCAAGTTATGGCTATTCTTAATTTAGCTTTGTCCAAAAATTAGGACATAAAAATGACGATTTAAGGACCCAAAAATCCGCATACTTGCGGTCTTCTGGAGAGCATATTTTGGCCAATAATGGAATGACAGCCAAATGCCATATATATTCCAAATCGCTGTTTTTAAGGCTGTTTTGACCAAGCTATGGCTATTCTTAATTTAGCTTTGTCCAAAAATTAGGACATAAAAATGACGATTTAAGGACCCAAAAATCCGCATACTTGCGGTCTTCTGGAGAGCATATTTTGGCTAAAAATGGAATGACAACCAAATGCCATATATATTCCAAATCGCTGTTTTTAAGGCTGTTTTGGCCAAGTTATGGTTATTCTTAATTTAGCTTTGTCCAAAAATTAGGACATAAAAATGACGATTTAAGGACCCAAAAATCCGCATACTTGCGGTCTTCTGGAGAGCATATTTTGGCCAAAAATGGAATGACAACCAAATGCCATATATATTCCAAATCGCTGTTTTTAAGGCTGTTTTGGCCAAGTTATGGCTATTCTTAATTTAGCTTTGTCCAAAAATTAGGACATAAAAATGACGATTTAAGGACCCAAAAATCCGCATACTTGCGGTCTTCTGGAGAGCATATT